>LQNS02000210.1:11587159-11603990 GCA_001587735.2 Parhyale hawaiensis
GTGGAGACAGCTGAGTCGTTTGTGGTAATCGTACTCCTGCATGCCTCGAATTTTGGCCGTGAACGATCGTTGGATACCTTCAAGTTGTTCAAGCTTTTTTCTTGTACTCTGCATCCAGAGTGGGGAACAGTATTCTATTCTCGGAAGGATTAATTGCTTCCATAGTGTGAGCATTACATCTATTTCGCGTGACGAGAAGAATGATTTTAATAACAAGGGGTTAAGAAAAAGCAGTTAGCAAAGTACCTGTATTTGCTATGCCTACATATAATATCCAATCTGCAGAGATGCTATGATTTATAACTATCACCCGCGAACAAAGTGAGAGAGGTGATGTTTTCGTTCAAGATTTAAGTATATTTATATTTGTAAATATTTTTGTCTGTCCACCCAAAAAGTGGTCGAAGAAGTTGAGCAATGTTCATAATTTTTTTCTAGGGAGTTTGGTGGGTTGACCCTGATGAGAACCATGCCAATAAACTTTGCCTAGCTGGCCATCAAAACTGACAGCGTTGAAGTTTCCTCCACCGCGGCAGATCGTTGAGGCGTTCTATTTTTCCTATGTTATTATTATTATAGGAAATAGTTTGGCGCCTACGTGCACAACATCGGCGATCTAACAGAGGGAGAAGCTATTAAAATACATAATCATAACGATAGAAACGGGGAACTCATGCACGATGTAACCCATGCCAAAAAACTAGGATTAGCTGGCCATCAAAAATGACGGCGATGATGTTTGCTCCCTCCGTGGGTGATGGTCTTACGCCACGGGGCGTTCCAGTTTCAATATAAAATCCTCTGAAAATCTTGAAAAAACTTGAAATTACTAATACAATGTGACAGAAATAGCTAGCTATTAGCTGATTGAAAACAGATAATGAACTGAAGAAAGTGATATAGCTATTAAATCCTTTGTAAAACTAAGAAACGCTTCAAACTACAAAGAAATTTCGATAGAAATGGTATAGCTACTAGCTAATCAAAAGCAGAGTATTGAACTGAAGAAAGTGAAATAGCTGTACATCTACATTCTTCTCATGAGCTCACTAGCTATCTAATAGCAACTACTGTATAACTACTATGTACTTCTAATCTTGAGTAAACTGGTATCTTACCCGAGTATAACTAGATATGCATCTCTAAAATTGAAATTACACAAAATTTAATAAGATATAGGTTTTTAATAATCATGAACAATAGTTAACCCAATCTGTCTTAAGAGTTTAACGGATTCCTAAATAAAAACACAGTAACTCATCCTTTCATTTTTGTATATAAAATTTAATAATTACTAGAAGTAAAACTGTTTATTTTGCAATATCTTGAATAAACACAAAAAAAAATCAAGTAAAAACAAAAAAAATTGTCGATGGTTGGTTTTGGTTGTGACCAACCCTGCCTGTGACCCACTCACTTCAAGCTCTGCAGTAATGATGAATTTAGGTTTTGAAGCCTGGCCGCCGGACTGTCCTTTAGTACGGCCTTTTCAGCTAGGAGAAAAGGGGCGGGTCATGGCGGAAAACTGTCGGCCGGAAGCGACAATCGAAGCGTCGCTGGCTCTAAATCGCGCACGAAATGGATTGCAAAGACTAAGAAGGGTTATGTTCGGTTATCTCTATTGCCAATATTGAAACGGCTCTGTGCGCTTGACCTTCTGCTGCCATAAAGTCACGAGACTTGGAAATTCTCTTAAATTGAAGTGTGCAGCCTTCTGCGCACTGCTGGTGCTTCCCTCGTGCTGTCGACTGTCTCTTGGTATTGCTGGAAAAAGTCTAGCCTTAATCCATTGAAGCCGGAGGCCTTAGAAAAGTGGCATTGTCGGTGACAATGTTGCTAGCGAACTTTTCAACTTATTACCCTTCAGGAAACATAGCGTAATCCCTACGTTATTGGACTAAACTTTTCCGATTCGCTCATTCTATGTTATGGGGAGCCGCGCACTGGAGGGGGATTTATTGCTGGGTTACCTCAGCGCCCCCGGGGGGGGGGTCATGTTTTTTCGTGTCAATATTGCTTCCTTTATCTGCTGACAGCATTTGTTCTGTTCCTCCATCATTTGCGACTTGCTATTCTGATGCTTGTTGGTGAGTCAGTGTGAGATCGCCTTGAGCGTGGGTTCAACGTTTTTCTTGACGTATATATGTCGTGGGCGTTTGATGGATTTGCGCGATCGATTGATCGCGCAAATCCATCAAGCGCACAACACATACAGTAGCGGCCATAATGGTTCGGACTCCTGAAAACTCATCAGAAAATTTTTAAATACTTATATATTATTGAAGGCATTGAAGCGTAATTTTACACAAGTTGAGCTACATGTCATAGCTTAATTGTGGTAAAATATTAGCTGCTCAGTATAAATAAAGCAAAGTTGCCAACAATAAATTTTATTAGTAAGAATTTAGGGTCTTGTTTGAAAACTGGCCAGCACTCTATTTTTGTATTTGGTGCCGTATCAAAGATACTGTTTAAATTGGTTATGTATATAACCTAACCTAACCTAACAAGACCCGGTTAGGTTAGGNTGTTAGGTTAGGTTAGGTTATATACATAACCAATTTAAACAGTATCTTTGATACGGCACCAAATACAAAAATAGAGTGCTGGCCAGTTTTCAAACAAGACCCAGAATTTAGACTTGACAAAAAAGTTCCGACACTTCGTTGATGTATTTGAAGATTTTCTGGTGAGTTTTTAGGTGTCCGAACCGTTATGGCCGCTACTGTAGACTGTATTTGCCTTATTTTTTCCTCACTCCAATTACCGATGTATCGCATAAGGGAAGCGTGAATTTTTTCCTGTGCAAGAATCCTAAGTTAGGCGCGGGCTCTCGTTCCGCTTGACACGCACCGTCCCCTGCACTCTTTTCGCATCTGACTCGCCCGGTAGCAAGTATACTCACCCGGCAATCGATGAAGAATGAAACATTTTGCCTGTGGAATTTCCACAGGTGTTGGCTAGCTAAGCCTTATTAAATCTCCATACCCTTTTAGCGAATTAAAGGAATCAGTTTCAGATGAAATGAGTAAAATTTAAATTGAAAGAAACAGCCAATCAATTGCATTTATTGCAACTATAACTTGACTTCTTTTCATTTAAAATTGGCTTATTTTAATTTGCGACCAAAAAGGTGTTAATTCGTGGACATAAAATCAAGGAGTTGACTCCCCACACCGCCAGACCTCCCTCCTGTGCGCGCCGCTTGCAGACATGCGCTCTGGTAAGCATCAATGATATACAGGGTGCTGATATCGCTTCGGTTCACTCCACGCTGGGCTTATAATCTTATCTATAAATACAAAGTTCCCGAAGGTGTATCGGACCCTACGATATGTTTTGGTTACACAGTGTTCCTTGATGCATTTGTTTTTGCGCTTATGCCTTACACCTGGCTACATTTCTACACCTGTCGCAATAGTGCAAACTTGATTGACATGTCCATTCTATGTATTCGATGTTTGCGCTCATTTTAGCTTCCAATGTGTTTTTTTTTTCTTGTTTTTACTTCCTTAATAAACTAACGCATGAAAAAAACCCTTTATTTCTCTCGAGAATAGAACATTTATGACGTGCAGAGGAACAGTATATGCATTCATGGGTTAACTGATTAGTTACTTTCAAACTAGTATGTAGACGAGTGGCGTCTTCATTGCTTCTGTGGGGAAGAAGTTACCGGAACGACAAATCAACAGCGACATTTTAATGCAGACACACCGTATATATACGAGTACATTGGGGAGTTACAACTTTTACGGTACGATCATCGACAATGGTCATGGTATGAAACAAAAAATGTGGATTTAATCCATTTTATGTCTACTTTTTCCACTCAGGGGGCATAGGATGGACCATAGGGTTAGGTTAGTGTAGGTTCGTCTGCCTATGCTATGGGCCAGGCAACCCCAGGGGGACCGTGCAGGTTACCTCAGCCATTAGCTAGGCCTTCGGGACGTCTCTCTTTCGTGCCCACTTTGTTTCCTTCCCGATTTCATACTCCGACATGCTATTGCTTTATTCTGTTCTTCCTTTTCTTTCCTGATTTGCTGTTCCCATGCGAGTTGATCCTGCTTGGGAACACCTTCGTGCATGGGTTCCCCGTTTCTCTTGGCATACTATATGTTCCTTGCTCTTTCCTCTGTGATGTTCTGCTCGGAAACGGAGGCTTAAACTTCCCCACTATAACTAACCAACTAACTAAACTGAAGTGTAACAAAACTTCTGCAAAACCCGGCAAATATTTTGAAAATAGGATGGTCCTACCAACATCAGGCTATAAGCTTATGGGATACGAATGTGACTTCAAACCGACGCAAAATATAAGCGAAAATGTTAAGGAACGATATTATAACTGAACGCGCGGCGTCGTTCATTTCAATGAAGGACAGGACACTTATACGTGTGGACTGAGACAGAAAAAGTCCACGCACCGCTCGTGTACGTTTATACGTAATTGAACGGGTTGAGATGATTGACGTGTGAACTCGCCCCAACACTTGCAGTGGAGACTGATTTGATTTAAAATTTTGATAACTTTTAGTGACATACACAAAGTTGGACTGACAACGACGCTACAAAACATTCAGACGAGTGGATGCCCGAACGCGTTGAGATGAATGACGTGTGAACCCGGCATGAGTTCCTTGTTGCTTGACTTAGAATTTTTCCATTATTTCTCATGCCTTATATTTGAACCGCGGTGGGTAGGGAAGCTCATAGTGCAAATTTGGTAATAATGAGGATAATACTAAAGCAAATTCTCGTCGATGATTGTCACCATATCGGGCACGTCTACTGAAAGTACAGCACAAGCTCCCACCCAGTGAACGCCGCCCCTAAATATCAATTCACATTTCGACCTATTCGTTCCTAGTTCCCATCATTTTTTGGTCGTAATCTACTGCTCACATTCTGTGTCTTCGCGTAATTTGTCAACTGTTTGTTCAGCTGCTGGAAGACATTAAAGTGTTTTGGAACACTTGTTACTGTGACCGCTAGGCTGGTGTTGTGACCTTGCAGCGGCTGGATGCTCAGGGTTTTCCAGCGAGTCAGAGCTGGCTTGCTTTTTCATAGATTTTCATTGGTGACAGCTTCCAGTTTCTATAGAAATACATCTATATGTCTATCGAAAAGTCTTGTCAATTGTTAAATTAAGTTTTTCTGAACCTGTTTTTTTTTTTTTATAACTGATAGCGCCTTTCCAACAAAGTGACACTGTCTCAGAGGTTAATGAAAAGAAAAAGGAATCCGTTAATGTACATACAGTTAAGCTCGAGATTTTCCATATTCTTTGTATTTTTATAAAATATTTAAACTACTCGTTCATTACCAATCAATTTCAAACAACTGTTAATTGTAAAACTTTATGGATTATTCAAAAGGGAAACTAATGACAAATTATTAGAAACGAAGGTACTCCTTGCAAACAATTGACAAAAATAGCAAAATTACAGGGTTCCAAAATATTCCTACCTAGCTTAATAATTGCAATGCCTTTATTTGCTATAACAGTAGCCAGACGTTTATGGTAGTTAACTACTGGGTTCTTACAAACATCTTTTAGAAATGTTGGCCCACTCCTCTAATGCAATTTGTTCAAATGTTTAAGGTTTCTGGGTTTCCTCGCATTCACATTTTTCTTGAAGATCCCCCACAAGTTTTCAATCGGATTCAAATCCGGGCTTTGGCTTGGCCACTCCAGAACGCTTATATACCGTACGTTGTGGTCAACAAACCATTTTTTCACCGATTTGGCAGTATATTTTGGATCATTGTCTTATTAAAAGGTCATATTTGGGCTCAGGTTGAGAGGTTCCGCAGACTGCTTCAAGTTTTCACTGATATCGTTAATCTACATTACGTTTCCTGTTCCTTTGGCCAAGAAACAACCCCACAACATTGAAGTTCCAGGCCCATGCTTAACAGTTGGAACAGTGTTTTGGGTTTGAACGCTTCACCTTTTTTACGCCAAACAAAGGCAACGTGCCTGTGACCAAAAAGCTCAAGGTTTGTCTCGTCCGACCAAAGCACTGATGACCAGAAGCTTACATCTTTATGCAGATGTTCATTGGCAAAAGATAGACGAGCTTTGATGTGCCTATCCTGAAGAAGAGGTGCCTTCCTTGGTCTGCAACCTCTGAGGCCTTCCTTCTTCATTGTCCTCTCTAACGTAGACTTAGATATTTCGATGCCCGAGTTACTGAAATTATTTAATATGGCTTCACAAGTAATTCTTAGGTTGATATTAACCTCTCGCACTACTTTTCGGGCGTCCCTTGGCAAAAATTTATGTCTGCTCCTTCGTCCTTCACGGTTCTCAACTACTGTATCTGAAACTTTGGGTATTTCTTCACTATGCTCTGAACAGTGGAGACAGGAAACAAAAACTGCTTGAATATTGCCTTATAACCTTTACCATTCTTGTGAGCATCAACAATCCGCGTTCTCAGGTCCACGCTGAGCTCTTTTCCTTTCGCTATGTTGACTCGAATATTCCAAAACAATCTAGAGAAACCGTGCTATATAAAGAAACTTCCTTTGACCATAGACCGCAACAGTACTTGACTCTTAGGTCCAAAAGTGGCTTCTGATGCTGGCGGCCAAAATGGGAACTAGAGCACTCTGAGAGCGCATACCTCCGCCAAGCGAGGCAACGGTAGCAAAAAATTCTAATTGGCTCTGAAAGCATAATTTTCTTTGTATAGACTCCAAAATGTAATCAGTTGTGTCTTTTAATAGTAATAACAGCTTGTGCAAGTTTCTTGAAGATCCGTTCATAAATTTTTGAGTTACACTGCTAACAAACGTTATGACAAACATGAGTCAAACATACAAACGAACAAACCGATCTGCACCAAAATTTTCTCATTTATGTCTGTCAACATTACTAACAACCCCTATAAATTTCATAAAGATCCATTCATTATTTTTTGAGTTATTGTGCTAACAAACATAAAATTAAAAAAAGTGACAAACGAACGAACAAACGGATCATTACCAAAATTTGGTCATTTACTCTGTTATATACCTAACAACTCATGTTAATTTCCTTAAAATCCATCCGTAACTTTTTATGTTATGGCATTGAGAAAAATGAGGCAGACAAACAAACAACGGATGGACATATCTTCACCAAAAGTTAATCATCTGTTCTTCCTAACATACCAAACAATCCTTGTAAATTTCGTCTAAATCTGTTCAAAACTTTTTGAGTTATCTTTGTGACAGACAGACAAACAAACACGACGAAAAACATAACCTTAGGATCCAATTTTTCGCAGTTAACATATATTGGTTGCATTAACTAGGTCGTTCTCTGTGCTTATCTCTCGACCCAGTGTGTGTCGTTCTGGGGCATCTTCCCAGCTATCTATTACGTACCCAGTACTTGAAGCAAGCGATGGTGCATTAATCTGCGTCTCACTCTTTTAACGTCAAAGTGAGGTTCATGGTATCAGAAAATTATAATTAAATATTTCTGATTCACTGTAGCCTAAAACAAAAGATATGGAGCGTTTTGAGTTACTCGTCCTTCTCAATCTTGTGTGCCGAAATTAGGCCCTCGATGGACTTTAAGTACTCCCTTTAATAACGCAATTACTGGTACGTACGAAGTGTTTGTTATCTCTCGTGAAGGGACGTTTTGCTACTAGTGACTAGGATTTGATCTCTGGGATACAATTACTATAATTATATTCAAGCTGAACTGCACCTTCTCGTGGTGGTACCGTCAGTAGCTATGCCTATTTGACATCTTCTCTCTTCTTTATTATTTCAGAGATATTATTTTCTTTTTCCATCACAATCTGAAGTGTAGGTAGAACCAACGCAGTCAGCGCCCGGTCTTACCGGACCGTGGTTTTCCTTTTATTTGTTTGCTTTGAGTTTATGCCCTACTGATGATGGGAAAGAGGTCGACCGTCCGCGTGGAGGGGCGGACCCTTCGCGCCCCCCTCCCTTCTCCTTTCCTCTCTCTGGGTGACGGACGGAACTTCGCTAGTGGACTCGGACATGAACCACGACACCTCCGAGTCGGCCCCGTCGCGGCAATCCGCCGCGAGTGTGGGTGCGGGCTCTGCGCCGATCTGCGACAACGGAAGAACTGAATATGAGATGTTGCTGTACCAGCTCCCCGGACGCACGAGTCTGTCCCCGGACGCACTGGCGGAAGGGTGGGCGGTAGACGCCGACGCCGGTCGCGGCGGCGAGAACGTAGACGGTTTGGGCAGGAACACGAGTCGTTTCCTGTTCGGGCAGGGAGTGCAGAGAAACTTCAAACGTTTCTTTGATATCTCCACCAAGAAGGGAGGCATCAGTGGTATAGATATCATAAGAGATTACAGCGAACTGCAACGGACGCTGGGAGGCAAGCCTGCCAAGGTCACGGAGACGAGGGCCGGCACACTCCTGGTCGAAGTGAAGTGCGAGCAACAGTCAAGAGCGATGACGAGTGTGAAAACGCTAGGGGGATTTGAGGTCTCCGCCGCCCCCAATGATCGCCTCATCAAAATTAAAGGCACGATTTGGTTCCTAAATAAGCCGAAGTGCACTGATGTGGATCTCCTCCGGGTCCTCTTAGAGTCCGGAGTGAGGAGCGTTTCGAGGGTGAAGAGAAAGGAAAATGGTAGAGACATGGATACTCCTATTTATATCCTCACTTTTGACGCTCATATCCTCCCACCAGCAGGGGAAATTGGCTGGGTGAAGTGCCCAGTGCAGCTCTATATTCCCCGCCCCTGCCGCTGCATCAAGTGCCAACAATACGGACACGGAGCAAAAACGTGGCTTAAAACAACCCCAATATGCCAAAATTGTTCAAGACCCCAACAACCATGTACCGCACCAACCAGGTGTGCCAACTGCAGTAAACCACACCCAGCTAACTCACCAACTTGCAGTGTTTACTAATATGAACAAGAAGTCCTGGCTACCCAGGCCAAGGAGCACGTTAGCTACGGCGAGGCCAGGAGACTTGTGGAGAGCCGTCAGGCCCGACCGGGCACGTCTTACGCCTGTGCTTTACGTGACTAGCGAGAGTGCCAGTGGTGCCCCGGACCCACCGGTACGACGAAAATCGCCGGCCCGCACATCGCTGGCAGACGTGGCAACAAAGACTATCCACCAAACCTGGATGAATCTGGCGCTGCTGCTGCTACGCTGGGGCCCGTACTTCCGCTCCTGGGACTGAGGTTCTCCCTGTTTATGGACCCGGAGGCTCGATAGCTACATCAGCGACCCCTGCGACGAGTGCTGCTGGCCTCCCTCTCTGCCCGTGATCACGTACCCTACTGACGCCCATCCTGCACGCCCGGTTTCTCCCTCGGTTCCTGTCTATGATTCTATCGTTTCTCCCGCCGCAGCTGTGGTTGCGCTCGCTGTATCCTCTGGAGACACTGCTACGCCTACTGACGCGTTCCCTGTCGACTCTTCTATCGGGGAGGCTTTAACTGAGGCGGACTATATCTTGAGTAAGTGTGCTGCGGACAGGGAGACCCCCGTCTTTGCGGTGCCTACTTCTCCTCTCGGCGAGGTCTTTACCCCTGCAGTACCGATCGCCGCTGGGGCCGATGCCCCCACCACTGGGGCTGCCGCGGCCCGCGCTGACTCTGCTGAGGCTGCCTCTGTACCTGTGGCCCCTGGCTCTGCTGGGGCCGTGTCTGTCTCTGCTACGCCTGATGCTTGTGGCTCTGCTGGAACTACTGCTGCCTCTGCTGCGCCTGTGACCTCTGTCTTTACTGTGGCTATTTCTGTCTCTGCTGCGCCTGCGGCTGCCTCTGCTCCGCTGTGTCTGTTGCTTCTGGCTCTGCTGGGGCTGTTTCTGTACCCTGCTGCGCCTGTTGCCTGTGCTTCTGCTGGGGCTGCTTCTGCCTCTGCCGCGCGTGCTGCTTCCGGGTCTGCTGGGGCTGCTCCCGCCTCTGCTGTGCCTGTTGCTTCCGGCTGCGTCGCAGCCCAGGTGGCTGTGCTTCGGGAAGGGGACGGACCGGACGGACACAAACCGGGGATAGACCTACTAAAAAAATTGGTAAAGAATACTACGGTACAAACACAATCAGTACGAACAAAGATTTTTACAGCTGGTAAAAGCGATGAAGCGCTCCCGCAGAAACGCCTTCCGAGCAGCGATTCAACTCCTACAACAAATTTAATACCTTTTAAGATACCGAAGAAACACCAGGATTTCCGTGGGACGTCCCGGGCCTTCACGGGACGAGCAACGTCATATGTAGCCGGAGCGCGACGAGACTCCAACCGACAGCATCGTTCAAGCGAGCGGCGTACGTCCTCACGGGACCGGGGTGCGGGCGGGGGATGGGCCCCGTTGCCCGCGGGCCGCGCCATGTCCTCCACGGGTCCTCGCCACCTGCAGTGACCCTGAGGGCGTGGAACGATGGATACAGGAAGGACGATAACTCCCCAATACAGACAGTGATTACCGCACGCGACAGCCCCTACTCCTTCCATAATACGGCAGGAAGAGGCTCGAACAGGAAACATAGCAAATGAGTAAAACATTACAATGGAATATAAGAATCCACAGGACCAACAAAGATAACCTGTGCCGTTCGATGGTACTGCACCAACCTATATGCGTATGTTTACAAGAGATTATGCTTGGTTATACCAAGCCTCTTTCGCCTCGGAACTATACTGCTGAATATCTTTCCCCTACCCAGGATCCCGTCCCTGGAACGGAACTCGCCATCCTCTCCAAAACAGAGTTTCTCTGCCTGGGGGTGCCACTTAACTCTCCCCTTACAGGCTATGGTCGTGAAAATCAGGTTACGAAACACGGCCACCACTATCTGCAATCTGTATATTTCCCCGAACCAAGTAATCCACGTAGCAGATAACACTGGACTAGTGGCGCAGTTGCCGCGCCCTTTCCTGTTGTTGGGCGATTTCAATGCAAAACACCCAACTTGGGGTAAAAATGCTAATAACGCCCGAGGCTTGGTTGTCGAGCGCTTCCTCAGAACTACCGATTTGTGCCTCCTCAATACAGAAGCAGAGACTTATTTTCACATACATACATATAGGAACTACCTCTGCGATAGACCTTACCCTCTGCACGCCTGACCTTCCTACTGAAACGCATGCACCATTCAGCGGTTCGAGTACTCCTAACAATATTTAACAAAATTTGGACAACGGACGACTATCCGGAACAGTGGCGCCTCGCCACTGTACTACCTTTCGTAAGACCAGATAAACCTCCCACGGAACAAAGTAGCTATCGTTCTATTGCGTTCACCAGCTGCCCCGGAAAAATCATGGAGAAAATCGTGAACACCCACCTGGTGAAATATCTAGAAGCCAACAAGCTCCTCTGCAACGTGCAACACTGTTTTTGACAGTCCCATAGCACCACCGTTACCATCGTGGGTATACAAAATTACATCACACAGAACAAAACACCTAGATACACTATCTGTGTCTTCTTCGATCTTAAAAAGGCATACGATACAGCCTGGCGACACGGAATACTTTTACACCACGGTAGCAGCTTACACCACGGTAGCAGCATGCTTCCGTTCTCAGCTCTAACGCCTAATTGTATCGCTCGCCGGTTCGATCCCAGGCCTGGCACGTGAGCTCTTTGCAATTTTGGTGTGCTGACTCGGCAGTTGTTTGTGCATGCACGGCACTGTGGTGGAACCGCTTTCCTCAGAGATGAGGGGGGTGGGGAGTCTCGGGTCATTTGTTCCTTCCGTCAAATTGGCGCCATAGTTCTTGGTGACCCAAGGGCGACTGCGACTACACTTACTCATCTGGGGCCAGTGGGCCTATACCCGCAGCACAAACCAGTGCATGTGGGTTTCCCAGGTGAGGGTGTGGTCTAAGTTGACTCTACCTTTACCTTTATTAGAGGTAACATGGCCTATTACTTGCAGCAATGCTTGAGCGTGTGACGTTTCAGGGTCAGAGTGGGACAGGCCTTCTCCCCTGTGATGACGCAGAATGAGGGGGGTTCCTCAGGGGAGCGTCATTAGCTGTACCCTATTCCTACAAGCAATAAACGACATCATAGCAGCCTATACGTCACTATACGTAGATGACCTGATGCTATACTCCTCACTACACCTGGAAGTTCTACATCGACGACTGAAGCGAGCCATTGGACGCGTTAGTAATTGGGCGACCGACCATGGCTTCGCCTTTTCTGCTACCAAGACCTCTGCCCTTCACATCAGGCGTGACTGAGATGTAATGTCACCCGGATTTGAAATGTACGGACAACGAATAAACAGTCACGAAGAGGTAAATTCCTTGGAATGATAATAGATAGAAAACTGTCCTGGAAACCCCACGTAGAGATTCTTAGAACACAATGCATGCGTAGGTTCAACCTACTCAAGCACCTGACGACACTGTCGTGGGGCGCCGACCGGCAAACCCTTCTATACCTCTATCAAACCCTTGTACGCTCGAGACTAGACTATGGCTGTGTCGTATATCAGTCCGCGAGGACTAAAGTCCTAAAACGACTGGACGCTGTGCACAATGCATCTCTAAGGCTATTCACTGGAGGCGTTCGTACATCACCCATATCAAGTCTCCTCGCTGAGAGTGGCGAACCCTGCCTGCAGCACCAAAAAAAAGAAAGACTTACATCGCCTCTTACTAAAAACTCTATTCACGGAGCTCGTGAGAGACTCCGGTGACTGTCCACATCTATACTGATTGCTCTAAGACGAGACACAAAGTTGGGTGCCCAGCCCCACGACTGATGAAACTAGAGCATGCCGGCTATTACCGGAGACCTTGACTTTCACCGCCGAGCTGTTCGGCATGTGCGCAGCGTTGCTCCTCATTGGAGACAGCAATGAAAGGTACTTTACAATATTCTCCGACTCATTGAGTGTAGTACAAGCCATCCGAGCATTCGACAGCATCCACCCCGTCGTCAGCCGAATAGTAAAAACGATACAATTACAAGAGGAAGGGAAGTCAGTGTATATTTGTTGGGTGACTGGTCATGTTGACGTCGCGGGCAATGAGCTCGCCAACGAGAAGTCGAGGCAGGTGGCCCTGTCGGATTTGCCCGCGGCAAACCGTCCAGTCCCATGCCGAGACTATTACCCAGTAATCAAGCGAAACCTGCGCGAGCTATGGCAATCCCCATGGCTAGGGCAGAGAAATAATGAGCTACGAACAATCAAAGAAACCGTCCGACAGTGGCACTCGTCAAATAGCGACGATCGCCGAATGGACGTCGGACTGTGCCGCCTACGTATGGGTACACGACACTCACTCGCGACTATCTGCGGATGAGGCGTCTGTAACCCTACTGTGATGACTGCGTCGTACCTCTCACTGTCTTGCATTTATTGGCCGATTGTCCCACTTTCTCTGACGAGCGGAGGGAATGCTATCCGGACCTGCATGGTCGGGATGTCGACTCCATCCTCCGAGGATTGCTTTCTGGGGGACCTCGCGGCCAATTTAATAGAAATGCCCTCAAGACTTTTCTTACCAGATGTAACTTCTATCACAAACTGTGATGAATCCATTACAATAAATACTATCGTCAACTACGGCTCTGCCCGTTTCTTTGTGAATTACATATACTCTATGTAAAATTAATGATAATAATATTCTCCTTACTACTTTATAATATACAAAATGAGACAAATTCAACGCCCTAGCGGCGCACGAGCCTGTGGCTAAACACAGGAATAGTTCGGTGCGATAAAGGCAGTGTGTCACTGAAGCGCTAGTAAAATTTTCTGCTACAACTATGCCCTCGATGGTTGACGCCTCGGAAACTTTAGCCAGAAGCTTTTGCCTTGCCGCTTTGAATTATGTTGCAAGTGTTGGGAGTAACGCGATTACCTTGAACCAACTGAAAACTGCATTTAACTGGGCAAGATTGAGTTTATGGGAGTCACCAGAGTAACTTATTGAGCAGGAAGCAAAGAGCGTAACGGGAGAACTCTCGTGAAAGTAGCGCCAAAAAGTGACATCATTGACGTAACATCGACGAACGGTACGGCTCAGCTGCATGTGGGTATTTAATTAATTTCGTCAGAAAAATCGTCGTAGATTGCGAATTTTATCCCTTGAGAATTTTATCCCTTGAGCACATAAGCAAATGAACGGAACATATACCAATTGAACAACAAACCATTATCAATAGAAAACTGCAGTGGAGGCTGGTCTAAACTTTCGCAGCACCAGAGGCAAGATGTGGGCTCTGATTTACCTTCTTCTCTGAAGTGAAGCCATATTGACGCTTCATATTCAGTTCGCAGTGCTCTTCACAAAGCATGTATAAATATAATACAGTATTTTCGATTTGATTCATGCAATCACCCGCTCACGACTGGCCAGCTACTTGAGCTCTAAACAAGCACAAAACACGGTAAAGTGGTTGTCGCCAAGTACTGAAAGTTTGAACAATAATTGTTCCTTTTTTTTGGCTCGCGTCAAGAATATAACACTGCGTAGATTTTTGGTTAGGATTAAAAGCCTAACCGAAGAATCACCGAGGCCCTGCCCACAAATACTTCGGCTCGTCGATGTGACGTAAATTGACTACATGCGGTTACGGCTAAGTTTTATTTTACTCCCATTGAGTCCTCTCGTTACACTCTTTGCTTCGTGCTAGTGAGGGTTAATGCTTGAAACTCAATTCCGCGGGTAGAAGCCAGCACACCTGCGTAAAGTTTTGAGCGAATGAAGACTCGATGACTTAATTTTGGCGTGCAGTCGAATATGCCTCTACCCTCCCTCGACTACTACTCAATCTACGCTTTACGCAAAGCAACTGTGCAGTACAGCAGGTCGTTACTTCATGGGATTTTTCGCATAGATTTGCTGTTTACGATATGCGATGTGTATATTTGAACTTGATCTTGTGCGTTAGGTGATGAAGCTGAAAGGCTGGCTTACTTTCCGTGTAGCTCAATTGAAAGTTTTTTTTTTCGGTGCGCGAGTCCTCACCGGTGAAATGGAACCTTTAGAGGCATAGGATGGACCACAGGGTTAGGCTAGCTAGGTCCGCCGATGCTATGTTATGGGGAGCAGCGAATCCTGGAGGCCTTCAGGACGTCTTTCCTTCGTACCCACTTTTAATTCTTGCTACTGCCTTAGGATGGGGCCCCTAGAAGCAATAAGTGACGTGCGACTCAACAAACTAGTTGCACGAAAAAACAGCGTCGGGTGCCACCGACGCAACCTAGATCGCGCGACACACCGCGCATTGCTGTCTGTCACAGGCAGCATGTTTCCCGCGAAAATCTCATTGCATCGATTGATCTGTCAGTGGGGTCCCGGCCTTGCTGACGTTACTTCCCTCTGTTCTTCCTCTTCTTTCCTCACTTGCTGCTCTTATGCGCGTTGATTCTATGTAAGACCACCCCCAAGCATGGGTTCGACATTTCTATCGACATACTCTGGCCCTTCTTTCTAGTAAAAACGAAGGCTTAAGCTACTCAGTATAATTACTAAAATGGAAGGGCAGCGTTGCTGCGTACCAACATCTCCACTTTACATAGGGCGTGTTCGATTGAGCCCCGAACTCTAAGCCTTAGAGACTTGAGTTGTTCGAAACTTTACATAGAACCTTGGGCAGTTTCAACTTTGAACCGTGCCGCAAGTATTACCAGCAACCGGATTGCGTTAAGACGGCTGAGAATTTTATTTTAGGGAGCAAGAGTGTATTTCCGGAAGTCTTAAGGACAGTTGATTGAGGACCAGTGCTTAAACTCAATTCAGCAGGTCGAAGCCAGGGCACCTGTCTGAAGTTTTGGACAGTTTTAGCCTCGAAGGCCTAATTTCGGCGCCCAATCGAACACGCCCCTGTGTAGTAGTCACGCGAAGACCTTGCTTCCTGCAGAGTTCGGCATCACGATCGAGGCATGCAAGTTGTAGTCGCTTATTGATGGAAGAAATTGAAATTTTAGGTCAGCTGTAAGGTACGTAAGTCTGCTGCGCAGCACTGTTGTGTTGTACGTACAGCGGCTTCAACGGCCATTTGAATCGATACGTTCCTACTAAGCTTCACGACTCCGTATCAATGCAACAATTTTGGTCGGCTATATACATTGTCAGTAGAAACATCCGAATAGTGTATGCTCCAAGTAAGCGATACATTTGATCAAATTCGACAATATTAATCTGCTTTGCTTGTCACTACCAGCGATACACATTATCCTCTTCATGACGTTTTATCTGTAAATGCCAAATCAAAACCTTGCTCGACTGTTGACTTGTGGTATCTCAAAAGCTGGCAGCAACTCTATCGTCCGTACTTCTTCGTATCTGTGATATCCTCCTCATCAGAAACGTTTATCGCTCGCTGCCTCCACGTGTGGTTCTGAGCAGAACGATGCCCTTGGAGTATGCCCTGTGTAGTTAGTGTTTTGAGGAAAATCAAAGTTACGGTTTCCTCATTGTTCTCCAAGCGCTCGTTATTTGCGTAGTTGGATAGAAGCACGGATTTCTTGGAGAGGGTTTGATGAGAGCGTAGGAGGTGCTTGGTGCTTGGGCCTGGTGGAGGGTGGAAATGTTTTGGGTTGAGAGATACTGTGGGGAGGACTCGGCTGAACTAAAAGCCCTAACTATAGTTATACTCCAAAGTTAAAGTCGGGTGGATTGTAGCTATAAACAAAAATGTTTTTTGTTTGTTTTTTACAAAAAGTTTATCTGTGAAAAGTTAGGTAGGTATCTATACCAGGAAGTTATCCACTTCGACCCTTCTGAGGCCGGCTGCACACTAACAACTTTCGTTGTCGCTAGCAGCCTAGACGCAACTTAGCTTATCCGACTGCGCAGCCGTGGCCGTGACTTCAGCATGACGTCTATGAACATCGTACTGTAATTCTTAAAA
>LQNS02000210.1:11630718-11658859 GCA_001587735.2 Parhyale hawaiensis
ATGCTGCAGTGTAGCGGTATGCTGCAGTGTAGCGGTATGCTGCAGTGTAGCGGTATGCTGCAGTGTAGCGGTATGCTGCAGTGTTGCGGTATGCTGCAGTGTAACAGTTCCTTGCATTAGACCATCGTCTGAATACCTTATTGTGCCCTTTACTGTAACATTTGTTTTAGGAAGTTGACTGCCGTGCTTTCACGTCCGTCTGTTTTGTCGCGCCGCAGATACCGACCCATCACGGTTTTGGAGTCTTACTCCCAAGTCCAACTGTGGCTCCTGGGTCCAGCGTGTGGCCAATTCCTTGGACTCCCCCCCCCCCTCCCTTAATGTCCGCTTAATGCTTTCTCAAACTCTTTTTAATATAATAGAAATATAGCCATATTTTGCGGACTCGTCGGTCGAGCGAGTGTGCGATACCTAGTTTGAAAAAAAGAAATGTCTGACTCCGACTCTGTAACCCTGTAACCAATGTTCCCAAAATGGATTGGCTGCTTGCTTCCGATACCGCATGAGAAACGTCATGGGCACAAATGGACTTGCAATATGCAGTACTGTAGGTATACCTGCCTTGGCATCCGAGGCCTTAGTGCATTTATAGGCCCCGTAGCATGCTTATATATTTGCAGATGCCTTCGGTTGAACTGTACGACACACTAGATGCTGTGGAATGCATTGCTAGCCGTAACCAAGTGAGTAAACGCAGTACATTTTTAAAAAATTTCTGGGGTCAGAGTCTTCAGTAGAGGGGGGGGGGGGATTGGCGTTTCTGAAACACGTTTCATATTATGGATTGCGAAGTTGAGGTTAGGCGACTTAACACTTGGAGTACCGTCGGCTCTGTCTTGGGTTGGGAAGGCATAGCTAACTCTGCCACAGCCCGCTGCAGTTTTTCTACGTTTTTGCGCGGGACACAGTGCCGCAAGTTTATGCTTGTATGCTCTGCGTTCTTGAGTCATTCTCGTCGGCTCTTGGTTTGCCACAGGTCGCGCGCTTCTCGTGTTGCCTATTCGTCCCGCCTGCGTGTGGCGTATAAATACGACGTCTTAGAATTTTTTTGCCACTACTTAGCTTTAAGAGCGTAAATAACTATAATATTACCCTTGTTTAATAATTATTAACTTACCGTGGAGTACAGTTCCTCAGCGTTCAAGCTGTCATGTACAGCATGCGCTGGGCTTTAGTAATGAATTTCAAAGACCTATACAGAATTTCTAACAGGTTTACCTACCTGTAAGTCAGCAAGCTGTAGCGCTTATAAATGCCCGGGTTGTACCTAACGTATAAATGCTCCGTCTAGATCTGTTTACCTTTACTCCTGCTAATGATACTTCATTCTGATCTTCCCCCTGACCTCTTCTACCCGAATTGCTGCTGGCTAGTGTAGGAACACCGCCGTACGTGGGCTCAGCGTTTCTACAAACATATTAGGCATATGTCCCTTTCCTATCTTCTTGATATGCTCTGTTGTGTCGAGGGAAGGTTGCAACTGACGCATAGTCTAATCTATTTAGTTTCGAACAGTCACCCTACAAAACACGATTCGAGTTGCGTTTGAGCCGCGCTACGACTATCGCAGATTTGATTTCCACACTTGACCAATTTGTGTTCTTTTGTAATTTAATGTACCGTAGTGATTAGCGCATGTTGAATTGCGTGATGAAAGAGTTACTGTATGGTACTGTAGTTTTTAATTTATTACCGTGCACTATTTCCGGGGCCGTAATTATGTGATAATCCTCTGTATCCGCTACGTGCGATAAGGCCAGTATTATATTATTTCAAGTTTGTCATATCGCGTGGCGTTATCTCGTAATAAAGTTATCGTACCTAAATCCGGCTGACGAATCGCCGTGTAGCCTGCTGCACCTTCAGTTCTGTGCTGCGGCGGTGCGTTGGCTGAGGTTCTCTCTAAGCGGCGTTCTCAATTGGACTGTGTTGAGAAAGTTTGCACTACTTGTATGGTGTTCTGAACGTCGTTATAATAGTGTAGTTATGGCGATGTTGTATTGCTTATTACTATATTTTGTCAGGTGTTAACTCTTCTTTTCGTGGATTAATTCGCTTCTCTATAGTCTGACCATTTTATGAAGGCGGTTCGGTCGTGGTTAAATTCCTCTAAAGCGTTGCCAATTCTATGAGTACCTATATCTGACATTTTGTGCGGCCCATATCTTACACACGCCCACTAACTGCATAGGCTATAAAGAAATCTCAGAAATATTCATAGGGTTGGTCCTGCTGTAAAGGAATTTGACCACGACTAAACCGCCTTCAGGAAATGGTCCGATTATAGTAGAAATAACACTTTCTGAACTGTAACATATACGGTACGTATGAAAGCTTAAGTTAACTGAATGCGTCTTACGACAGCTTGTATTAATCTTGGAACGGGATAGCTAGTTACAGAGGTCAGACATAGCATGTTAGTGCCCCTTATAGTTGATCAGTTTTTAGATGACAGGAACTCTTCTCCTTTTCAGCAGCTCCTATGTTCAGATGGTTGTCTTACGTATGGATGAGTAGTTTGCCAAGCCTTCCTCGCTTTCAAGGTAGATGGGACTTCACTTACCTTAGGTTCGGTGAGGCCTAGGTATAACTGGTTGTGTTCAAGCATTGGAAGCGTTCTTATGCTGAGGATTTTACAAGATGTTGCATAGCCACCAACAAGAGTGTTGCCCTTATCCCTGCAGCACTTCTGTTGGTAGCTGCGTAGATATGTTGGTATGTAACACGAACTTGTCTCTCATATGTGTTGTCTTCATTTGCATAACTGGCTTGATCATTCGCAATGGCATATCCACACCATGAATACTTTTCGTACCCCTACCTCTGTCAGCAGTGCTAGCATTTAATTTAGCAATTGATGTTTAAAAACATAGGTTGATCATCAGTGTATAGATACGTATTAATGGATCCTAAGATTAGAAGGACCAAGAAGGGTTTCCTAAATTGTCAAAGGTAGGTACGTTCAGAGAAACAAAATTGAGTTCGCGATCTGTGAGACCCCATGTGTACCATTTCCGGTTGAATCGGAGAGTTAAACAGAGGGTAAAAATATCGTTGAATATACCGATATTTAAGATGCTGTCGATGTGGTGCATAACCCAATAACACATGATACACATGGAGTAAGCATTTATTTTTCATACCGGTAGCACTGAGCATGTATTAATCCGGTAGTAAAGGGATATACACATGAGGTGTATCGTACATTTTATATTGCGGCAGCCAGTATTGCGGCGCAGTTCCTACAGGTTTTCTCCGCTCATTCAAGGCCGTCCAGCATTGGCCGGACTTTATCCTTTCGCTGCTTCGGAGATGACATCAATCCGGCGCGGTGTCGGACTCTGCCTTTTGCTAGACTATATAAATATAGGCTACCTATTGGTGCTTACCCTCAGGTTCTGGCCGTTTGTGTTATTATATCGTCTACTGACTGTATCTGTAGACACCAGCCTGAAGTTTTGCTTATAAAAATCAGAACGTTTCTGTCTTTGAAAACATTTGCATCAGAGGTATATAGTCATTTTAAAATTGTAGCTTTTGCGTTGTATTTTTGATGGTAAAATATAAATATTAATAGATAGCGAAAAGCATTTTATATGAGCAATAGACGACACTGTGTACTGTGGTTTATGTTTAGTGTTGTTTATAAACAATAAAAAATGATGAATGAATACCAGTATTTTTAGCAGAATATTGTTTATTAGCGAGAGGGCTACAACTACAGGCTATTGAATGTCTAATCAACCGTTGAGAGCGCGTGCGAAACTTTCTATTAACTCTGACGTGTGCCTATTCCGCATTTTACAGAATTTGAGTGTTAGGTATTACTAGAATGGTATTGGGTTACTCAGGTATTTCAACGTGGATTGCAATAACTGGTACCCAATAGTGTAGTTCGCTCAAAGGCTCTTACTTGTCACATTAGAAAGTACAGGTTTAAAGCTTTCAGTGCTGTTTCATGATGTATCCTGTGTGTTTCCAATTTTAATTTGTATATATGTTATAGGCCTGTATAATTTAGTTGGAGTGTCACGCTCTCATTTTATTCTGCTTAAGGGTTGAGAGTACACCAGTAAGATTTCTCCCTGTAGGGACTGCTTCACATTCTACTAACCAAAGAACATTAGCCTGTTCGAGGTAATTTTCACAAAATCCCTACTCTGAATATTTCAGCCTTGCAGTATGTGCCCTGTCGATAAGAATTGTATAGAGGACCGACTTTCCCATGCAAATTGTAATATAGAGCCTAGAAGAAGGTTGGGACGTGTCATTGCTTTTGCAATAACTGAAGTGGAAGGTAGTCTGGTGTGTATCCGTGTTTAATTTAGAAGTTGTCGCATGCCAGACTGGACTGCAGGCAGCACAGTTCCTTCCGTGCGGCGCTCAATTACCCGCCAGTTTACACTGCAGTCTTATGGACAGCATATTAAAGTGCTGGGCCCGGCTTGTGTGCTGCCTTGTACTGACGTGCATCATGCTAGCCATGCTCGTAACGGCCTCGTGTGCTGCGTTGCAAAGCGTTCGTCATGCTAGACCGTAACACACCTGTGCGAAGCATGTTTTACTCTTATGCATAGAAACCTTGTTTGCTCGAATCTTAGCACTTTTTTTCCGCTGTTCATCTTGATCAAATAAATCTTGGCATATAATTTGGTTTGAGAAAATATTGTTTATCTTGTTTGTAAACATCCAAAATCGATGGAAATAGCTTCGTCTTGCCTAAGCGCTCATATTCAACGTACTGTTGCGCGCGTCCAATATTGTTTAGGCATACCTACCGTACTCGTACCGTACCTACCGACCGCTAGGCGAGTTCATTTCTACGTAACGAGTGTAGTTATTAGCTGCACATCTATTTAGTGCTCGTCACTTGTCAGCTAATAAAAATGCCATGTACAGCTCTTTGTTCATCGTTACGGTACTGTAGTGTTTTAGTGGTCAGGTTGTGCATTGGAATGCGTTTATTATCGATGTAAATAGTTTCAAATTGCCCACATTTTTTTTCTCATGTACCCGTAACTGCCCTTTACAGCGAGTGTTTCCAATTGTTTATCAAGTCATGAATATTTTAAAATGTTCTTCCCTAACGTACAAGCTTGTCACATCGAGTTATCGAACACTTAATTGTTTAATTTTATTTCTGTACTTTTTCAGGTGCCGCCTGCTTTTTTTTTTTCTTTTCTTTATTTGTTGCCGGTCGATGGTCTCGCACTTCAGTTACTGTCTTTTCTGCTGGTATCGTGCATGCGCTTCCTCAAAAATATGCGTGCGTTGCCCCCTCAGCCGCATTTTACTTCCTGCCTCCCTCTCTTCCTTTGTGCTGTTCCTTCCTTGGCTGTCGTATAGTGCAGCGGCAGCGTCCGGCAATAATCGCTAGATGCGTAGCTTCTTTTATTGCTGGCTCGTGCTGAAGGTTATTTGGTACTCCCCAGCATGCAGCCGCTAATAAAAGTGACGAAACCATAGCTGCCGTCCTGCGCACATCTACCATTGATAGGTATATTGGCCTACTGCAGTCCAGCTTTATTGCCGCGAACTACTGCAAGAGTTGAACTTCAGCTGCCGTTGCTTTAGGGCTGTATTCAGTCACCCTTCTTCTTTATACCTTCAGCCGTCGAAGATATGCATAGTAGTTTTCCTAGAGAATTATGTTTTTGAAGCATGGTGTATTGCAAAGAAGTTTTCCCGTGTCGCATAGCTCACCTCGAGGCTCCATGCCCTGATATGCGCAATTAGGTAGGTACCCTCGTCGTCACTAGTGCGTCAGTTGTTTTTGTGTCCAACGACAGGTTTACTCGGGAGATTCCACTGGCAGAGGCGGTACGCAAGGCTGCCGAGCTCTAGCCATGGGCATGCATTGCAACATCTGCACAACTCTTGGTGCGTGTTGACTCCTTCAGCTGACACTTTCGTGTGCGTGTCTTCCGTAACGGATCTTGTGATGGCCGTTAGGCCTGCAGCTACTGAGGTCAAATGGTGTATTTTCCATCACACACGCTTAAATCAGAGTGCAGTGCTGTTGTTTCGAATTTTATCCGTTTGACGACTGTGTCTAAACAAGTATGTATATTCTTCGTTTTTATACAGCAATTGCTCAGTTGCTGAGAGTAAACATAACCGAACCACGGAAAACGAGCCTTGAACGGCCGCGATGATAGGTACAGCATAGCTAATAAATTTTCAAATGTGCCTGTCATATACAGATAGATAAGACTTGTGGGTTGTTGGTGCTCATACAATTTATCGAATGATAGGTACCTACACATTGAATGCTTATCAAAACTAGAGAAGCATCCCGAGAGCCTAGACCGTTGATAGGCAACGCAATGTTAACGAAAATTTCGGTTTAGCATCAATATTGAATCGTCTGGTCTTTGTATGATTTCTGACTGTTCTTGTAAATTTTATAAAAAAAATACGTGTAATGTAATACTTTTTGGAATTATATTGCTAACGTATAGAACGACTAGGTAACGCTGGCGAAAATATGACCTCCTTTTAGCGAGATAATTACTATCCTAATGCTGCTACATTATTATTACCTCCGCCAATGAGGTTATGTTCTCGTCTGTTACAAAGATTACTCAAAAAGTTATGAACGGATCTTCACGAAAATTACAGGGATTGTTAGGAAAGTTAACCGTAACAAATGATTAGCTTTGGTGAAAATTGGTTCATATGTTTGTCTGCTTATTTTTTCTTAGTACCATTAATTAATTAATTAATTAAATTAATTAATTTTCATGAAAATTACATGAGTTGTTAGGTAGCTCTATGATGTACAGCAAATATTCAAATTTTTGTGATGGTCTGTTTGTTAGGTCCTTTGTTTTTTGCAGTGTTTGATTTTATGATGGTTAGCATTGTAATTCAAAAAGTTATGGATGGCTCTTCCTGGAATTTATAGAAATTTTTAGTTATGCTAAAAGACATAAATGCTCAAATTTTAGTGATGATCGGTTGGTCCGTTTGTGTGTTTGTCTTATGTTTGTCATAATGTTTGTTAGCAGCATAACTCGAATCAATAATGGATTTTCAAGCAAATTAAACAAACTGTTAATACTATCAAAAGGAACAGATGATTAGATTTTGGAATTGATACAAAGAAAATCACGGTTCCAGAATAAATTAGAATTTTTCGTTGCCTTGCTTTGGCGGCAGAGGTATGCGCATTCAGAGTTCTCTAGTGGTGTATGTGATTATCACGACTCGGGTTGTTTTATATGCTAACCTCATTGAAGTAACTGATTTACCTGTGTGTTGCGGAAACATTTGCTAGTTTCAACATTTACCCACATAACGCTGCAATGATACAGTGGAGTGCTCGTCCCCCCCCCCCTGTCTAATGCTGGACCACAGCATACATTCACACTGCAAATTACATGCGAAGGTATGTAGCTCGTACGTCCTTCATGCTACCGACTTTTCTTATGTAGGTATCGGAAACAAGTACGAACTGTACATCCTCTTTTCAATCAAGTTGTGCGTGCGCGTACATAGTGTGGCCCGGCATTAGCTGCTAGACCTGCGCGCCTGCGCTCCAAATGGTGATGTCATGCTGCTGACGTCGCTCTTATCCTAAATTATCATGCGATAAGCGACTTTATCTCCTCGTTAATCTCTTCTCTTACCGTATTGAGGCAGGTAACTTATGCGCTATGATTCTACACCTAAATGTACTTTCTAGCAATGCATGGATGTTGTTCGGGCTGCAGCGTCGGGGTCACGCTGATGCGTTGCCTGTCCACACTGACAGTTCATTTCGTTCAGTTTGGCACTTGTAAGCCCGTTTTTACTAACCATGCCAACTTGTAAGCTATTTAGACTACGAATGCAGTAGTTTCAAAGTTCCACTTACTCGTAACTTGATCACGGTATAGATCTTGGGAAACTGGGATATGTCGGATTCTTTCTTGTTTGCTACGTAACTATGAATCGGCATTTCTCAATTTTTATTGTGCAAAAAAGGGCCCCAAATGTGTAGACATACGGTACGGCGTGAACGTGGCGAGTTATGAATCGACGTGTGGGGAATAGCCGGCGATGGACTATTGGCTGACCAGCAAGAATAAGGGGGAGGGGTAAGAGGCGAGAGTACAAGCAAAAATAACGCGAAGAATTGGGAGAGACAGCGCCAACTTCGATGGTTTCGCGATTCGCTTAGCGTTATTTAAAGTCGGCGAGAATAATCGCTTGACGAGGGAGATGCAGGCGTAATTGGGCAACAGATCGAAGAAGCGACTATGCCAAGTCTCCATGGTTATCAGACTTCTCTGACATCGTAGAGTGCTTCATCACTGAACAGTTGCCTGCATGGAAAGCAACATGTGCATCTAATAGAATTGATATTTAAATATGCATGTATAAATATTATGTAAGTAGGCTACGATATATTATCTGTTGTAAGCAGTAAGGTCTTTGCAAAGCCAAAAGCCAAAGAAACTTTGCAGTCGTTGCGGGAACTCACAACCCGCAGCATGGCACGATATCACGCAATAACACTCTTGACATGCACTGAGCCTGCAGCCCCGAACAGACATTGCTCCCGGGACGCGGAGTTCGGACACTCACACCTTTGTCAAAACAGCATTGCTTTCGCTCCGTTGTACTGTACACAGTAGCTGTACAGTAGCGTGTAAATTGACTAAACACTTTTACTGGTAAAAAATT
Organism: Parhyale hawaiensis; assembly: GCA_001587735.2. Taxonomy (NCBI): domain Eukaryota; kingdom Metazoa; phylum Arthropoda; class Malacostraca; order Amphipoda; family Hyalidae; genus Parhyale; species Parhyale hawaiensis. The sequence goes on from LQNS02000210.1 coordinate 11,639,389, forward strand.
ATAATTGTGAAAGCACTTTATCATTAAGTACATATGTATATTAGATCCTTAATATAATACTTACAGATATAAAGTGATGATAGTGACAGGTTCAGTGTCATAAGTTTTATATTTAAATGTTCCCGTAACAAAAGCAAAGTATGCCTAATATTGGAAATTCTAAAGGGTCATGATGCAGAAATGAATGAGTGTCCATCAAATGTATCTTAGCCGCTGTGAAAATGTTGATGTGCAGTACCTATATCCCTATAGCTTTTGTGCAGGACTTTAAAGAAGATGGGTATCACTTCGCCTATATAAAATAACTTGAGAATGCAAGCGGTCGCGGCTCGCAGTCAACTGGCGGACGGCGTGTGACAAACCTGTGCCGAACACTGAATTGCGTTGCAGATCGTAATTGTGATCATAGTGGAGACACTGAAGGGTCGTGGAGTTCCTAACTGAGATGTAGACAGCAAGTACCCTGTACTTCTCACGCAGAGCTGCGGCGCAAGATTGAAAACTTGAATATAACCGTGACGCGCTTAGCTAAAATATGGTATCCCACAGAAAAACTTCTGTAATGTTAGCATGGTTTACACTCGGTTATAATTGATTGCATTCATGTAGCTGGAGCGCTCTGAGAGCGCATACCTCCGCCAAGCAACGCAATGTTAACAAAAAATTCAAATTGGTCCTGAAACTAGGATTTGCTCTACCATCACAAGTTTGATCATATGTGTGTGTCTCTTGACGATAAGGACCGCGTGTGTTCTTTCCCTGAAGATCCGTTTAACGTTCGAGTTATGTTTCTGACAAACATTAGTCAAACAGACGAAGCGATCATCATAAAATTTATATTTACCTTTTACCATTTCAATCAATTCTTGGAAATTTCATGAATATCCGTCCGTAGCTCTTTGTATTATATTCTTATAAACTTTAGTAAAACGCACAATGGGATAAACTGATTGCCACCAAAATTTGGTCATTTGTCTCTCATTATTTCGAATAACTCCTACAAATTTCATGAAGATCCATCCATAACTTTTTGAGTTAGGCCTATGCTACCAAGAAAAAGGAGGCAGATTAGGAAACGGTTGAACGGATCATCACCAAACTTTAATCAGCTGTTCCATTTAACATACTTAGCAATCCTGTAAATTTCGTAACGATCCGTCCATTAGTTTTTGAGTTATCTAATGGAAGACAAATAAGACAAAAACATAACCTCCCTGGCGGAGGTAAATATCGCTCTGGGCGATTTATTTCGTTGGGAAGTGCAGGGTGGCTAGCTGTGGGAGAGCAGAGTTTCTGAGCCCTAAATAGACCAAAGGAATTTCTCATTTCGTTGGAAATTCTTTGCAGCCAAAGTCTGCAAGAGATGGGGGGGAATCGCAAGCAGCCGATGGTGCAGTGCCAGGAGGAGGGGAAGGTGGGGAAATCTTCACCCGATCCCGCAGGTCCCAAATGCAAGAATGTCGGCTTGCTGCTTGAGTGCGGCTCTCAATGGCAGCCTGCCACTTCCTACCTTTTGTTTTATTTTCATACGCTCTCACTGGCGCGCCTCTTCCTCCTTTCTCTCCTCTTATTTTTTTCATCTTTCTACTGGCATGCATGGCTGAATGAAATATCTCATATTCTTTTTCTCTTTGTAGCGCAGAAAATCACGTCGCTTGCAGTCGTCGTTTTGCGTATTTTATTTAAAGCTCGTAGCTTTCAAGGCTTTACGCTGCAAGTTACATGGACTGACATGATTGAAGGATTTCCACAGTTGCAAACTTTCATTTGTATATGTGTCGAATTGTATATGTATAGCACCTATCCTAATTAGAACCTTGGCTATCGTGTGCGCAGATAAGCTAAAAGTAGAAGGTGTCATAGTTAGTTGACGAACTGGTCGCTGATGACATGTATCGTGCTGGCTTTATCGTAGTGATAATAATCGTGCTGTCATCCTCGCTCTCATGATACGCGATTACCCTTCTGACCTTCAAATAACTACTCCTATTTGCCTGCACACATTTGCTTATTCGTATGTGTCGTAATGTGGAGAATTTTTCTCTTTCATTTTTAGTAATATAATGGACTTACTGATCGGTCGTATTGCGCTCTTATTGCTACCTCATTTCAGGACACTTTGTTTGCGCCTTCGATGTATTAATTACAGACGGTTTTTATCGTGCTCAAGCTCTTACCGAGCGGTTTCGTAAAAAAGTTTGACCAATTTTACTCACGAGCGGCAAAACGAAATGTCGTCGGTCGCTACAGCATTAGCTGGAACGTCGAGCAAAATTGACACTCGGCCGTATGTGGCTAACTTGTTGCTCGTTTTACTAACTGCTTCGTTCGGAAGTGCGTAAGGCAGTTCTGATACTGGCTGTAGAGCCTCAAAGGTTGTGCTGATGTTTCACGCCATCCTGCTGTGCCAAATGTCTCGCACTATACAACATATTTCTCACACTGGCAGTTAGTTATATGAGTAACATCCTGCCTGAGCTGGCGCTCGTCCAGAGCCACGTGTCTCTTTCTCTCTTCACCATCGCCACTACCCCCAGCAGGCTGCTGCTGCCTCCCGCTAAATTTGAGTTACTGCGATGCACTTTGGCCCTCGCCTGGCCTTGTAATGTGCGCACGTGAGAGCGGCTCTACCGCCTACTTCTGCCTACCCTTTTGCTCTCCTTTTCTTCTGCTCTGGTCCCTCTGCAGGCTCTTGTCAACCAAATAATACATTATATTTTCTTTTGCCTATTATGTAGCTCTTGTCGGTTTTCGCCCGCTAACTGTTACCGGACTTTGGCTTATTTTGCGGTCAGCCAGAATTGTGCAAATGGTATTTGCGACTTGATGTTTTCTTGTTATGTGTACTTCACGCCACTCGAGTTCTGCCAAGAAAAAAAGAGCTCTCGAAAACTCATCATTCATTACCAACTGGCTGTCCGCGCGGTCGTTAAATGGCTTTGGAATGGAGCACTTCAAGAGAAACCCTCGTTTTCTTCGTTGTGCTGATCTAAAGAATATCTACTCCTTAGTTGCGTTTATAAGCGGTCAGGCGTTGCGACAATAAATGAAACCAGATAGAAGTTACTACAAACAAGTCCAGAAATTACAGCATCTACGATATTGACTACAATTACAGTTTTGTCTAAAAAAAAATTAGGCAAATATTAGGCCTACGCCAGGTTGGAAACTGTGTTCATCCCAAGGAGCTTCATTACTCTGTTGAAGCTCCTTGATTATTCATCCTGTCACGCTTCATTTAAAACCGACAGGCAAAAAAACAGACCAAGTTGCAAGTAATAGCCCAAGTATGTAATTTTAACCTCGAATTTGAATGTACCTACGTCTTGCTTTGCCTACGTTGAAGTCCGAGCATTGAAGATATCCACAGCCTTTCTCAGCATTCTCTTGTATCTTCATGTTTACTTTCTTTCCATTTCCACTCTTCAGCTGCTCGGATTTAACACGCACTTTGAGCAGAGTGTGAGATATTCTTCATTGTAGAGTAGAAAACCAAGACCAACGAAGAAAACAAAGATTTCGTTGCAGTATCCCTAACTGATTTCTTCCTTTGACGAAATAGCTTTTCCTATGAGCGGAAATTTTTCGATTAATATAACAAGGCGTACCTATCTTTGATACCGGTGCTGAAATTTATATTTTGACTGATGCTTACAGTATACTAAAAAGGAATATATTTTTCTGCTTGTCACCTATCTTTCATAAGGAATTCATGGCTGCGATGCTTAGCATGAGTTAGACCGAGCTTATTCATCTCATATTTTCTTTCAAGTTGGGCGTTACCGTACTTGGCAGCCTTCATCAGCAAAGAAGTACCGGTAGTGAAAGTGTGATCAATGCAGAATTGGTTATCACCAGGGATTCTTTATTATTTGACGGCGGGGTACGCTAGTATAGTCACAACCTGTAATCTTAGTCTAAATCTTAACTTGCTCATGTTGGTAGCATTGAACAAGAAACATTTAGGTCGGGTACAAGTTAATAAAGTGATTGCTTAAAATGATGTTCCCGAGTGAATGTCGTGCTGTAATTTGGCTATCACCCAATATTTAGGTTCCTATTGCTGATTGTTTTTTATGAGTAACGGTATTGTAAATATTTTGCAAGGACTTATCCTAATAATATCTCAGTTCTTGACGACTTTTTTCTATTAGCTACGGTACCTATATTTTCACCTTTTTAGTATAGTTGATGCACAGTTTTTGTTGGCGGATCTCGTTTTCTCTTAATCTATCAACCATCATGAGAACTTACGTCCTAGTAAAAATAAATATTTCACTTGCTATTGCGACAGACCCTTCTAACCATTGGTCTAACTCTTTGCTGAAAGCCAGCCGGCTCTCCCCTCACAAGCACGCTTGTACTTCACGCACGTGCCTTGACTTTTTGGCTGGTATTTCTTCCTAGGGTACGAAGACCGCCTGCTTCAGAAAGAGATGTTCGCATGTGCTCAGTGAGGTGTTATGGTAGGGTAGCCCTATATTACGAGTATGAGAAGTGGAACTTGTATTGCCTTTACGCTGTTGTGCCTAGGTACTTCACATATCTTTGGACGTAGCAAATAGTGCAGTGCCTAAGAAATGTTGTTAAGCTCAGCCATTAAAGGGTTCAAACCAATTTGAGTGAGCGAGTGGTACTTTTCTGGGTTGCGTAGTCGGATAGGTACCTAAATCCGACTGCGACTCCTGGGTCTAGACGTTTGTCGATTCTGACTCCTTGAACTCCAAAAATATCAAACTCGTACCGACTCTCTCGACAGAATAGACCCATTTTCTCCCGATTCGAACTTCTGGATCCAGCCATTTCTGACTCCGGCTCGTGGTCCCGCAATACCAATGGTAGATATCTCCGCCTCATGAACTCTGGCTGGTACGTACTACTTACTAACGTGATATTCTCGCTCGTCATTCGCGGTGGGGCAAGCACGCAGCTCCCAAGTCGACGGTTAGGTAGGTATTAATGCATGCGGTAATACTATTTTTTTTAGAAAGAATGCCACAGTCCTCATGTGAGCTATGAGGCTTAACGCCGTTCTTTATTTAATTAGGCTGTCGAGGCTTGGAAAGTTTCTGAGTATATAAGCGCCGAAGTGTTTGTCTGTTTTCTACAGACAGTAACAGTTTATTCCGACTTCAGCTCGCCTGTTGTGCACCGTTTCTGCTGGGTCTGGGTTACGTGCAGACAAGATCGACTGGTTGTCTTGGTTATGTTCAGATCTTCTGTTATTCACGTGCATTATCACAGCGTTGTTGCTTACGATGCCACCAATCGCGTGCTCACATTCACAATATTTACCTTCTGGGTTCGCAGTACCTACTGGGGTTGTTTTCAAACATTTTTTATTTCTTTATAAAAATAAAAATTATATACAGTATATAGGTACTTCTAAATCTTTGTTTTTGAAACTTGTTACCGCTGTGAACTTAATAAGCATTCAAAGTTTCTGAAATTTTCGATACACAGCTAGCCGACTGTATATATTAGCTTTAGAACAGTTCTCATGTGCTAGGAGATTTTGTGCTTGTTATTCAATCATACTAGGCGCTGATCCATTCAATTTTAGACGTAGCCATAAAAAGTACCGTAGGTATTTTCATAGTAGCACTATATGCTTATCTTGTGGCAGACAGGTCCGCATGAAGTCTATTTCTGTCTAATCGGTGCTCGTAGTTTTCAAAGTTATTCTTTTTTAGTCTACGTGTGAACTTCTTGCTTGCTACTGAGAGATGAGATGAGCGCAGTGTGTCCCTTGAGTGGCATGGGATGCAATGTGTGGGCACTCTATTTTGTTATTTAGTAGAGTGCGGAATTAGGTTGATTCATATTCCTACTTTGGCTCGTCTTATGCATCATTATATTGGCTGATAGGTTGCAATGCCAGTGCTACTTGAACGCCAAACCTTAATTGCCCGGATCGGAATTTTTCTCTTTTACTTGGCAGCTGTAGGCACTGTTGCAAACTTGCAAGCAAGATCATTTAGGAATCTTAATCCATTGGAGGCAAACGCCTCACTCTGTGTATAGCTACCTACAGTAATTTGGAAACACCCACCAGTTGCCGAAAAATATTTTGTACGTCACACACAACCTGCTGATGGCCTTCCTGTGAATATTGTAGGGTACCTAGTTATTGTAGTAGTTGGGCAGCTATATCAGTTTTAATGATTGATTTTTTTTAACTCTTTGAGGAAGAGATGGGCTTTCAATAACATTATATAGCATTCCGAACACTCTTTCCAGTTTTCATACCCCTTTTTTTTCTGGCTGTTGTAATTTACCGTCCTATATAAATATGTGATCATGGTGATAATGGTTGCTTCATTCTTCTCTTCTTCCTCCCTTTGATCTAACTAAATGCTAATATGCTGTAGCTAAAAAGGACTCTGCACTTATAATAACATGACTGTTGGGTACCTCTCTGTGATATGGCTATATTTAGCTGCCGCAGTTCACATGGTGGTGCGGTGTGGTGGCGTGATAATGGCATGAAGGTGCTGCTCGAGAGCTTCCCTTCGCAACAGCTGATGAATGGAAACTTGTTACAGGCTGCTCTTGTGTGCCTGGTTACTGCCGTGCTGTTCTCTAGGTGCCTATCTCTTCGCTCTCTTTTGGTCAAGTTCTCTATGTTCTTTGCTAACAGGTAACAACGTGCAATTTCTGTGGTACATGCAATGGGAAGGTCTCGTGCAGCTCCATAGGGAACTTTTGCCCCTCAGGGGGGCATAGTATGGGCCATTGGGTTATGTTAGTTTAGATTCGATCATTCTAGGTTATGGGGAGCAGCGCCCCCAGGGGGACCCTGTGGGATACCTACCTTAGCCATTAGCTAGCCTTTCGAGACGTCTTTCGTGCCCACTTTGCTTCTTTCCTATCTCATACCCCTACTGATCTTTCTTCCATGTCTTCTTCCTTTTCTTTCCCGACTTGCTGTTCCCATGCGCGTTGATCCTGTGTGGGCACACCCTCGTGCATGGGTTCCACGTGTCTATCGTCACACTATATCTCCCTTCTTTCTTCCTTTGTGATATTGTCTTTTTTGTGGAAACAGAGACTGAAACTTCTGAATAATAATAATAATAGGGAACTTTTGTCTTTTCCTTGAATAAGTGGTGCTCTAGCTATCTCATAGGATTGTTTTTGCAATTATTTGAGCTCTCTGTCTATAGGTATTCATACATTTTTAATGTTAATTTCCCCCAAGTGTAGCGTAGCAATTGACTTGCTAAAATTGTACTGCCTTAGCGTAGAATGACGTCCATGGTACTATAGTCAAACCAGCGTAAGGAGTCCGATGGGCGTAGCTAAGAACGCATAGCAACTTGGCGTGGTGTAACTAGTCTCAATCGATAAAATTATATTTACATTCAAATACTCAAAGTGCATTAGTGAAAAGATTAGATTTTGCACCGCTGCGTTCGATTCAGCCCCGCCCCTAAAGGACTGCTTACGCTGGTTTAACTAGCTATAGCTAGCTGTTTGAAGCGAGAGTGGTAAAGTACCGTGCTATTTTTGAAAAGTGAGGGAAAAGGGCGTTGTACCGTACTTGCAAACGACAGAAACTGCGAACTCCCCGGTGCATTTAACTTAACTGCTTTGCGCAAATTTGTCATTGTAATTTATTACTCCACTAAAATTGCTTGTTGCATAGGTGTTTTTGAAAGAAGCTGATGGAACTTCCCACTGCACCACGAGTTATAGCTAATTATCAAGTGGGCATAGATACAACGCAGGAGAGCCTTGCACTCTGGGCATCATGACCCCTGCATGCCCCACCGTGAGAGCTCTGCATGCTCTTGCTCTCCCTGCAGGGTGCTGCTCACGCCATCTCACGTGTCCGTTGCCAGGTTTAGCTGCCGTCTTGCTCCTTGTTGCTTCTTTGCATTAACCGTTGCTTGCGGCTACTTCTGGCGTCTTTGAAGCGCTCGTCCTACGCAATCGATAGTGGCGCTCTAATGTTAGTCAGCATAAAGCCATTTACATATTGTACAATTCAACAGTCTGATAAACTGTACTGGCTGGCTACTATGTAATTATGTATAGGCGGGTGGTCGCTTTTCATGCCCGTTTTGCATCTTGTTTCCTTCTCTTGCTAAGTTTTGTTTCGTTCCTCGTTTCCTGACGTTCTGCACACATGCGCGTTGATCCATGCAGCAACACTCCGTGCATGGGCTTCCACGTTTGTATCTGCTTTGTACTGTATGTCTGGTCTTTATTTTCAGTTGAGATGGCAGGGAATGCTGTAGGCACGAGGCTGAAAGTAGGTAGCTAGTACCGTAATAACCATCTAAGCGCATGACCATGTACCGTAGTCACTTTTTGGGGTAGGTACCTACTGTGTGAATTTTCATAACTTAACGCTTACCGTATCTGGGAAGCTGTCTGCCAAGTTTCTGTGCACTCACACTTGTCTAAACACGCGTGTAGACCAGACCACAGCTCAAGACTCCCTCGTATTTTTCTCAGTGCACCTGGAAGAGCAAGTGGCAGTGGAAGAGTGTGCGTATTTCGTTTTTCTCTACATAAACTAGGGGCTACATTGTGTTAGCCTAGGTGCAGCACCAGTCATTGCGGTGCAGAATGTGGCTGCGAACCGTGATGAAGTAGGGTTAGGCGAGTAACCGCGAGTTCACCTCGAGCAGCCCCATGTAGCCATATCCAATTTTTCGCTCTATTTCGTGTGGGATGGATAGTCATATCTATTCACACTGGGATGTGTTAGTGCTGAACTTTCAAGTGCTAGACTTTCAAGTGAGTGCATTTATCAGTAATACGTTCATTCATGAAAATGTAAATGATCACCTAAAGACGAATTTTTTCCTGCTGCCACAGGTACGTTTACGTACTGCATGTATGTTGCTCGGGCGCATATCATTAGTTCATTCAAGTTGCGAGGCTGCGTACGCACCACAGGCAGCGAATGCAGTACATCAGAACGAGAGCGTCCTCTGAAACAGCGACTTGGTGATCACGTTAAATTGTTACTTTTGGTGAATGTGGGTGGCGTTTTTGTAGCAAAGTCACGCTGGTCCGGGAAGAATGGGTCACCTACCAAAGATTCAGGTACAATGTATGTGTCTAGGAGTTAGGTTAGGCACCTGTTCTAACTGAACCAAAGTCTAACCTAACCTATTGTTTACTAGTCTTAACACATACCGGTAGGTACTCGGAGGTAGGCCACACAACTATACCGGGACCGCCACTTCAAAGGACTGCAGTTTGTTCAATCGCACCAGTTTTAGTTTACTGCAGCAGGTACCTTCGGTTGCGGTTCGTACGTTCTGGCCCATGCCTGTCGTTTGTGCCCTTGAAATGCAGGCGGCAGGGAGAGAGATAGAGAAGCGAGACTCTCGCTCGCACTTGTCTTTGCTATTGATAGGACCCCTGCCAGCCCTGACCGGCTACTGCTGGCTGTCTGCGATCGCGAGTTACGGGCCGTACTTTGAAGTTTGCTTTGCTTCACTGATTGCTGCCTCTCTTGCCGATGTTTGATGTGTGCCTAGAGAGAGCTGCGAGACCTGAAATGTTCGTGCGTAAATATGTATGGGTTATTTCTGTCGTTTGCACAGCTTACTCATAGAAAAATGCGCATTTAGCCTATATCATTTCTGTTTATGCCAATAGCAACTGTACGCTATAGCTAGTGTGAAAATATCAGTTCTGATGGCTTACCTTCTCTACTGTTGTTTGCATTTTGCATGTTTTTCGTATATTTTCTTGTTGCTACTTGTCCCAAATGAAGCTCTTCATGTTTATTATATGTCCTATGGCTGTGCCCTATTCCTATTCATTTCCGTGTGCTGCCAATTCTCCATGTATCATTTAACTGTTACCCTTCACTTCGTTTTACAATGAACTCAAACTTCTGTAGCACAGTCGATCTGCGATTTGTTCAGTTCAGGTAGGTAGTTAGAGTTTATAGGTTTTAACAAGGCTGCAATAGTTATTGCAAAAAAGTCGCTTCTCTAGAGGGAACCCCCGATTCCTTACGTCAGAGCGCACCACTAGACAAGCACCTGTTTGCTGACGTCAGAGCTCAGCTGCACAAGTACAGGCATGGCTGTCCTGGCAGTGCTAATCACTGTTACCGTACCTGTGGCGCACACCTGTGTTCGGGTGGGTAGGCCTAACGTGTCCGGCCGGTATCGGGCTTCGTGGAACCTTCAATTCGCTTCATCGACGCGCACTCGCAGAACATCACCAGTTCTGCCGCTACCCCACAGGAGCTCTTCATAACTTTATGCACCGCTGTTTCTATGGCTTTAGATGATCGTTTTTGTTTATGTAGTAAGCCCTATACGTACTTTTAGTAATATATGTGTATAGGCTAGTTATTATTTAGAAATGTGCAGTGCATGGATAAGGGTGTGGTAGATAAAGCGGCCTCAACAGATAAATCTTCTGTCCATGCAGCCTCGCCTTTGATATACCAGACTTGGGAAGAAAAAAAAGAAGCGCTTTAGTGTAGCTACGTTATTAGATTAACTACATTCAATATTGGGGCGTAGAGCCGTTGAATGGTTTACAGCTTATCTTGTAGCACTGCGCATTGCATACATGGATGGATCGTAGAAACCATACGCATGCCGGTGCTGCAAATGGAACCTAATTGGACATTTGAAGGTAATTTCAATCTCTGATGCAAGGAGAAAAAGTTCATTCCGCACAAAACCCAACTGAACAGGTCTGAATATTGAGCAGTTACTTCCTCATACACAGGCCATAGCTTATACGCCGAAGTGTCAAGCCGCTGATGTTGCTATTTATAACGCAGGGCTTGTCATCTATTCCTTCTCTACCTGCCATTTGCCAGCGACCGCCTTGTTCGAACTGCGGTCTTGAGGCTAGGCGTGCAGTTGTTCTTAAAAGGTCAACCACCCTCATACCTGTCCTTTGTTGGACAGTTTAAAGTGTTCTGTGAAGAGGGTAATTTAAATACGGTATTGTAAGTACTGTGTGGGCCCATTCTACGCCAGGTGTGGTAATTATCTACTGAAAAAGTAAACTGGTCTTGAGAAAAGTGCGTGATTTGCGTACTACTGAAATAATTTCCTAGAAGGTAAGGTATCAAAAATTTTTCCGGCGAACGTAAAGTATCGTCTACGTAAGTAAGAGTCGGTGAGCTAATGGAACTAGTAGACGTGTTTGTATTGATATGAAAACTTTTATTATTTTCTCATGAAGTATAGACTTCCTGTATGGTACCGTCGCTTGTCGTTACTTGTTTGGTACTCTGTGACCTTTGTTAGTCTTTAATCAATAGTTTGTTTCAGTTTTTGTGGTTCACTCGTGTCTTTTATTACGCAATTTAGTAGAGAATTCAAGGGGGACGTTGTACGTTCTTTTCTTGCTCTCGTAAAAGATTTAGAAAGCGAGCCTGTTAGACAAGAAGCGCAGAACCGGCTGCTGCCGCATGATGCAATAGACCGCTCTTGTTACTCAGTCTTGAACAAGTGCCTTGCGAACATTGCTGCTTGCGGAGCTTTTGGATTTTCATTCATTTTGTTTCACTTAGTAACTAACTGTAGTGGATTGATTACCATTCAAAATTTGTTCCTTAATAGGTAACGTTTTAAGCAACGGTTGTGCATTATAATATAGTTTTCTTGGGCATTTGACTCGTTCGGTTTCGTAGTAAGGTAGCTGTCTTCAAACCACCTAGCAAGTGCTGTCATGTTAGTTCTGTAAACAACTCAGTACTGCAGTTCCACTAGCCGTTGATTGCTCAAGTGTCCTGTGGGTTCAGTTTTCAAACTTTCTTGAAGCTTTCATTTCTACTTACGAGTTTTTGGCCGTATTGTGGCGTGTGCTTCACGAAACTAGACCGGTTTTCTTCTCTTTAAACACCGAGTTGTTTTTAAGGAGCATAAACTAACGTGTTATCTACCTATATATTATGCAGGGGCCACGCGAAACTTCGATAGGAACAATGTGATGCCAGGATGGGCGGATTGCATGTCATTCACGCTACCGTATCTATGCTACCGAGAGTAGATTTTTTTTTCAAAACGACGAGTAAGTTGCTCATCCTTTCTTCCAGTTGATCATGTAAATGCAGATGTGGTTTCGGCGTAACGTACACACTACCCAGCCTTGTCGATTACATTCCAAAGTAATAAGTGCCCTTCATTAGGGCTGCTGAGAATATTCGCAACATCAGCATTCTTGCTTTGAATGGAGTTCAGTTACTGTGCTAGCATTATAGTTTATTGGTGCCCGCTGCCTCGCTGAATTTTAATCTAATTACCTCCGCCAAGGAGGTTATGTTTTCGTCGGCTTTGTCTGTCTTTCTCTCTGTCTGTCACCAAGATAACTCAAAAAGTTATGTACAGATTTGGACGAAATTTACATATTTTTTCTCTATTATTCGGCCTTGTTCAGTTGTTCGTTTGCTAGCAAGAAATTATGTTCACTTCAAATTTGCAAGGACTTTGAACGAAAACGTGGGGTAATTGCATTTGCAACATTTCCTCAGTATTCCTACCATAACTTTTACTCATTTCTGGGACAGTCTTGCTCATTCTGGTAACCTTCACTGCAATGCTTGTAGATTGATCTTCACAAGCAAATCCATCTCTGTCTCATGTCACGTTCCTGCTGCGTCTTGTGCTAGTAAAAACATGGACATTTGTCAAAAAAATTTAGATTAGCCTATTTGTTGTTACATTTTTTCCAACCCGTGTCCGCTCGTCATTAATTACCAAGTCTTTGCTACTTGTTTTTCCCCGGATATGAACATTAATTTGTGGTTCCGTAAACTTCTTAAAAATTTGCCGTTTCCGACAGCCCAAAAACCTTGGCTAGCCTTTATCTACATTTTAAAATATTTCCAATGAGCTCATAGTACCTACTTTTGAAGTATGTACTCTTGCAGTAGCAGTCTCCTTAGTGAAAGCGTTAACAGATGATAGGACTTTATGATCAACCTGGTCGTCGAGTAGCAGTAGTGATGTAATGGCTCAGCGCTTTCCTAATAAACGTTAAGACCGTCTCCGCGTCGCGCGGAAGCTGTATCATTGCTTTAGCCTCTGTGGTGGCCCTGATTTTTGGTAGGGTTGTCAGTCGGTCCACACTTAGCGCCAAGCATTCATCAAGATCTGGTAGCCTTCACGCCGTTCTCTGTGAAGGTGTCTCGGTGCTCATTAGACTTCATTTCGCGCAGCAATCTGCTTACACTTTACAACACGGACTTCATTGGTCGTGCCGGCCCGTAGTCCAGCACTGCCGGGCGGGCCGTTGCCACGCGACGTCGGAATGCGCGCACACCGGCCGGTCTGTGCCGTCGTCCGTCAGTGTCTTCCGGACCGTTGACGCGATCGGGCATCGAACCCAGCCGTTCGGGTCAAAGAACCTCTCTGTGTCTGTGTTTTCGTAATTATTATTGGCCAGCCGATTTTACTTTGTTTGTCAGTGGCATTGCGGTGGCAAATGGCTCCTCTGTAAGTTCTGTCGTGTATAGCGTTCAGAAAGTCACTTAATATCGTGTCAGATGTACCGAGCAGTATCTGGTGCAATCGCTTGATTACAAGAGCTCTTTGTCAGCTGGCTGTGTCTTCCAAGAACGCGATATTATTTAAAGCGAAAGAAAGCTATATTTTATTGGAGTGCACTAAGCTTTTAACAAACGTCTTTCTTCGGTGATGTGTGGTGTGCCAGTGGTTCGTGTGCCGATCGAGCGATGTGATGTTTCAGTCTGTCGCTGCTGCCTTTAGTTTTTGCTGCAGAACTTATCCTCTCCCCCAATTCAGTGTTATTTTGCTGTACTTGTCGGCGAGTTCCACGCCTTAGCTTTCTTGTCTGTTAGAAAAAGATACCATTTAAAATGCGTCGCCCCTATGTTTAATGGAACTTCTTCTACACTATAATAATTCAGTGTCATACAACCATGCACGCTTCTACTCAAGCTGCATTTCTCTTCATTTAGTACCCACCACTTACATGATACTCTCTTCAACAGTCTTGGCCTTTCTTAATAAAGCTCTACCGTAGGTACTTGGTTCAATGGTATTTTTATATGTAGGAAATGTACCACCACTGTTGTCTCATTTGTATGCTTGCATGACAGTGAATTATTATAATTTATACATCTTACAGTCTGCTAGTATGTGTATCATATTGTAACGTACTGAAATTATTTACATTCGTAAAAAATTTCTTGCTGCCTGCTTCATTAATGTAAGTATTGTGAAAGAGAGCCGTTCTGTACGGGCAGCACCGCAATATCGCAGCTTGCATGACCACCCGAAACCCTCCCACGTGTGAGGCTCTCCATGTCGGAGCGTCGCAGTCTAGAGCTCTCACGGGTCGATGTCGTCTGCATTCCCGCTGCTAAAAATGTGGAGTAAAGTTGCTTCTGCAGTTGCGTCACTCACTCTTGTTCTCAGTGCTCCTTGCCACATTTTGTGGGTGAAAGGATGATTGCACGTGGCAAATATTATCTCTTGTGTTGATGGAAACATGCGTCAAGCATTGTCATTGAACGGATGAGTGCATGTGCTAAATATTGTCGTTGAACGGATGATGGCTTGTGTTGACATGAACGCATCGTATTTTGTTCCTCCTTTCAGCGCAAACGTGTAGAGTTTGCAGCGCTGCATAACAGGAGCCTAGTTATTGCTTTTACGTCTTTACCAGACTTGACCTTCCGTTTTACTGATTCCCAAATACCCATTGCCCTGTATTGCTAATTAACCGATATATTAATCAGTAGCTATAAAGTATTATAGGACATTGATAGTTTTTTGCGAATTTCAAAATTTTAAAGTTAGATAGTTTTTAGCACTTGTACTACAGATATTTGCGGTCTCCCTTAGGCTTTCCCGTGCGTACCGTTAACCTGGCTTTATGAGAAGTTGTAGCTTTTGATAACCTAAGCATGCCCATGACACTATTCACTGGAGATTTGTTTACGTTACGTGACCGACCGTTGCCATTCCATCAACGCCCTGAACATCCCAATGCAATATCAGGTTTCTCTGAAATTCACTGTTTAAAATATGAATTGGTCCTCGTTGGTGTGGAAGGGTTAACTTTAACACGTGCTAAGCAATAATTTCGTCTTGGTGCTAACTATATGATCGTGAATATACCGTAGGTTGCACCGTCTATTGTTACGGGCCCAGCAGCCTTGCTCAATTCTCGGATGGTGATGGAAGCTTAGGGTACCTACCGTGGCAGGGCAATCGATATTGGGCGCCTCACCTTTGCCCACACCTTCCTCTGCTTTTGAACGCGTTTGGCCACATTGTAAATACCACTAATATTGAAACAAATTATTTAGCACTTTATACTGTTTAAACTGCTAATGTCGGTTGATACGGCTGTTTGTATTCCTAACACCTAATGTCTCTCAGCATTTCCGTGCCAGTGCGGCATATTGTCGTTATCGTCTTGGCGCAGTGTCGCGGAATAAAGTCTCCCGTGTCCAGTTGTTCGTACTACTTTGCGCGCCAGTGCGTCATTGACCTTCTTTGTAGCTGGGAGACTCCCTTTGACTGACAGCGCCTAGAAGTTCAAGTACCTCAGCCAGCGGTTTTCCAGCGCTCCAAATTACACGTTAGCAATACCGCTCGCTGATTGGCTGTCATGCCGGCCTCAGCACTCATGCGCTAGCCCAGTCATTTCCTGTGGTGTCGAGGCAAGATCGACTGACTCGCTTGGATGTCAGAAGCTATTGATACGGTTGTGCTATCCTCAAGTGTGCTGCGCTGCTTTACTAGAAGGAGAAACTTCTTTCTCTCATTACAGTGTTGTGCTAAAGGTGGTAATTGGTTAGCTGTTCACTTATTTTCTAAATGGCCAAGCATTTAGCGCCATTATTGTTGCAATAAATATACCTAGGTATGCATAATAATAATGATTATATATGTTTCTATGAAGCATTCCAGATGTGGCTAAAGAGTGAGTGTAGGTTTTATGTATACATCTAGCACGCACTTATTTCATTTGCGTATTTCATATACCGTCAATTGT
Organism: Parhyale hawaiensis; assembly: GCA_001587735.2. NCBI lineage: Eukaryota > Metazoa > Arthropoda > Malacostraca > Amphipoda > Hyalidae > Parhyale > Parhyale hawaiensis. The sequence continues at coordinate 11,655,358 of LQNS02000210.1, forward strand.
TTGGTGATGTGTTTTCATCTTATCTTTTTTAGATATGCACTGTAGTGCTGCTACATACGAATCGTTTTATTTCATTATGCTCTTGCGGTACCGAGTGACAGTCCCGTAACCGTTATGTCAGGCGGCTCAAGTGAGACCAGTTGCAGAAACAAAGATGAGTGTTCAGTAAAATGTAAGCGTGAAAATCACAGAAAATGTGTCCGCAGAGACATACTGCATCAGAGTTTACGTGATGTGGTCCATGCTCTCGGCTTCACTAATTGCAACTATGACGTTGACATTCTCCGTGCTACCGAGCGCGGCCATTTTATCAACGTGTCCGATGTTTTGGAAGTTCTCACTTCCGAAAGTGTCAGTACGTCAACAAGCAATTCTAATACGGACGCGTGCACTCCTGTCGATTCCATCAAAACGGATGATAACGGTGTGCAGTTATCGCAGGCTGATACCAATCTTAAGCCTCATGACAAGCCCAGAGAATGCGTCTGCGTGGAGGATTGTGAGTGTAGCGACTGGGAGAAGGTCGCCCAACACCTCAGCGTTATTTTTAGCGGATGGTGAGTGATATGTTTTTTTTTCTTTCTGGAAGCTCCTCCACTCTGTCGTCCGAGACATGGGATAAACTATATCGTGATTTCCTCAGCCAAATTTAGATGTTATTTTTAAAGCTTGCTAAAGCTACCATTGCAGTTGTGTCGTACAAAGTCCCGTATCTCTCCACTTGCTTAAAATGGAATGTAGACGTATGGATGCTCATATGCTTAGCTTGCGTGATTTTCATCTTACGTGTCGCTGGTAATTCTGACAACTGCTGATACTGCATTCTTTAGTAGCTAGCTAGCCGTATTGTCTCGAGGATTAAGGGAAAAACATGGAAAGTTCTAACAGATTCAGGCTGTGAGGAATATGCCAAATTGGTAAGAATAAGAAGTACCTTCACTACGTAAATAAGTTGCATTACTCATAGGCAAAGGGCCGCTACAAAAACTCGACACTTTACCTCTTACACAGAAAAACGTAATTGTGATGTTGTGACAACATAGGTCGCCATCGTATTCTTCAAATATAGTTAGACATTTTAGTTGTATAAGTGTACGGTGTATATATTTCTCAAAGTTTCCCGTAAGTCGTACGGTATTTTGTTAATCATTAGTTTGGCTTAGGTACCTACTCAGTAAGGATATTATGCATTATTGTACGGCTGAAAAGATCGGTTGCAATATAGCTATACATGTATTACCACCTTTACTCTTCAGCGCTTCGTAGCTTCAATGCAAGACCGCCCGGAAGTTCTGTCAAGGATCCTTCTAGAACTGTGGTTTACATCTGGTATTTCATAAGCTTTTACTATCGGCCTTGGAGTAGCGCCGCACTGTTAGAATAACGTTCCTGCCTTTTGTTATTATTTTTTATATTGAGCGTTAGGTGTCCGGTGACTCTTCTTTGTTATGGAACTTGGATAAGTTAGTAGAAGGTTTTAGTGCTCTTATTCTTATTAATAGTAAAACATGCACAGTTAAAGCACTTTCGGTCGGGCTGGACGCTACCGTGGCCTACAAATTTAAGGTTTAGTACGTACGCCTTGACACCAATTTGCTAGTAGCATGTCTCTCTCCTTCCCTCGACCTCTTCCCACTTTCTGCCGTTGCATCAGCCTGAGACCAGGCCAAGGACCATCGACCTGTTGAGCTGCCGACCTTGCCTCCAGACAGGCGCGTCTGCTTCCAAATGTGCCTGCCCCTCTTTCTGGCCTATTGGTCGGCCGCAAGCACGCGGCTGGTCATGGATGCAATGGCTAGCGTCGTCTCGATTGTAATTAGTCCTGCTTCTAGTTGCATAAGTGCCGACATTAGGCTAATCCATTTTGACGAGGATAACAATTTGCTAGGTAAACTAGGCCTACTACGAATTGTTATGTGTGCTGTAGCCATAGATTGCATTTCTTATCGAGATTATTATTCTCTCAGGTGTTTTATCGTTACCATTCGTCCTGATTTGCTATTATATATGCAGCTATTTACTCCTTCTGACCTACTTCATATCTTCATTGATGTTCTGAAACACCTTGTCACACAATATGTTCAATTTTAATAAGCTTGCTTTGCACTGCTGCCGTATTCGTTAAAAAAGCCAGCACTTGCTGCTGACCTTCATGCAATGCCAAGTGCTGCAAACACCGCGTTTGCTTTAAAACAGCCATAAATGGCCACTTATTCACAGGAGTTTTGTTGCTCTTTCAGGATGGACAAGGATGGAACCCTGGAGATCAGTTTTGACGAATGGCGCGACTACCTCCTGTTCCATCCCTCGGCTAATTTACAGGACATCATCTTGTACTGGCGGCACGCCACGGTGAGTTGACTTTGTGTAGCTAGTTAGGCAATGCCTTCAGTTCTATAGTGACTTGTTTGTTCACTTCATAACGATGAGCTAACCGTTGGTTCAGAAGTGGTCGTGCAACAGCTGCAGCGTACCATATCATCATATTAGGTTATTGATGACTACCTATGCCTTCGTTTCTAAATCTCCTTGGTTGTTCGTGTTTACTGTTACTGCGCTGTTTGTTCGTATTATGTGTTCATGAGGATACCGTTGCATATTTGAACTTCATAGCAAGTAATCGCAGGGTCGATTGAAGTTAGTGCCGTATGTATAGAACTGCTGTCAGTTACTAAACTTGCAATTAATTGAAGCGTCAACTACCTATTTCGAGTACAACAATTGCACCCATGTGCGTGAGCGTAGCGTTGTTTGGTGGATTTTGGAAGTATGCTAGATGTTTAAATTTACTTTTTTTAATTGTTCAGAACCTGGACGTCGGCGAAGACCTGAGCGTACCAGATGATTTCAGCCCCGAGGAGTGGGTGTCGGGCAAGTGGTGGCGGCATCTAGTAGCTGGTGGAGTGGCTGGCATGGTCAGCAGGACCTGCACTGCTCCGCTGGATAGACTCAAGGTTTTCTTGCAGGTATGTTTACTTACTTCCGTGTGGTGTCTCTGTGCTCCATATCAATTGTTCTTTTGTCTAGTACAGTGCCGGCTAACTTCGCCGGCATTACTCGTTCGTGTACCTAGACCTTGCGTCGTCCTAGTTTTTTTTTTCAACGTCTATCAGAACAAGAGCTTTTCTGCAGTCAATTAGATTAGATAGACGTTAGTAGACGAACCGTTGATGGAAACGCTTGCTGCACTCTCAGCCTGACTGTAGTTGTAAATGTTGGGTGTAATCTGCTATTCATGTTCGCAATTATCGAGTTTCATATCTAATATCTTATTATAATAAGAATGACAAGCGCTGTGATTAATGACATATTTACTAGAATATAGTTCCTTCAGTGTCGAGCTTTCGATTCAATCTTGAATCATCTTCAGGAGTAGAATAACTACTTCAAGCAAATTCTGAATTCATTGCAAGTTATTCTACTCCTGAAGATGATTCAAGATTGAATCGAAAGCTCGACATTGAAGGAACTATATTCTAGTAAATATGTCATTAATCACAGC
>LQNS02000210.1:11667987-11687819 GCA_001587735.2 Parhyale hawaiensis
ACCACTGACTTCAGACGGGTTGTTGAATATGTTGTCCAAATTTCGATAGCAAGAAACAACGCACTGATTTTAATAATGAAAACTTTGATGCGGAACTTATACTTCCCGTCAGTATCGAAAGGGTTAAACTTTCTTTTGGGAGGAAGGCCCTGTGCTCGAATGGGTAAAAAAAAAAAAAAAATTCCTGTGAACAGTGATTGACGTATACTTTGTTCCATTGTTTCTTCTGTAACATTTTGCTGTGTTGAGAGCGCACGAAAGTATGCGGTTCCCCTATAAATCGCCAAATTTTAGGGTCTTATTCTCTAATCACAACTTTTCCTTCCAAGGTTTTTTGTCAAATTAAACAAGTCGTTAAACTGTAGCGCGTTAATTAACCTTGAATGTACAATCTAAATCCATAATTGTGTATCGCTATTGGGATAAATAGAGCAGCAACATTCACACTTTATTCGAACTTAAGCAACTGTTAATAATCCCTAATACAGCTTTTTCTAATAGAGGTCTGTCTCAGGCTGACGAGTGTCCAGCGCAGATTAGAACCTCAAGACGACGGATCAGCTGGGGGGCATATAGAAGCGTGTGCGCACTCGACCCGACTCGCAAAGTCTCCACTCCTGGTGCAGCCACAGTATTATTTTTGTTGAATTTATCGGTCGAGTCGAGGCAGCACATGTGTTAAGCTACAGTTTGGTTCAAATTAAACTACAGAATAGTTCTATACATGTAAGTGATATGTTGTAGCGACAAAGCAGTTGTAATGACATGGTAAATTCACAGTTATTGTTGCTAAATTAGCAAATCAAAGCTAATGTGAATTACGAAAAGTAAATCACAAGAACCTACGCACAACTTTAAAATAAAATGCTAAGAATTCAGTAGAACTTCGTTCGAAACTTCAACTTAATTTTGGTTCCTAACACCCAAACATAAGCTAGAGTAATGCCATATAACATTCAACACAACTTGGGAGTGCTGCGCTTGTTCTCACTAGTATGGGGACATTAACAGCAATATAGTAGCACCCTCTTCCCCGTCCAAGAAGTTGAGCTAAGATGTTTATTGCTCGACAATGGGTTTTATATATACGTTGCTTTCTACTTGCTTGATGGACGCAAACTGAAGAGGCTGCTACCCAGTAAATATGTACAAAGTATTTAAACAAAGGAGGCCTGAATCAGAGCAGCAACAGCAGGGGCTGTCAATAAGTAATATCTGAATTTACGATTAGGATACTTGCGTCAACACTAACGAAAGCTATCCTGTCTCCTATTTAATTTTCACTGCAAACCTCCTACATAGAATTGCAAAAACAAAGACTCAGTTTTTGTAAGACTTTATAAAACATTGGTAAAAGCTAACAAAGTAATTTAGCAACATACTCTACATATCGTTGAGAATAGAGGACGTCTTGGTAATTCGTATTCTATGATGTTAAAGAAAACTCCGCAACAAGATTTTAATGTCTTGAAATTTTCTTTAACATCATGGAATACTCTACGTAGTGGGAGAAAGTCGAGCAACGAAACGTACTGTAAAATAAGTAACAAGTCTAATGAAATTGCTCTTGGAGGCGACAGCGGCTGCAGTTCTTTTGTAGTTAACGCTGCTCAACTACAATTGCACGGGAAATGAGACATACAGTTTCATAAAGTATACACATGTTACGAAATCCCTTTGTGAGGAAAACGTAAACTTGGCACTAAATCAGAAGCATTCAGGTAATGACCCATCTGGTCTGCAATGAGCCTATTAGGGGAGACTTTCAGCTAACAAACTGAAAACGTCAAGATAACGACGACACAACACGATGACAGCACGTCACTTGACTACAACATCCACTACTTAGGTACTCAATCAACATCAAGGCAAAAATACATGAACTTCATACTATAGCACTGTTCTTTTAAAAGAGGGACACATGGAGCTGAAAATCATTATAAAATCTTACGATATTTTTTCTATTCTGGGAACAATCCATAGGGTCTACTACGGAGTTTTTCTATGTCTGAAAATTGATAACCTATTCTATTGAAACAAGGTTCTGCCTAAACGCGTGACAAACTCCACAATTGTAGGTAACCACCTCTGGTTAATTTAAAATGTTTGGAAAATGGTCACATTAGAATAGGCTCACTAAAGTCGCGCAGAACAGTTAATAGCTAGAAAATTTGTGCGCTATAAGTATTTCTGACACAAGCAACACTTCAACACTTGGCTATAATAGTTTCCACACATTTGACACAGATACACTTCATTGGGTACAAGAAGACATCCTTAATACTAACTTTGATAAATAGTAATGTTGAACTTGGTTGCCTTCATTAAGCCTAGAAATTGTTTAGGTATTAGTAAATGAACTCGCAAACTCGCGTAAGATATTGACACTAAATGTAGTTAGTACTTTTTCAATAAATGCTAATTTCATAAATTTACAAGAAACTATATATCTCATCTAGTCTAATAACTGATCAACAATACATGAACACAATAGTCTTGATATAAATTGTACAATTCAAGATGTCTTCCGCAAATTATTCCATCAAAATTTGGCTAGAACTACCCAGTAAACAGCACCCAACACTAAGTACAATTCTTGATGTGCTCGGTCTATTTAGCTATCAACAAAACATTGCATCGGCCTATGCAAATACTGGAGGATTGGATTTGCCTACGCAAAGAGGTTCCATTTTTCCCAAGGCATATTATTAGGACCGGAATAATGCGAAAATCTTATATCTCAATTTGAGCGACGCTTCAAGTAAAATCTGCGATTCTCCGGTGACAAGTCGATCGTTTGGAGGCAAAACGAAGAGGATCGTTTTTTTGGAGGTAACACGAGCTCAAATCATAAGGGTCTATGCCAAACTTTCTTTCGTAACATATTTCAGCACTAAGAAGGCAAGAGCAAGGCAGCATGGGTCCCTAAAACATTGCACAGAGCCCGATTAATGGTTAAAATTCAAAGTTTATAGTAATGCATTAATATAGTTCTAATGGTCATCTTTGATATCCGTGAATATTATCTGGCTTAGACGGTTAGAGGATTATTCCATTATTGAACACAGTTAATATGAAAGCACGAACTTTATGCCAAGTCATATTAGCCCAGTTAATTTATAAAACGCACACACTGTAATTGAAAGATCAGTAGTAAATTTTGTAAAATTTATATGGTATGGCAGACCAACTTGTGGCTATTGTGACAGAGACACGAGATCGTTAGACTGTCTATTGGGAATACGTGAGATAGAGGTCAGGATTAGGACTGGGGAGGCTATTTCTACATTAATAGTCACTTTAATTAATGAACCCTTCCTTTCATCGTGGCAATTGTATGTCGGATTCCTCAGCAAAAACTGAGAGTCTATCAAGAAGAACACAAGCAGTATTTTTTCTTTTAGTTGCACATATAGGGAATTCTATGCAACAAATCGTACACATTGGACGGTAATACCGTAAACTCCGTCTTTTCGGTCTTTCTGTGAAGTTGTTGCTTGAAACATATAATTGATGAGAGAAAAGGTTCATTAATAGGAGCAAAGATATATTAATATCCGAAGAGACAAAAAATCAGTACCTGTTCTGCTGGCACTAAGTAGCAGCCCGACACGAAATGCCTGTGGGCAAAGAGTCCATCATTTCTCCAGAAAATCAAACTTGACTTGATAACACGCCAACAACGCACTACGATGTATGTCTTAACAGCACTGATACTTACAACCTACACAAAAAACCCGAACGAGAAGATAATTTACCGAAAATCCGAGGGTGCGTAAAAATTTGGAGACAAGTAAATAACAACAACGCAGTTCAAGAACTAAAATTGTTTTGTTAGTACTAGCGAATTTCTTCCGATATTATCAATTTACGGTATAGGTGACAAATTATGGAAGCACAAGGAAACCTCCAAATATCTGCAAAGGCTTGCGCTACAAAGTCACACCAAAGGCCGTTCTACAACAAGGCAACTGTGCTGTGCAGTACACGCCCTCATGTCTACCACACCGCTAAACCCTCCCTGTTTTGCCACTCAGTAAGTTCCCATTTGCATGTCTCGAGATGTCCAACTGTACAAAACACTTTCAAACTCGAAAAATTATTACTGCAAGTTGGGCAGTATAAAAAAGTAGAAGAAGATTTTATGCGCCAGAAGTGTAACCCAGCAGCATACAAAGGGCTGGAACGGCATCGGAATATTTTCGAAAAGATATCTAACAATGAGATCCATGCTGCGCACAACTGTAGTCATGAGAGCGCACTTGAGCTTAATGGGCTTCAGAATTGTCAAGGCACTTTACAGTTCTGTAGCGATTCCTATGACTTAGCTACGTAAGTAACAGCAAAGGTAAGATTCAGCCAATACTGAGTAAACAGCAGACCAGCAACACGCGATAAAACTTTGTAAGTCGCAAAACTCCCACAATTCCACAATTGTAAGCTAGCACAACTACATACAGACATCAATCAACCAGTCCACACTCACAAGCAATGCACTAAATTCCAGGATCGTACAAAACTACAGGCACTTTAATGGCACCCATCGGTGCTCTTCAATATATCAAATCTTTACCATGAAGTCTATTTATCAAAAAGTCACAAATTACAAAGGTTCTGCCAACAATTTGTTGTGGCAATGCTAAAATCTCACAAATTACAAGAAAATGGCATCAATTAATCTAAGAAGGCGAAATCACGCGGTGATTGCTAAGGCAGAAACTTACCCTAGTCTTAAAGATTTATAAGACAACCTTACAAGGCATTCAATTAGCTCCAAACAAAAGAGAGCTGGTGCGCATCAAAACCATTTGAGCGCGGCTGTTCGTATACCAAGAGTAAAAGTTCGTCCCCACAGCTACTCCACTACAACGGACACAGGGGTTTCTCTCAACTATACATCAGAACTATGACTGTTACAAGTATTCCAGACTTTCACTAATCTGTGAAGCTCTATGCTTTCGGCACTAACGATAAAACTCCACTGAATGTCTATCCTAGAGCTATGAAATGGTATCTAAGTATGAGGCTGAGTTTCCTATCGTACCTGCCAGCAACAGCTTGGCACAAATGCAGCAGAAAAATCAGTCATCCAGTCGCTGCAGAGACACCAGTGGCATGCGCAGAGAACAAACCTTAACAAATGTTAAAGTGCCTCCCATGTCATGAGTGCGACAGTTCTTCACGCACTGATGACATTCTTCAATTAAACCTTTCCCATTTTCCTATGCCATTCTTTAATAGTCCATATAAGTTTGTTATTTATTACAGACTGAGCCAGCATTAAAATTTTATTAGGCATTGTGTTCTCTCGCACAGTCACGTAATTTCACACTTGCGTAAAAATTTAGTTCTTATACGGAAACTAACAGTCAAAATTTAGTTCTTATACGGAAACTAACAGTCATTTCTTTAAATTTTTTACATAGAAAGTAGAAGTCCCTTCTTCAAGTCCATGTCAAGAAAACAGAACCCTCCAAGCCAAACACTACGCAGCAAATATGCTGTTTCACAACCGTTCCCGTCATGTGACTAAGCTATCAATTAAATGCTCGAGCGTAAAACTGTGAAGCGTTAAAACCTTCCAAGTAACGCCAGCGTTGGAAGCAGAGCTAGAAGTTTCCACTGTTGAAACAAGCACACCTATACTACTTTTTAAGCTTGGATAAAACCCAAGAAGGCGCATAGAACAGGCCCAAAGTTACCAAATCTATCCAAAAATTTAAGCTTAATTTAGAAAAATAAAATACTCGTAAGTTATCCACGAATGATCAACATGTATCTTTTAGCAAACAAAACGAGTCATGAAGTGATCAATATGAGAGTAAGCTATAAATGGTCGGCATATGACTAAACTTTTAAAGATCAAAATGGGAGACATTAAATAGAATATACCGGGTGATCAATCAATTATCGTTATTCGACTTATATTTCAATAATCGGAATTAGGGCATCTGTCAGAAAAAAATCATAAATCAGAGAATCAACAAAATTCGCATCTGTGTTTTGAACAGAAAATTAGACACACGCACAAAAGCCACAAGAATGACAAGACGCGCATACGTACGTATAACTCAGAACGTATTGCAACGTTTGCATATAAGCAATACAATTGACTACATGACTAAGACAATCATAAACGTATATGTATTAATAAACATAGCGTAAAAAATCACGTCGATTTAAAACGAAAGCAAGCTAAAAGAATTATAAATACGTTACTTTGTTAATTCTAAGAACGCTATAAGCACGATGACACATTTTTACAGAAATAATGATAGTACAGATGATACTCTCTAGCTAAAAGTTACATTTTACACAGCATAAATTGGACTAAAGCGAAACGTATGAAATTAAAATAATTGACGTAAGTAATATTGGTGTCAGTATTAACGATCCTGCATGTGATATGAACGATTAGTGGTAGTTGACGTGTGCTCAATGGTACGTTCTATCCTCTTAGTGGCGGACTGAAGAATGGTCTCAGGATTACTCTGTTCTGTAATTCTGAAACCACCGCGCGAAGTGTTAGGACTCTGGTTAGCAGAGGTATTAGACGACTTACTCTGGAAGGCTTTCAGTGCCTCCTTGAAGCTGGGACCGTCCTCAACCTCCGACGTCTCGGGCTCGCTGTGACCGCTCTGGCTGGAGGTGAAGGTGGTGTGGTAGGTGCGGGTGGTCACGTTGGAGGAGCCAAAGCCGGCGTTGCCTTTAGAGTCGTTGAGCGAGAGATTCTGGAAGGGGCTCGTAAGATTGTAGTTGACGCTGGCGTTGGCACTTCCATTTGTGGTGTTAGCGACGTTGTGATGTACTGTGGTGGAGTACATGCTGCGCTGCAGGCCGGAGGTTTCGTGAGAGCTGTCGTACCTGCACAAGAAATACGAACATTGTTGTACTCAAGCAGTTCACATATTTTCAAAAGCTTCATCCATTACGTGCCTACACAAGATGTCGTCGTGGTCTCTATTTTAACAAAAATTGAACTTGACGCAACATTCTTGTGTTATTTATAATTCGGTAGGTATGTTGTTGTAAGATACGGGTTTTCAAACATGTCTTTCAATTAATGCAATAAAAGATTTGGATTCTTTTTACCATGCAACGCTCAAATATTTAACGAGTTGATGGGAATCAACATGAACAGTAAAGAAAAATACTTTCATATCCATACTCTTGATTACTATATTATTTTGAGGGTTTTCCCGCCGTAGCCGAAAGGAACACGATACAACAGTGAAATAGATTTTTTAAACTAGGATAATTTATTTACCACGTAAATGGAAAGGATTTCTCATAGTTTTTTTTTACGCATGAATTTATTTTGTTCTTTCGATGTTTATATATTAAGGTGATTCTGGTGAGAGCAGAAAATCTTAGAGAGAGTAGAGGAGGTTTATGCTATTCATAAGAGACATAACGGACCTTGGAAGGCTGATTGATCTTCTGCTAACATAGACGAAAGAGTGAGGTCGGTAACACCCAAGTGGGCTCGTCTTTGCGGGTCGTAGTGAGGAGAGTGCAGAAGAATATACTTACTTGTGAGTAGGGCGGGGTAGTAGTCACACTGGGGAGGATCGTCACGCGTATAAAATTACGAATGCATGAGATTGGAATGCCCAGTCCGTAATCTCGCCCGAGACACCTCCCATAATATGTGGTGCATAGTGTATCAGCAGAAGGTCGGGTTGATAATTTGATTTCTCGTAATTCATATTCTTGATTGGTATGAGCGCAAACCACTACGTTTACCAAGGTGCGATAGTCAAACCAGTGTAAGCAGTCCTTTAGGGCGGGGCTGAATCGAGCGCAGCAGTGCCAAACCTAAACTATTAAGTAATGCACTTTGAATTTTCGAATATAACTTTATCGACTGAGACAAGGTATACCACGAGCTTAGGTGAGATTTGGCAAAGTTGCTTTGCATTCTTAGCTGCGCCCATCGGACTCCTTACGCTGGTTTGACTATAGTGACGGCTACAACCACATGGCATTACTACGGAACGTAAGAGGATCAGGCAGTCTGAAGATGGTAACGTGAAGGGTAGCTAGTTAGTTATAGTTATAAAGTTTAAGCCTCCGTTTCCGAGCAGAACGATATCACAGAGGAAAAGGCAAGGGAAATATAGTATACCAAAAGAAACGGGGGAACCCGTACACGATGGTGTATGGGAAAGAAGAGGTATAACAGAATAAAGCATGAGCAAGTAGGAGTATGAAATCGGGAAGGAAGCAAAGTGGGCACGAAAGAGAGACGTCCCGAAGGCCTAGCTAATGGCTGAGGTAACCTACACGGGTCTCCTGGGGTTGCCTGGTCGCACTCGCGTCGTTCAGGACGATTTTGCGTTCAAGTAAGCTTTCCTGCGTGCGTCACCACTAAAATAAACACTACCTAGGCTAACCTAACCTCCTAACTTAATCTAACCTAACCTAACCTTACCCAACCCAGCCTTACCTAACTCTACCTCCGTTTCCGAGCGGGAAACGGAGGCTTAAACTTCCTACTGTAACATTACATAGGTAGTGTTAGGTTAGGTTTAATCCTACCTAACCTAACCTACCTTAATCAGTGATACAGCGAGCAGCACAGCGCACCAACGTGAACGCCGCCCGCACGCACACGATCCGCGAACACAAATCGTCGCGAACGACGAGAACGCGGCCTGGCCCCATAGCATAGGATGGGCTAACCTAAACTAATCTAACCCTATGGCCCATCCTACGTCCCCGGAGGGGATGTGAAGGGTAGCTAACGTGAGGAGCACAATTGGACAGGCTAACTTCTTGCAAAAATTTCTCGCCTAAACATCTCTCACGATCTATTAGTTAAAAGCGTATGAAAATGTAAGTGCTGTATTACCATATCAGGCATTTTTAAGAAGACAGAATTGGGTGGAAAACAAAGTCTGTCCAACAACGAATAGCATAAAATGGAATGTCAAAGAAAAAGTCTGCTTTAACAAAGAAGAGATTGTCATCAGTAAAATATAAATTTTCTTCTGCAAAGCGAATATACAAAACACAAAACAGCTGAATAAAATAATTTACTTTCCAACACACACACACACCAAGACAGCAGTTTACTTGCTTACCCTGACATGTTGCCATCAGTATCGGACTGGCCGCTCTCGGTGCCGCGGTACTTGGCCTGTCTGATCTTCTCCAGTTTCGAGCGAGCGTCCATCAGCTCCTTCTCCATACGCAGCACCTACGCGGATAAACGTTGAAATTTACTACACCAATTCCACTCAGTCGCATAGAGAGGTGCACCTACATACGCATTAAGGGGGGCTGCGACCCGTAAAATGGTCAAAAATTGGAAATTTTTTTTATTGCATATTAACATTCTAGAACCCTTTACAAATCACGGAAAAGTGAAGTAAAATCATTATCTTAACTATGTTACGAATGGCGAGAGAACTAGTTGCCACCGTGCGAGGCTAGTTAGTTTTATTTGAGCGTTCGTGAGAGGACGAGTGCGGTTGCCGTCTCTCTCTTCCCACCTGTTGTATTACGTTGTGCTTCTGTTGCGTTATAACACATGTTTATTGTTTTGCTTCTATTATAAAACGTGTCTTGTGTTCCAGATTTGAGAAATATTATTAGCTTATTATGGCAAAACGTAAAGAAAAGAAGAATACCGAAAGTAAGTATAAACTTCTAAAAAGACTGAAGAAGCAGAACACCGGCACAAAAAGACAAGCTGTAACTCCTAGTAACTTAGAAAGTGAACCAAGTGTTGAAATCTGTGATACTCCCAGTGCCTCACAACGTCAATTAGAACATGAACATTATTGAAAAAGATCAGGTAAATGACAGTTATATTATAGTGTGTAAGGAATCTATGCTTGACTTTATGAAATCTATTGGCAACTGTCGCTGTTGGAATAAATTGTTATTGAGGAAAGGGAAGGCACCCACTGCTGGCTAAACAAAACCCCTTTCCAGTGATATAATGATCTGATAACACCGCAGCAGTGGGGCAAGCAAAATTGCCGCTGAAGGTGCAAAACGTGACCCACGTTTACTGTGACTGACCCACACTTTGAATGGCCGAACTGAAAAGGAAGGTTTCATATTGGAAAAAAATCATAAAAAATCATTTTTCATTCAATTCATTTGAAATTTGCCGTGAATACAGCTGTAAGTGGTAGCTACAGATGGTCGAGTCGCAATATTTGATAAAATGAAAAGTTTCAGATTCATTAGACCAGAAACATGCTGACAACATGTTTTTATATGTAAAAATGAATTTTCGCCCGGTAGGCAAAAGTAAAACCTCATATTTCATGATAGGTGAAGATTATCACAAAAAGCAAGGTAACCGCTTGTTAGCAATGACTTCAAGTTCAACCACATCAAATTTTGTCTCTATCTCAATTAATGTCGTCATGGCGACGTATGACGTCATTGACGTCGGATCACTTTTTCACTTATACACGATGTCAGAAACCATCATTGGAATGTACTGTGTAAATTTCAGATGAATAACACCAAAATTGTATTTTTTACTAATTTTTCTTTCTACCGGTCGCAGCACCATTAAGTTTCCCCGTGGCATCCTAAATATAACTTGTGGTATGAACAGTGACAGACCCCAGACTTTGCCACCTCATTGTTTACCGAATTTGGCCGCAATTAATGGATGGTCATTCAAGTCCTCAGCAGAGCCAGTATGGCACAAATAAATAAACAATTAGCTATACAAACAGTTTGACATACAAGCTACAAAAGGTGGAATACATGATTAACAAAAAAGTAAGATTATCTGCAGCAGTAAAGAAGAGCGCTGTAAATTTAACAGTTGATATAATTAACTTTAAGAGAATTTTCGGCTCCCCAAGAAGCTGTTTACGTTTTAGCTTCTGGGTCAGCCAAGCATTCTGTCGGGGAAATGTAATCAGTGTCATACCTACATCACATTTGGAACTTGTCGTTTCGATGTAGAAAACCCATTCCTAAAAGTAAAAATAGAAAACCCATGACTATGTAAGCAGAGCATGTGAGGGAAGTCCCTTGTCAGGTCTCACAGGGCAGACAAGGCCGTGGGCAGAGCGTAGTACCAAAATTAACATCAAGAGTTCAATCGACAAATGCTCCAGCAAAGAACGAACTGCTAACTTCACCGAAGTTACTCATTCAAAGTGACAACAGAAGCAGAAACTTAAGTCCTAGTCGAAATCCACAGGCTGTAGCACAGTACAATCTTCCAGAACAACAGACACTGAGCTTCGAAGATGCAGCACTCGAACGCACAACCACACCGTTGTCAACAGAGCGGGTTACAATGAGGCGTATCTGCTACGTCAACCATGATTATTACTAGGGTTGTGACCCAGACTTGCATATAATATGCTGCATATGCACGGAAAAACTATACATATTTTGCATATTATTTGCACTTTTTGAATATTGCATATTTACCACAATGCATACAATATGCACGTGCATATTTTATGCAAGTATAATTTGCATATAATATGCACGTGCAAATTTTATGCAAGACGAGCATATTTTATGCAAGAACGCTCTGCATATTTTATGCAAGTGCATATGAGGCGTCCAGAGTCAGAGGGGCGAACCGACCAAAACAAAAGTGGGAGAAAAACGCGGTTAAAGTTTTGCAACTTTAATTCTATCGTATTTTTGCATGTAAACGCCTTATTGGTCGAGCGAGGAGGTAAATACAATGCCGCGCGCTGATTGGCTGGTCGGGTGGGAGGAGGTTCGCCTCTCTGTTTCTACGAAATCGGAGTTGGTCAGCCGGCCAGACGCGAAAAAGTAACCCAAACTAAACCCTCTATTACTCCTCTATAAGATCGCTTTTCGTGCTGTAACTTGTATACACATAGAGAGGAGGGTTAGGCCCTTCGTGATCCGTAGCTAACTCCAAACCGATAAAAGTGGTCGGTTCGCCCCTCTGACTCTGGACGCCTCAAATGAGCAAAAATTTTCAAGATGTTTGCATATAGGCAAAGTCACAACCCTAATTATGACAACTAGCTGGACCCGTGAAAAAATTCACGGTTTACTAACTTTATTTTAAGTGTTTGGAAAATACCTGGTACCGGTATGCTTGTAACTGGATATTAATGTAATTAGTTGCACATCTAATTTTATCGTGTTCATTAGTGCAAATCGGTAGTTGCCCTCCCAGTAGGTAGTTGTCCTCCGGGAGGTAGTTAATCTTCCCATGGGTAGTTCTCCTCCTAGGGGTAGTTGTTCTCCCAGTGGGTAGTAAATCTCCTATGGGGATAGTTGTCTTCCTCTTTAGGTATCTGTCCTCTACGGGACCCGAAGACGTTCTACGGTAGGTAAATGTTTTCACTTACCATAGTCTAACCTGAGGTAGTGCTTCCAACTTAACCCAACCCGTCTGAGCTGACGTCCGTCGCTGTCGCTTACTCTCGTCTTTCGTTACGCAGTCCGGCTACCTTGCATCTCGCCTAACCTTTCGTAGTATTTTTAATGCACCACTAACATTAATCACAAATTTATTCTGTCAGGAAAGAATTCGCACTTGTGTCTTGATAAAGACAGAAACATGACGGTACTTCTTCTTGTTCCCAATGTATTTGCACACCTTTTCCAAGCTCTGTTGCCCACAGTTTAGAGGTAATTTAGCCCTTTCTAATCTTATGCTGTCCAATTTTTTGTCCGACTTTTCTCACTACTTCGGGACCCGTGAATACTGATCAATAGCCCATCATTTTTATGCTTTGTTTAGTGCCATAGCTAGATAATAAAAGACAGCAAATTAGGTCAATTTCTTCACTCCCAGCAGGGTAATTTTCTGTTCTTAAGCTGTCATTGTATTTGCTCAGACATCGCACTGTTCTGGCGGAATTCCCACGGTAACGGCAAACAATGATACAGATTCTAACGCGCTGACACAGAACAGCTCAGGTGGATAAAAATAATTAGTAGAAAACCTTGCCCTGTTGCATTCGATTGATGATCCCCGCCGTATCATAGATACCTACGTTAGCTTCATAATGCTGCCTGGTTCACATTATTTTGAAGATTTTACCGATTTTCTTCCAAGCTATTTGACCGATGACAGTTGCTGAGCTCTAAAACTATTCGCTCTAATTTTTGTCTATTATTGAAGAGCGTAACGCGTGAACGAAGAAACAACGCTATTGATATTATAGATTATATTGAGTAGTTTAAGCTTCCGTTTCCACAACAAAGGCGATCGCACGTAGTAGTAGTATAAGATAGCTTAAGCCTCTCTAAATAAGTACTAAGCTTTCTAAGAGAGGAAAAGGAAGGGACATATAGTATGTCGACAGTCACGGGGAACTCATGCGTGAATGTGTTTCCACACAGAATCAACGCGCATGGGAACAGTAAGTTGGGAAAGAAGATAAAGAACAGACGAAAGTAATTCAGAAGGATTGTGAAATCGGAAGGAAGCAAAGTGGGCACGAAAGACACACGTCCCGAAGGCGTAGCTAACGGCTAAGTTAACCTACAGGGTCCCCTGGGGGCGCTGCTCCACGTAAAATAGGATGGGCGAACCTAACTAACCTAACCCTATGGCCTGTGGCCCATCCTCTTCCTCTTGAGGAGGATCTCACAGAGGAAGAAAGAAGGACCATACAGCAATGTGGAACCCATGCACGAGGGTATCTGTACGCAGCGTCAACGCGCATGGGAACAGCAAGTCGGGAAAAATGAGAAGAACAGAGGAAAGCAACATCAGCAGGAGTACGAAAGCGGAAGGAAGTAAAGTGCTACACGAAGGTAATCTACCAAGTCCCCTGGGGACGCTGGTCCCAATAATACTCTATGCCCCTGAGGGCATAACACGCATTTAAAGCTCCTATGACAAACGGAAATAAACGCACGCCGCTAAAAGCAAAAATCAGTAAAAGTAGGTAACTATTGTATTTGGAAAACACCGTACCTGTTCTCTGGCATCGATCTCCTGCGCCATGCCGCCTACAAGCCTCTTGTTCACAACAAGCGTATGTTCCTCCTCGTGCTGAATGGCTTGCTGGGCCGCTCGTACCAGGTTGTCTGTGGCCTTCTTGACAGCGTTACCAGCCGCCTGCAGGCGCTGAGTAGACGGGTAGTTGGGGTCTGCCTTCACTTTACAAGCGACCAGCAGCTGAGCGGTAGATCCAGCAACCTGCGCAGTGCAACAACACCAGGGTAACAACTTATGTTGCAGGCAGAGCTACATCGAAGCACCTTGAAGGAGTGAGATGTATGGTATGGTCACTGCAACTTTACGTTTCTCATAGATGCAAAGTACCGAGATATTTCTCTATGCTAAAACCTCAGAGCAGCAGTAATGAGCTGTACAATGACAAGGCTGGCAAATGAAAACAAAAGATAAAAACCACTGGGTAATTGTACTTATACAATTCCAGAGAGCCACTGAGACTCATGAAATTATTTGGTGGCATAGGAAAGACACATGACCTACCTCACATTCCGGTATAATATATATAATATGTAAGCCTATAAGTTAAGTGATAAAGCTCTTCTGGCTGAACTGAACTTATGCTAACCTATTCACAACTAACTTAACCCATCCTAACGCAACTAACACATGCTTTGAGACACGCTACATACTATGCAGGGTCCAAAGAAGCGAACAGCAAGTAGGGTTATAGAGGACAGCCTGAGGACAGCTACTCTGGGACACTGCGATTTCCTCTGAGGTGGGAGCTTTCAATCACGAATTGTTAACAAAAGATGTGATGAGAGTCCCAAACATAAACGTCGCTATCCATGGCACCACAGGCAGCAGCCGCTCACGACTTACGGATGTACCGTAATTATAATTTTGATTATAATTACGTAATAGTGTAACCACTGTATCCGCTAGGGCGAATCATACAGTGATGCTAGTAGGCAACTACCGTAGAAATTAAAAGTCATAATAAACGCATATAATAAAAGTGAAACTGCGCCATAGGCCAGTTTATATTTTCACACAGAATCGAGTCCTTACTGAACGTGGCAAACTGTACAAAGGCGGACTAATAGTTACAATACTGCTGGGTCTACGGCACGTTCTTACAAGTTTACCCAGTCTAAATTACGACGAACTGACCTGCTTTGCAGCAGAGATGAGCTTCTCCTCGGTGGCGTGTCCCTGCACCAGAGCATTGGCGGCCTCGCAGAGGGAGTGCGTAGCGGCCGCAACGAGACGGGCAGCGGACACCAGACCTTCTGACCACTGCACGGCAACGGGTTCGTTAACCATAGCCCTTTACTATAAGCCTTTAGGGTTAACTTTCCCAGGACTAGACCTATTTAAAATGGGAGACGATGGTCCTCATTGGGCGATTCTCGGTGAAAGGGCTAAAATGTCATAGGCTTAGACATAACGAAAACCGTAAATTGTAACTAATCATCGAGGGTAAACATCCCGATGCAGTGGAACTTTTTAAATGCAGTTCAAACATTCTGACATGATGGTCACTTAAAATAACTCGTTAGAATTATCGCAAAATATCTAGAACATTACTGCAAGTAAGAATCTAAAGAATACTACTAAAATCAGATCAGTTAGAAGAAAAGCACATAAGTAGTATATACTGTAAAAAAAATTATTTTTTACTACGAGAAATGCAATACATAAGCTTTCCGATATACATGCGAAATTATTTCCAATACTGATGCCAATAATGATTGAGTGAAAGGCAAATGTAGAGAAAATAATGATTGAGTGAAAGGCAAATGTAGAGAAGAAGCAGCATTGGAGCTATTGAGCACGTGCCGGGAGTCGCACCTGCCCATCATCAGACGCAGCTGTGGGACGCCTGCGAACCCGTCCACTGTCGACCAGCTCCCTCTGTGCGGTGCCGGCAGCCTTGACCAATGCCCCGGTGGCGGCAGCGATGCTCTTACAGGCTTCCAGGATGATCTCATCAAAGTTCAGGTTCTCGTCTACTTCCTGTGAAGATAAACAAGAGTAAAAGTGTCGGACACACAGAAACTCTCTACATTCTAGGATATACAAAAGCTGAGTGCACTGGCAGCGATTTTCTGTAAACAAACATATCGTACATCGGTAAGATACAACAATAAGCTGTCAATATTGATAGAATGTTGAGGTGAAGTTACCATTAAGCGAGCACTTGCATAATAATATAACAGTAATGCCCGTCGACGTAAAAAATGGTCTGTTGGGGCTTAGAATTCATTGCTGACATCGGCTTTCGGTCGTGCTGGCTGGCCTTCAGGCGTTCAAGTCAGCTGTTACTGGCTTTTTGTTGGATTTTCTTTAGTAGCGTTTCGTGCTTCCCGGTGTTGCAAAATGCTTCAATTGGGTTGAACTGCCTGTCCGTGGCGGCCCGAGCGTGAAGTTTGAAGAATATACGGGGCTCAAAATTTTAGCATAAATTGAAAACGTGCAGGCTATAAAGTAACTTAGTAAGCAAAGCTAGCTCCAAGTTTCTGAAAAAAACACACAGTTTTGTCTATATTCGTATTGTTTATTTGCTAACACTTCACATCCAGATAACCAAGATCGTCACAACGTCGACGTGCACTTCAACTGTAGCTGGATTAGGCTACAGCTCAATGCAAACTGCGGTAACTTCATTGCAGCAGCTGCCAAACACTGGGTGTGGATGAGCAGAACGAATGTACTGCCTCAGTTACGACAATGGAGGCACGGCCGATGGAGCTCCAGGGCGTCCAGTGGCGAGCTGTTCGGTGATACTACGGTTGCGGGGCCGACAAGACCTTTCGGTTGCACCCATCACAGGTGGCAACCGTAGTCGGTTGCAGAAGGCTGCCACAAGGGAGCCAATGTGGCTGTGGTTCAACCATGGGTATAATGCATCCGGCTTCAGTCCACTGCCCCCCCCCAGCGGCGGTGATCAAGAGTGTCGTCGCTTGTTCACTGGTTGATAATAATATGTTCGATTCTCAGTCGAATATNCCCATCACAGGTGGCAACCGTAGTCGGTTGCAGAAGGCTGCCACAAGGGAGCCAATGTGGCTGTGGTTCAACCATGGGTATAATGCATCCGGCTTCAGTCCACTGCCCCCCCCCCAGCGGCGGTGATCAAGAGTGTCGTCGCTTGTTCACTGGTTGATAATAATATGTTCGATTCTCAGTCGAATATAAACAACAACCAAGAATATCAAACATATCTCACCAACACAGCGAAATATTTCTTTAGAGCCCATTACTCGACTGGTGCCTTCTGATGCTCACAAAGCTACCAAGTGTGCGCAGGTTTTCTTGCGCTACCACACGACACAAATACACAACACTGGACTGCTGGAAGAGATGAGAGATTGCAGCAGCGCTGAGGCACGCAATATTCCAGTGGGGAGCACAGCGTGAGACCACAGTGGGTTCAAGTTAGTAGCTATATCTTGACGAAGAGCATGAGGTGAATTAGTACAGTATTGAGTAAGAATATTCCAATGGAAAAGGTAACGCGATATTGGTACAGGCTGTTCCAGTTAGAATATGCAACTGAAGAGCATTAGGTAAATTAGTAAAGATTCCAGGTAGAATACTATTGTCGGATCATTCTTCAGGACCGGGCTACAAGATAACGGCAGATGTTAGTTATATTTCATGGTTGGACAATAAAACAAACCTCACCCTGGCTTGCGTGCGACGGGGCCTGAGCTGCAGCAGCTTCTTAGCAGCAGCATCGATGGAAGTGGCGGCCCCCAGCAGCTCGTTCTCAGCAATGACGGTCGGGTCTTCTGGGTCCACCAAATCATCTCCTGATCAGTCAGTAAAGACAACATGTTAGTGCTCAATAGAACAAAAAGTGCCCACAGAGCAAGATGAGTGACGTGCCACATCGGTAACTTCACATATATAAACCCTGACAAAGATTCAACTAATACAGACAGGATAGAGAAATTGGCACCTAAACCAACAGAAGAAGGGTCTGAAGTCACAGGGGCAAATTATTGCCACCTATAGCTACTAGTAGGCCGCTCATCCGAACAAGCGAATAACAAGAGCCCTATCCAATACACTCAAATTAGCTAATCCGAAAGATTAGATACCGGTAGCTGGCAGACGACAGATTAAGAGGCACAATCTCAGAAAGCAGCCGGAACCAACGCTCCGGCCCGCTGGTGCGTTTACGATTTAGAGCAAATGCAAAACCTTACGCAAATGACACTGGAAAAGCTCAATTACTTAAAAAGAATTCAACAAATTTCTTTGCTATTTGAATTGAAGCATACATTCGACACACAAGATAATAATAACATAGTCAAGAATACTTGAAATATGCCTACAAATACTGTAAAGGAGAAATTCTACAACGAAACTGCGAAGCTACTTACTAACAAGTGAATGAATACGCAACGTAAATAATTACAAAAATAGGCAGACAAGCTAAAGACGCTACACAAGCTGACAACAGCATGTAAACTTGAAAGTACTGCTCCACTAATTTTTCTACCTTTAGCGAAAGCAAGGCGTTTAAGTTTTATTCTCTCTGTTTATAGGTGTACTTTAGGGAACGTCATCATCTAGTACATAGCTAAAGAATGACACGCAGTATTGAGCAATAGTATGGGTACGAAGACATACGAAGCGCACTATATCACTGATGTTTCAAATTTTTGAGGACACAGTGTGATAACGAGCCGCAGACCATTCCAGGCACGTAGACACTAACTTACACAGTCCCACATACAGTAAGGGTGCAGACAACTGCAACATGGAGTTAGCGCGGTTGGGTGAGGAAGAGGCATGACTAGTTGTGAGAATAGCACACTGAGTTATGTGTTGATGAGTGG
This sequence comes from Parhyale hawaiensis, assembly GCA_001587735.2. NCBI lineage: Eukaryota > Metazoa > Arthropoda > Malacostraca > Amphipoda > Hyalidae > Parhyale > Parhyale hawaiensis. Next base: position 11,686,732 of record LQNS02000210.1, read on the forward strand.
GCGATGAACACATCAAATTAGATGATAACTTCTACAAGGAACACATCAAGTACTGATGAAAAAAGCGATGCACCGAGTAATAGTTGAAGTATTTGGCATTAATGCACGAAAGTAAAATACTAAAAATGACACCAAGTAAGTGATAAAACAAAGTAAGACATCAACAAAATTAAAAGAAATGCTGGTAACAAACATCGAAGAGCAGCTTGGAGAGGAATTCAAACTGTTGAAGGCAACATAATATTGTAAACGTATTAGAACATCAAAACAAACTAAAACTTAAGATTACTTCTAGAGGTGGACTAAACATCTGCAGATAACGGAAGCATATTCAAAATCCACATCGTATGTTTTGATGCACATAGCATGCAGATGCGGCATTTGAAAATGGTGCAGATATACACGGATGCTAACGTCCTGTCCACTTCTAACATGTAAATGAAACAAACGCACGTATGAAGCTATTAACCGTAGGTACAGTATATATACCATGCTGCAACAATAGGGCACTGTACGGATAACAGGATAGGATTTTGTCCGTAGTGTAAACTCACATAAGCAATACAACAATGGTAACGAGTAAATACAAATGACTTATATCATATTAAGACAGTACAAAATGTAAAGTAGCATAAAAAAATCAAACACTTGGTTAACGTATCAAATGCAACAACAAGCATGCAGTGTAGAAACGACGAGCCTGCGGGGAAAAAGCTAAACCGGAAGAGAGAACGGTGAGATGAAAAATAAATATTTTAAGAGTGGCAATGGAAAGTTCGTGACATGCGGCTGGTGAACAATTTCCCCGCCCCATGGTGAAACTTCGCGCCGCTTAGCAAAGGTTGCAGCCTGAACTTGTGAGGCAACGAAAGCTCATTTCGTACACGGTATTGCAAATGCTTCCATGACACCATGGTGACTCTTGGTGCTATTATAGTTAAGGGCTGCACAGAAAATGGGGTACCGTAAAATGGTGTTATACCGGATCGCGGGGTAATAACGGATTTTCGTATTACTTCCACTTAAAGCTCCATAACTGGAAGGCTATTGTATGTAGCGATCTCTTAACAAGTTTTTTTCAATGCTCA
>LQNS02000210.1:11694964-11711927 GCA_001587735.2 Parhyale hawaiensis
TGCAATGAACTCACCCTTGAGACTCTCAGCAGCACCGACGAGATCCGTAACGCAGGTGGCGATCTTCCTGGAGGCGGTGGAGAGCGCCTGCTTGGTGTCAGCATTGGGCTTGTGGGTGTTGTGGAGCAGCAGCTGCAGCAGCTCGCGGTACTGCACGGCGGTGTCGTGGCCGGTGAGCAGCACACGCCTCCTAACTTCGTACGACTCGGCGCCCCAAGCGGCCGCCTGAAACGCAAGTAGCAGAGGCCATTATAGCAGTGACTCAGCGTTGTGAGCTCGGTAAGGACCAGCGCACTCCAAAAGCAACGCTTCAAACAATGCTTTTCCTACGAGAAATTGAGGTTTTAGTTGGTCCTTGTAGCGTTGATTGCACTGCAGCGCTCCAGTCTACGCGATGTTAGGACCCGATTTCACCCTAGCCACAAGTTCACTTCCAAATTTCACGGTGACTATCGAGTAATACGCTACCGACTGTTATTCCCCAATTTTATAGCTACTAGCCGTAATATCCAACGCTAGATTAAATCTGGCATAAAGCAGAAAAACGTTGTCTCACTTTCTAGTTATAAGAGTCATAAGCAGACGGCATGCATGCCGTATGTAAGTTTTAACTTTGTTTAAAACACAAAATGTTTCCATGACAAACATTTAAGTTAGATTTCTCCATTGAAAACAAGGTACATGAAAGTAGTGTGGCAGACAGGCGCTGGAAGCTGCCGCAACGTCAAGCAATTCAGACTCTAAAATTGATGGTCGCTTCATGTTGTGGACCACAAGATGCTCATCCAAATATTGGGAAAGTGCAACCACGTATGAATAGCGCATACTGACACGTTTCCTTGCACTGTCTTACTTTCACAGTGCATTTAGCATTGGAAGTGATCCATAAGATTTTCCACCAACAGCAACAAGCTTCTTCACTAAGAGATACAAGCTGTGCAGCACGGTCGGCAGGAGTGTGTGGATAGCTCTAGTGAATATAACACGCTAATGCAGTGCCTTAACAGATCACACTCTTGATGCCCCCTATTAAGTTTCAAGACACACAGTGTGCGGGCTACGGTGGGTACCTTGACTGTAGTAAGCATATCAGAGATGGCCTTGCGTCCCATGTTGGCAGCCACGATGATATCCTCCTGCTTGCCACTGTTGCCCGCCCCCACTGCCTTGGCGGTGGCGAGTGTGATGGGCTTGCTGGCCTTCACCAGCTCCTCGGGTGATGCTCTGCTCTTCGGCGCTTCGTCCGAGTCGAATGCCTGAAAAATGCAGCGCGTAGTTAATAAAACTGTAGTAATAAGCGCTGGCAAGGGCGGTCTACAACCTGCGGGTCGCTACTGCCTGCCTCTGTCATCACTCTAGTAGTCTGCCAATCCTACAAAACGCCAAAAGTCTCCGGAATCACAAGTCCGTCGTTTAGTGGGAAGTGTTACCAACGAAGCAATATGTGGCTTTGGTCTGTAGCAGCTATGAGTAGCTACATAAGATTTGAGAGGTAATATCTGATAAAACTCGAGGTCGTACGAACACGAACACAACCCGCTAGGACATGCACCATCACTCGAACAGACAAATGCGGAAACACAGACGCACGTGCTAGAATTGGCTCGAAACCCCTCCAGATTAAAGTCAAAGGTGGTGGAATAGCTGGAACGTGGGCACCAGTAGGACGTGCATCATCACCCAAACGAAGAGAGAGACTGCGGAACACACAGGATCACACACTGTCCCCAAATATAGTGACGCTTATGCTTACGCAGCAGTCGACAGTCATGACTCACTCTAATTTCCTGAGCGATGGCCTCAACGGTGGCCTCCAGAGCGCGAGTGCCGCGCGTGTGCTCGTCCTCGACGCTCTTGACAGTCTTCAGCAGCGACGTCACGTTCGTCACCATCACCTGGGGGGGAGGGCATTGAGGGCATTGGGTTAGGGTGAGATCAAGCCTGAGAGCACGTCGCTTTATAAGCACAAGCCGATATTTGCGAAGAAGAAAAAAAAACGAAGCTGGCTCCTGCTGGATATGACATTAAGTTTAGTTTAGAGTAAGTATCTGGTTTCATGTCTCCTCACACAGACACTAATTAGTGTTGAGAGGAGAAAAAGGAATGTGTAGCAATCAGCTGCTGAATCTTAAATTGATTTAGACGACACGTTAGGCTACGTCACACTAGACATTAATAGCTCTTTAATGTAAGCGAAAGGAAGAGACACGAAGTTGTCATCCACAGGAGTGTAGCCATCATGAGCTCCTAGGAGGGATACACAACCTCGGTATGGACAGCAGCGGCAGCCAGGGCACTATTAGTGTAATTTATTTCCTAGTCCACACTCAAAACGAGCCAAAACTTAACATACGTAGGGTGGTTTGGCAGTCCAGTCCATTGGCTGGGCTAATAAGTCGAAATCGCTGTCGGACTTAGTTCATGCGACTACGTAACAACCCTGATTATGTTAACCCAGAAGGAATAGTATGTAGCGAGCCGCAGCACATACGGAGCAGAGTATGAGCCATAAAGAAAAACACAGCCAAGATTATTTCGCCAACTCCGAAGTCACAAAAGAAAAACGCAAAACATTTAAAAAGCAAATGCTATAAGCAAAAACAGAGTAGCATTTATGACGTTGAAGTGCGTATATGCAATACTGACTATTAAATGCAATGCAATGCAAGAGAAGTACGGATGTTTAATTAGAATGCTAAAGCGGCGTTTCGTACTAGCTTCGGTTCGAATAGGAACCATCAGTAAAGTAAATCGTTAATCGAAATTCGTAAAATGAAAAGGACACAAACAGAAGAATGCACAACAGTCGGCTCGGTTGGTAATAACTTAAATAAAAAATAAACATCAAACGTTAGTTATAGTACGAGGGTTAAGCTTCCGTCTCCGAACGAAGACGATGTCATAGACGAAAGAACAAGGGATAAGTAGTATGCCGAGAGAAACAGGGAACCCATGCACGAAGGTGTTCCCACACAGGATCAACGCGCATGGAAACAGCCGGGAAAGAAGAGGAAGAACAGAATAAAGCATGAGCAAGTAGGAGTATGAAATCGGGAAGGAAGCAAAGTGGGACGAAAGACAGACGTCCCGAAGGCCTAGCTAACGGCTAAGGTAATCTGAATCAATACGTAATACACCAAGGAGGCAGTCATTTATAAGCAATCGCTTTGGCTTCAGCAGCTTAAATACCGAGTTAAGCGCACACAGCTACAAGTAGTGCTCGGTTTAGATCACACTCGTTAAGTGCAGCCCTTGAATTCGGCTGGTAGTTTGAAGTTTCAGGAATGCGACATATGCAGTAATGAATCAAGAGTACCTACCTACATCGCATAATAGCATCTAAAAATTTTGAATCTAAATAAAAATGTGACCAAAACGAGTACCTTATGACCTATGACAAGGGCTTGCTGTAGTGTTTCGCTCGATGACGTGTAACCCTGGACACCATTATGGCTTTTGCTACTAACTATCGATACCTCTGAGTATATGCATTAATTCTTAATTTCAAGATTTCCAAAACCACGACGCTGTTCCTCTCCATGAAACATTTTACAGTATTTGCAAAATCCTCTCCAAACGCTGCGCCATATAGGAATTGCTAAGTTCATGAAATGAAAACGTAGGTCAATTACTATAACGAATAAGAAATATTTTCCGCAAGGATATATAAATACACCCATGCAGGAGTAGAGTTGTCGTAGCGAAAGGGTGAACCAGAAATGGAAACATCGAACTAGGAGCACGAAGACTTAACGATTTGCTTAGGCTCTCGGCACGCACTCTGTCCAACACGGTCACTGCCGCTGTTGGGCGGCTATTTGACATGCGTCAAAATTCCACGAAGCAAGTAAGTGGCTCGCTGTTCTAATTAATGTAATGCTTCAATACGCAGCTGGCTCATAACGAGCTATTCGCTCAGGCACTATGATATGACTGCAGTGTATCTTTAAAAAAATCGAACGAAAAAATTGTTTGCATAGAGGCGATAAACGCGTTAAACTGATTTATACATTTGCAGCACAAAATGTCACTACTACAATAACTAAATAAAAAAAACACGTACAGTTCGAAAAACAAAATTCTCATATTGTAAACAACACACAGCTAATCAATATTTTAGGATTAGTGCACACATACATTAGCTGTTAATAGAATTCCGCTCTTTCCATAGCGCACAACTATCGTTAATCACAATACACTGATTAGTGTACAAATAAGTAAATAAAAATCTTCTTTTCTAATATTATAGAGCTAATTGATATAAATAGACGGATTAATGTGCACGTTATGTAAATAAAAGTCCTCTCTTCGACTAGAGCACGACTATGGTTAATGCACAGGGATTAGTGCACACATAGGTATAAATACACACGCACACACAGGAACACCGAACACTCGTGCTCACCTCAGATCATTAGACTCTCTCAAGGTACACAAGTCTCATCGCACCGCAGTGTACCGCCGGTACTGCTCTCGTACACGGCCACCAGAGCCTCTGACGCTCGTGCCACTACTGAATGCGTTCTCTTTATTCTCTAACGAGTCACAGACTCCGCTCCACCTAAAATTTCCTAGCTATAACACTGTGGCAACGTTGTTAAGACTAATCCGCGAACTGCTCTCAACTCCAACTTCAGTAAAACCCTATCTGATATTGTCTCGATGAATCAGTAAAAACGAATTCTCATGCATAGTTGTTGCTTTTGTTACTCCAACCTTCTTCAAATTCATTTCGTAGTTTCCCGATGAATCAGTGAAAAGTAGATCTTACGCAGGTGTTGCTTATACGTTGCAAGGCTCAAATTTCGAACGGAAGAATTTATAAAAAGTCACTAGACTCGTGTTAGCGTGCCATTCAAATATGAAGGAATTTCTGCATCAGACAAATTACCCGGCTACAAAATGGATATTCATTTTGTATCCATATATGAAGCTTGACCGGCTAATATGGCAAAAACTTGTTCAATATCTAGTTGTACAGCCCGGGCCCGCGCAACTTACTGCAGCCTCCCTCAGATGCAAACTTGCAATTTTTATACTGACTGTAACCTACGGCAGATTCTCGAGTCATAATAGTTCCAAATAAAACCAGTTATAGGACCAGCTCTTGCAGAGTATCTTCGGTAAACAGAACTATAACCATACGATAAGTCCACTATAAAATGCTTAGGTACACTGGCCAAATTTCCAAGTCCATTTGCAGGATAAACAACTGGTAGAAAGGACAAAGTATCCATTTAATCACGAAATAAGATCGCAGCGTAACAAGAACGTTAATGCAGACACTAATTTGATTTAGCATTTGCCGGTAAGAATGCCCGTATATTTCACTGAATGATGCTGCAATGCAAGATAAATGAGTATCTATTTATCTCTTCAATGAAAAACGAAATAGCCTTGCTTCATAACCACCGCCACACGTAGTGCACTCAAAGAGTGTTATATATATCAATAACAATTTATATTTCTCTCCTGCCCACGTACTAATGATGACGAGCCCTTGGTCCTAAGTTATAAACACATTTGTTTAGGAATTTCTTTACTTTCAAAGCCACTGCAACAGCTATGTTGGTTCAAACATGCGCACCACATCCATATGCGATGAGAGAACTCTTTTTCGTTTATTCCTTTTGGAAATATGGTAACCGGTGGCTAGAAATTACATTACAAACGAACCTGACGACCCACGCATTAACACAAGATCAAAAATGACTAGACAAAAGCGCAGTATAGTGACGCATCGAATAGTTTATAGAGCAAATATGAGCGAAATACAGTTTGCGAGACAGAAGCATTCAAAATACACAAATAGTATTATTTCTATACGATTCTGTATAAGAATAAGTACTCGTAGACTTATGCTTCGGTGCCTTCAATTATCATACATAACGAGTTCTTCTACAAGCTGTGCCATATTTTTTCGAAGGTCCAAACACTCTAAGAAATGAGTTTTCGAAAATGAAGCAATTCTGACACCATTAGTCGGAAGGTTCAACCATTAAAGGCCATGAGATTCAAGAGTGCGATGGAACCTGGAGCACAGAAGTAAGAGCAATGCGCGAAGTAGGCAGCTGCTGGACCAGGCGATGACTTCAACTTTACAAGATAGTCACGGGCCAACAAAAATGACGACGAATTGAGAGAATACAACACTTTTGAAAGTAAGAGACAAGCTACGCATACCTCCAAGACCGAACATCAACCAGTTTCGGGGGGCACCAATTCGCCAGAGGTAAAGGATGAAGAGAAGAGCTCATAAAAATGACAAAAGTACTGAACACTGGATAGAGTATAAATAATAAGATACACATACATTCAAACGCAAATATTAACAAGTGTTACCAACTTATCGAACAAATTCCTTGAAGCCGTCGATTGGGTACAAACAACCAAGGAACAGTCGACCACACTTCGTACACCAGCACACAATATAAAGCTATAAAAAGCATCGGCACTACTAATATCGAGAAAACAATGAAGCTGTAACCACCTACTGCAGCGGAAAGCAAAGCGATAATTCAAAGGTACACCTACATTGTTATCCGTCACAGTTGTCTTGGCAATCTATCACGTTAATCCCTTCCTTCCTTCTATCATCCCCCCACCGAGACATACAAGCAGTCTTCCGGTGCCCGACTAGTACTTTTCCCACGTATCCCACACCAGAGAGCTTACTACGACAGAGCAGTGTCGAAGTAGGTACCTACCTAATGCGCACTAGCGACAAAATCGGACATCGAAGCCACACACCCCGTACTATTTGCCCAGACCCTCAAGAAAGCGCAGTGAAGGTCTGCAAGTTTCTAGTCACTCTGCAGACACAGCACCGCTGATGACTGCAATGAGATAAATATTGCAATTTGACCGTATTGTATAAACCTACCAAACGTTCAAATGCACAACAAATTGGCGATAAGAATCAAACTAAAAACCATATGTGCCCACACCTGTGAACAAAAGTGGCTCAAGTACGGTAATTTCCTTTAGACAGACTCAAACTTCAGAGCCAGAGTCGGCAGCACCTATGCGGATATCAGAGCGAGGATGGTGTACATCGGGTAAGTGCTCTACACTTAGCAACCTGATGAGCTCCTCTTCCTGGTCAGACACTAGCCACTCCCTGTCGCTCTCACTAACATTCATGGCACCAGGGGCGCTAGCGGCACTATCACTAACACCACCAGAGCTATCTCTTACTGCACTAGTACCACTATCACTAACAGCGCCAGACGTATCCTTCATTGCATTACTAGTACTAATATTAGTCGATGAGGAGGTGGCGTTGGCAGGACCGGGAGCAGAGGACGCGGCGTTGATGATGGTGGTGGTGGCGGAGACACCGTTTGTACCGCCCTACAGCCCAAGCAAAAGTGTTAACATTTGGGGCAGCAGTGGGAGGGGGGGGTCAGTCACAGTCCAACAAATCTAGTCCTCTCGGTCAACTGGCACAAAGTTCGCACTCGTGATAGAAGCGGCAAACCTTTTACGCTCTCGGGTGCAGGTTTCCATAGAGAAAGAATTCTGTTCACGGACTTCTTTTTGGCATCGGCAACGTAAGGAGTATTATCAATTTTTTTTTTGTGTGTGTATGCTTATCGTTCGGTAGACATCTTTAGCATTTGCCAATACAGTGAGCTTGTTAGCTCATACTTCTGGAATTAGTATAAAAACCAGCAACTTGAATCAAGGGGCTTTTCGCATGGCTCGTACGCACTACTGAGCAGTAATGAACAACCAATATGTTTCCCTAACATTTCAGCTAATCTAGCAGACATCTTACCTTACTACCTAATATTCTGAGCCAGTAACTCGTTGCTATTGAAGAAGAGTTCAGTGCTGCTGGACGATGATGAATTTTAAGAAATTAGAGGAATGAGTAAGCCTCTCGACTGGAGCCATTTACAATATTCAGTTTGGGAGAGGGTGAAAATCCCAAAATTCAAACAGGATATAATATTTGACAAATAAGAGTGAATGCAAAAATACAAGAACAGTCTACATGCTTATGAAGATATGGCTCATCATTTTATTATCTCTACATGCCAGGTCTTGCTGTGCACTGTCCAGTAGAATAATCATCTGAATATTAAAGAGAAAGTTAACTGTATCAATTGTAAGTACTTTTGGACAATAAAGCAAACTCCGTCAGACAGCAAGAAACAAAATTCAAATCGGTGGGCACGGACAATTCAACTCTACGACGGCAACAGCTGCCACGAAAACATTCGTTCTACACTTATTGAACTCTTCAAAAATGCTAAGAATTTTCATAATTGGGGCAATTATTTAGACAATGGTTTTTCGGTTGGGATGATAACTTAGTATCATGAAACAATACTTTACACTAAATGTCCTAGACAAAGATATAATTTGGCTTTAAAACAAATGCAAGGGAAGTCCGCGCGTCATGGGTAAATCGCTATGACAAGTGGACACACATCAACCACTTACACCCTCGTCTGAGTTAGTGATCCAATATGAAATAAATGTTGCAATTTACAGCGACGAGCACTTACACTACCTAGTAATGTGATCTATATAATGACACAGAAATACCACCCGAACACGTGGCATGGCATGTCTGACGTGTGGTAGGTAGCGGGTCGAGTGTGCGAGGGCAGGTTGCGGGACGATCACACTTTATATGCCTTTGACTATGCAATGTATGGCGCTGTTATGTAGCTTATGGAATGCAAGAATGCTGCAGTTACCAACCGCGTCAGGGATATACGGTAGCTTACGAATTGAGACTATTAATGTGAACTGGCCAGAAGAATATACGAAGGTTATTATACTCTGACCCACGAATAAGCAATTTTCCCATACATAGCATCAAAGCTAAAGCGCTGTTCACGCCAAAAATTCTCTCGTCTTTGAGCGTTAACAAGTTCCCAAAACGAGGCGTAGCCCTTGAATTCTCGAGAAAGAGCAGCAAGGAATTCAGCAAATGCATAAGAGCAGACAGTCCACGTAGCTAATGAAAGTCAGGCACTGTACAGTTGAGAGGACTTAGAGAACAGTCACAGAAGTCGTCGGGAACAGCTGCAGAAACAGGTCCAATGTTTCAATGGAGCCTAAGTACAGGTCAACGAGATTGATAAAGCCAGAAAAGATGGAAGAGGAAGAAGGGCAAGGAGTAAGTTAACGATTGGTGTAATATCAGCTCAGAACGACCAGAAACATACGACATGCAACCTTCGAAGCATGCAATCCAATCCAAGCGACTATACCGTTTCTGAAACTGCATGGATTGACCAGACACAAATGCAGTACGCTCAAAACTGCAACTGCAGTAGTCCCAATACGCCAACGAAAAATTGGTTTTGACTTGGAGTTACACCGTGAGAACGTCCACTAAAGGCGGCAATTGGTGCTATTAGAATTCCAATAGATGGTGACTATAAACGCATTACTTCCACCAGTTTCAGGCTTCGATGAATAGTAATCATGGGCAGTGACCTATATTTTATGCCCAGTCTATAGTAAGAAAGGCATCAGTATACGCTTCCTGATAAATATATTATAAAAATTAGTGACGCTGAAGCCAGTGGCAGGAGCGTTTGCACTCTGACGGACTCTGTTTCCTGGTGTCAACGAGGATTATTATTCATCAGGCGTAATAGCTGGGAAAATGTTGACGAAGTTCTTAGCAGTCAACCCTGCATAGTTACGATTTGAGAACTTGCGCTATTTAAGTATAGTCGACCATTCTTGTGTGAGTACAGATCATCAACTAGAAGGTCAGGGCATATTTATAAGTAGCAACTTTTAATAATTCCTAACTGAAATAATACAATAATTACAGTACACGACTAGACAGAAAGAACGTGGATGGCGCGGAACACCACACCTTGCTTTCGTCAATTATATGAAGTAGGTTCCATTTGAAATAGTTTTGGCGGCGGAAGAGAACCGAAAGACTATGTTTTATATACACCAAGTACTCTTCGTGGAAGAAACTGTAAAGAAGAGCATAACGCTAAGACAAAGAGCAAAGAAAGAGCAGAAGTACGAAGCGTGCCAATACCAGCGCAGAAACAGAGATGAGATTTGCTACGGTGTGGAGGAGAGCAGTTCCAGGAGTACAACGGGTAGAGGCATGGACGATGAGAGAGTCTAAAGTATTCGCATGTCACGCGCATCTGCCCATTGATGTACTTGATCTATTTCAATTAACATAGTCGTCAGTTCAAAGATGCTGAACAGGGCATATTACGCTACGCCCGTATCACACGGTAAGTCATAAATAGAAAGTTTGGACTGAAGCATTGAAACACTGCTTTGTAATACCAGTGCAGCATTTTCTTTCACCCCAATACGAGGCAGTCAAAAACTAAGATTACTAATGCATTTAAATTTCATAAGAGTAATCCTTAGGAGCAAGCGTAACAATACTCAGCACGAATCTACCATTGCAATCCATTCCAATACGATGTAACTGTTATGATGAGAGCAAAGGCGGTACCGTTATGATCGTTATTTGTATTATTTGGAGGAGCCACAAGGGTGATCGTACGCAACCTGCGCACGCGCAAGCACGGCCCCGCCCACCCCACACACACACAAACATACGCACGCACGCGTCGGGTTAGTGACACTCTAAGAACAAACATTCTGAACACACCGGCGCGCACCAGAGCGCCTTAAAAGTAAAAGCATGTGAGAGACGGCACATATTCCATATAACAGAACATATCAACACTTTCAGTAACTGAAACTCGTAATATCAATGTCATTTTTGACAATGCAATTTAACCAGGAATTTGCTCTATCTCATAGAGCGAGAAAACACTTCCAATAGCTGAATGAAAGTAGTACAAGCAAAAACAAACATTGCAACAAAAGAATGATAGGCGGGATTTCATCGATGACAGAACCACGTAACGCTTTCAATAAATGAAACTATTACAAGGAACGTTTATCACTGCAAATTTAAAATAGAGGTACCCGGTATTTCTTCAGTTAGCAAAACAGTAAAACACCCCAGACACTAAAGGAAAAATTACCGATAGCTGCACATTTTGATAGCAGAAAAATTGAAGTCAAAATATCAAAAATAATTTTTGAAACTGAAGGAAAAAGTGGATCAATGGAGTTCAGTAAATATGAGAGAGGGTCTGAAAGCGTAGTAACTGTGCTATCGATTGGGGCAGTTCCGTTCAGCTGGGAAGTTCAACTGACACGATGAGACTCACTCCTACTCTACTCCGCATCGCAAGAGTAACCAGCTTAGGAGTAACGCCAGAAACTTGATGCCAAGTACCAGAACCAACGCTCGTTGAGCCGTTCAAGCTAATGACAGCAGCTCGCTCGATGGAAATGCCTCAATCAATGACACACTTGCGACAACTAACGCAGCAGCTTCTTCAACCCTCTTTTCTGAAAAATAAAAATCTGATTTGGCTGCTGTATCCACGTGCCGAAAATTTTACCACTCATTCGGTAAAATATTGAAATCGCCTAATTTTAAAGATGATACTAGGCAGTAAAACAGAATAAAATAACTCGCGCACACACACTCGCAGCAAAACTACTAAGAACTAAGGAAAAATACCACACTGCAGTACACCCAGGGTAACGTAACATAACGCCAGTTTCTGGTGACATTTTAGAGCTAACAAGCAGGAAGTAGGGTTTTGCATCTAGAAAACGTGCTCATAATGTAAAATTCTCTAATTACTCCTCGACTGCTTCAATAGTAAAGGGAATAAGATGCAAGGCTTAACTACAAACAAGGTAATTCAATATGTGCGGAGTTCGATAGAGCGCAACAGTTGGGCGTAACGCTACAATGGCCTACCGTAGGTACATTACGGTTACACAAACGCGTTCACCTTTGAGTAAGGTCATAGTGCGAGGTTCGATGGAACAGTGAAGAGAAGCACTCGCGATACTTGCTCACACGTTTACCCTTACGAGAGAGTCGTGGGGCAAACTGCTCAGTCTAGTTTTGAACTTACGCAACCGGTATTTAGGATGGAAATGAAGGACTAGCAGGTATCCAATCCTTCAAACAATGGGGTGCTCAACAGTTCCAGGCTTTATGGGAGTTGTGGATTTGGGTCGTTACTTCAACAGAGAGGGCGCACTAACAAGTTACGAGAAGATATGCAAAAAGACAAAGATGGTTCTTCTGTGCTTGATCATCTTTGTTGCAGGTTTGCAGCATGGTTGATTCTCCAGCAGTGTTTCTTACCCACAGCCATAAACTTTACCTGGTCAGAACTTAATGCTGCAACGTAGTATAATAATAATAATAGTAGCAGCACCTTGGTATCTGACTCACACGTGAAGGGTTCTAAGATTGTGGTGACGTAGAACACAAAATATGAGAGCACAATGATAACATGTAAAGCATATGAGCTGATCTCATTCCGTGAAATTCTGCAGAGTGATGATAGTTTCAAACTCGCGCTGGAGATTTACAGTGCTTCCTAAAATTGTAGAGCATTACAGGTAAATATGAAAGAAAACTAAGTTACTTATTACTAATTGCAATACTTCTGAATTGGTGCTGAGTATTGACAGCCGATTTCTTAACTGAGTGTGGCTCATAAACAGCAAGAGCTAACATACGACCGAGTCTTTCTGGAGTGAGTGGGTTTCTTTTAAGCTACATAGGACAAGATGCCCTGCAGGTGTTGGAAGGAGCGGTTGACTAGCAATCAACTAGCAGGATACTGAATGGCAAGGAAGTGTTAAGGACGAGCGTAATGTAAGCCTTAATAGACTACAGGTTGGCAAACTGAAGTAGACGGCAGTGTGTGAGCAACCGAATGTGGAAACTCTTCTGTGTACTGCCGACACGGGAAGGGCAGCACGACTAGACAACGAAGTAACTATTAAGTCAAAAACTCAGAGCTAGTGAAAACAAGAATGAAAATTTACTTTCGTCTCTACAAGTTCCTAGAAAGCATACTACGAGTAAGGGATGCTTTGATAACGTGCTAATAAGGTAACTTTCCCAGAGATTTGACGCACAACACGCATTGTACACAAATTAACGAAGAAGACAGAATAATCCAAAGGCATAGTTAAGATAAAACAATGTCTGCACCAACGTACCATCTCCTTGATGATCTGACACTAAATATGGACGGAAGACCTCCATCAACGATCTATCTTTTAGGTCACACAACGGCTAATAAGAAATGAGGATACAAAAATATCAGTTACGAAAACCAAACGTCCCTCTCACGAATTACCTACACGGAAAAATCGAAGCTACGTAAAAAATAACCCAAAACCATAAAATTATACAGGCATGACTGGTAATGGATCGAGGTGGAGTTGTGGAAGGCTAGATTTGTGGTTTTAGTTAAGAGCTAAGGGATTCCAAAACGTATTTTTTGCGTTGTATATATAGGTTTGAGATATTCTATTCATTTTGAAAAAGAAAGAACTGAGTTGAAGAGTAATTACGAGTTCGGGAAGTACACAGCATTTATGAGATCCACCACAGCGGGTTCATTCTTAAGCAATTCTAGGCCAAAATGAGACTACTTTCTACAGTGAAAAATGGAGTAAAAGCAGAGAGACTCGTTAGAACATGACTCTATCGAGCTGTGTAGGAGTAGACTACCTCACGAACTCATATGCTATGCTCTACGTACACGGCCGGCTGGCCAACGGGAGCAGAGCACTGCCACCATCAGCGAAGTCAAGCTCACGCACGCAAGAGAGTGTCAGTTCTGCAGAGTCGGTGGCAGCGCAAAAGTGTGAGGCTAAATGCAAGTGGGCCGCGTGACTGAGAGGGAATTAGGTACGCTATCCATTTTACGTAGGTAGTGGCAAACCAAAGAGCCGGGTGCCGGGAATTCGGAAACTCAAAAAGGAAAAATCAATCAGTCAAACTGCATGGGAAAGATCAGTCGCAGCGCAAGAAGAGACTTTTCAGCCCACGCAAAGAGGCAAAAGCATTATAAATCGGACAAGGAAAGGTAATTCTCAAGGATGCTGTAAGCCGTAGAACAAATATTTGAGAGGCAGGATGCACATCCTAACCTTCATTCAAGGGTAAACAGAAGAAATGGAAGGCAGCCCGCACGGGATACTGCAGCACACTTCATATGCAAATAATCGTAACAGAAAAATAACCCGCGACAAAACACTCTGCTGCAGGAGACAATTAGCACGCAATATTAGGCAACTGTGCGGTCTCTAAAGCGGCAGCGAAGGAGTTAGAGTAGATGCTGGAGATGCAGACGGATCAGGCCTACCTTGGCAGACTCTTTTAGCGATGTCATGGCAGGGTCGTGGATGGACTTGCCCGAAGCAGCTTTGGTGGCGTGGATCAGGTCGCCCAGAGCCATGGCAACGTCCTTTACAGCATTCACCAACATCACCTGCGGCAGAAACGAATGTTGCGAAATGTCAACTCTACAGAGTTACTCGCATCTCTTTGCGAAACAGAAGAAAGGGAAAAAATCTTGCGGTGGTAGAATCTATCATATACAAATTCGAAATCTTAAAGTCCTTATGGAATATGTCTGATTCGTTAATGATATTCAACGTTTCAAATTTTAATCTCTCAATCCACAACGACGAGAGATATTTCTATGTGGACAGCCTGCTATGCAGTACATACCGCGGCAGAGAAGTATCAGTGCGACCCAGGGCAACCGTATAATGCATAGTTCATAGTGAGTAGTAGGTAGCCCTCATCACTAATAAAAGATCAAGCGACTGCATTTCCCTACATATAGAAGAACACTAAAGGCATAGGATGTCGCAAACGCCAGGCCAACAGATATAAGAAACGGTATTGACAATTCGATAACGATTACAGAAGCATAAAGAAAACCAAAGATGAAATTATTTTAGTCGGCTTTTCCGATGGAACAAAACCTTACCTGGGCGTCAGGATTATTAGCACCCAAAGAGGCAGCTCCGCTCTTGACAGTCTCGGCGAGCTGCACAATGGTGGACACGGCATTCTGAGCAGCAACAGCGAGCTGTTCCTGGGATGAAGCGGCCCCAGCCACAAGAGTCTTGGTGTCTTCCACAAGAGCCTTGGCAGTTTTGAGAATGTTCTCTCGGTGGTCCGAGAAACAGTCGTCATCATTTTCGGCATTGAGGGTGCCAGCGGTGGCGAACATGATGGTGGTGTCGAGATCACCGATGATGCCAGAGACGGTGGAGGCGGCGTTGATGCAAGCCTGGGTGCCCTGGGAACCTGCCTGCAGAGCAGCCAGGACATGGAGGACCTTCTCACCAGTGTGACGTGCAGCTTCTGCCATGTCGCGCTGGCAGAAGGTGTCCTGAGGAGCGCTCTGGCAGGCACCACCGCTCTGGATGAGAGTGATACACGACTTGCCGAGTTCGTGGACACTGGAGCGCAAACGAGCAGCCACGTCGGGTGTTGACGACAGCTGAATGGCGCCCGCCGTCTCGCCAGCAAGTTTGTTGAACTGATGTGCAACGCTGGCGCCCAACTGGCCCAGCTGACTGGGGTCCGTAGAATGCTTGGCGACCATTTCCTGGGCCAAACGAGCGATCTCCTTAGCAGCAGCAACCATGCTCGTCTGGTAGTCTACAAACGAGTAGCTCTCATCGACCATAGACACGGCGGATCGTTCGCCCATGCGGGTCATGGCGGTGGTGATGGACTCGACGAGGCCAGACACAACGCCGGCCTCCGTAGCGATTCTCTCGACTGTGGCGAGCAGATCCTGGAGAGTCTCCTTCATCGTGTCGGCAGCATCGTCCACATCTGGGTGAGAATGGGCAGCCTTCATGTTACCCCCTGACTCCTTGCAGCTGTAGAGCAACTGTAGGCCACACTCGCATACGGTCTTGGTCTGATCCAGCATACAAACTTGTTGTTTACTGTTCACCATCTGAGATGCGGCACCAATAGCAGCGTTGACCATGGGGTCAACATAGCTGGTCATTTGGATGACGGCGTGGCTGAGTTTCTCCGCCTCGTTTTTGCCAGCATGGCGAACTTTATCGATGTTCTCGAGCAGAGCCCGACCAGCATTGTCCACCTGTTCATTGAAGCCCTGGAGATTGCTCTCGGTCTTTGGGGCAAGTTTCTGGTCGAGGACGAAGAGAGAAGTTTGGTCCAAGTTACGAATGTTCATGTTGAGCTTGTCGATGGAGTCGTCGCACTCTTTCAGACCTGGAGCTTTGTCTCTGTAAAAGTAATGTTATTTACAATGCAGCAGCCATGAATCAATTACCAGTAGCGTCAATGTTAAGTGGTAGCAAGTTATTTACGCAACAGAAAACAAACACTGCACTAGCTGTGATCTTTTAAATACCGTAAATGTCACTTGACCGATATCGATCCTTCAGGAGTGCTTCATAAGGCATTTCGAAGCTGACAACAATGCAGTAAATCATGTACACTACTCCAACAATAATCAGCTTTTCCCGCCGTGCTACTCTAACTATGCAGGAAGTAATTTTACGGCATAAAACTGATGCAAAACGCAACTTATCAACAAACAGTTTACACCACAGTCGTTTACAGTCTGAGCCCTGTTAGTGAGACTGCTCCAGCTCCACAAAAGCGTCCAAGCCTGCAATGTTTGGGGAGGAAGGGGGAGATCGTGGCGTGACGAAGATTGCATTTCATAGACAGCAGCAGCCAACTCGAGGTGCAACATTTCTTAGCTAGCTACAATAGAGGTGACATGAAGAAGAAAAAAGGCTATTGTGATGAACACACACAAGAAGAGGAGCAGAAATTTTGCCGTAGGTTCACGGCGCAACTGAAGTACGATTTAAGACAAAAGATTCAGAAAGGAAAACTCGCCTTTTTACTAACACTAGCAGTAAATTCCAGACTGAAGCCTTAACTGGCCACTTCATTGGAAGTTTATTATTATTATTATTATTATATTAAGTAGTTTAAGTCTCCGTCTCCACAGCAACGGCGATCTAACAGAGGAAGAAGCAAGGGACACATAGTGTGACGATAGATACGTGGAACCCATGCACGAGGGTGTTCCCACAC
>LQNS02000210.1:11719254-11736284 GCA_001587735.2 Parhyale hawaiensis
CCCAAGCCCTTACGAAAACCATACTGTGTTGGGGGGAGGACACCCTGCTTTTCAAGAAAGCAACCCAATCTCGACGCAACCAGCCTCTCATAAACTTTCGACAAAACAGGTGTGATCGAACTATTCTATTCGAACTATTCGAACTATTCTTGGGAGTAACAATGACACGAATTAGGAACTCCCACTGAATTTGACTTTTTGTTATGTAGCCACCTAGCTATAAATACAAACTCTACTTACCTTCTCAGGCTCGGCAGCAGAAAGCAGATCACTGAAGGCAGAGCAGAGCGTGCGGGTGGCGGTGAGGAGGTTGTTGGACTCCGAGTCCGTCTCCAGCAGCGCGGCGATCATCTTGACTCCCTTGGTCATCTCCGGCAGGTTGCTGGTGATGGTGTGCACGGCAGCACCCACGGCCGTGTGGTCCACCTCGTCGTGAACGGCTGGTGGCACCACATTCATACAAACTTAGGTATATAAAAACAGGAAAACGAACGAAACATGGCAATGTGAAAGACCATCACTGACCTAGAAAGAAAATTAAAAATAATTATGTATCTAATTAAGACTCCATACAGCTATCCGTAAGTCTTGGCTTGGGTATATTTGCTCCGTGAAAGGTTCCTGCAACATCGCAAAACTTTAAAGGTCCAGATTTACAAACGAAACAATCTTAATTAAGTTTTGAGAACTTCCGAGTCCTAAAAGTTTATGGGATGCACTCTGCGCGGGGCGTGCAAGCATAATATATATTATAGCCTAAATTCACAAATTTTATTGAAGCACAGGCTAAAGAACTCACAAGAAGTAAGGGTCACGACCTCAGCAGTGGCAGCGTTCATGGCAGCAATCTGGGAAGTGACGGACTGCTTGTTGCTGTCCAGCGTAACTTGCTTCCAGCGGACGGAGGCTGGATCTGAGCCCAGCTCAGGCAGTTCAGCCTTGGTGTCCAGCTCTTCTGTACACGTGGTGATGACCTCCTGGCCACTCTCCAGCGTGGAGATCAGGGCGCGCTGCGGCTTTGTTAATGGTACGCTCGTTACGTGGGGGTGCTGGACCTGATGCATGGATGGCGGAGGGAAGGACAGAGGAAAAATAATTAGGTAGCTACTTTGCGAGGAAATTTACACAACGGATTTGACATCCGGTAAGCAAAAACAAAATCTGATCATGAGGAAAGAACAGGAGAAACTTTCACTTCATTGAAATTTGGCCAAACGAACGTGGCACTTGGTATATAAAACAAAATACGGGGTGATGATGAAGAGAGACATAACTGGTAATTTGCATGAAAATTCATATCGAGCAGCTTGCTATCCGGCATCGAAAAAGAGCATGAGGCGATGATGAGAGAACTGAGAGAAAATTAACTTCCATGAACGTTCAAGTCAGGAACGTCTCATCATCCAAGAAGAAAAATGCCAAGCATTGGTGAGTGGAGAGAAATAAAAAGAGCAGAAAAAATTCGTTACAAGTAATGATCATTACTACGCAGAAAGTAGCATAAACCTGGATAACGAGAGTGGACAAGTACGTAGAAATATTTTACTACAAGGGTATAATAATTGCACATGTGTTAGGTATTTAGTGCTATGACAAACATATACGGTAGCTACTGCATCAATTAGCAAAAGACTAGAGAGAGTTTTTGTACAGTTACTGCTGAGGCAAACAATATCAATGCGTAGGCAATAAGCAGCAGACAATTGAACAACTTTCCTGCGCGTCAAAAATTCAATATGCTGGGTAGCAAACCTTGTCTGGACAGGTAAACTCGAGGTTCGAGATGTGCAGAAAATTAGGATATACAAAGATAGCAGCTATAGCATTAGGCAAATAGGTCCCGTCTATACAGCTAGAGCAACGTACTTGCGACTTCAGCTTCCCAAGGTACGAAGCTTGCAAAGAGAAAGAGAACGAGACACGGTAAACGAGAGAGAGGTAAAAACAATTGCGTGAGATATCTAAAATCAAGATAGGCGTTAGCACTGCATACTGACAGGCATGTTAGGAAAACAGCAACGATAGCAAGATATAGAAAATGCACAAATTACAAAGCGGCTCACAAAAGCATCAAGTGAGGTAAAAGCCAAAGCTGTGCGAGTTACTTAATTCTATAATGACCAAGTGGAACGTCTGCCTATGGCAGCATTGTCTGAACAGCACTTAGGAAGTACCGTACGCTGGTCCTTATAGGATAAACATTAGGCAAGGCAAGAAGGGTAAACACTGACAAGCACGTTAGGGCAAACAGTGTGGTAAAAAGAAATTAGTGGATGCGAGTGCTCCGAGCTTGAGGTAACTGCTCTTTTCCAGTGGCGGCTGCAGCCGTACACGACTAGCACTGCGTGTCAGCACTGCACTCTCAATGCATTGGTAGTAGAGCAAATTGTAAGCAAAAGAGGAGGAGCATGGGAAAGGAACTTAAGTACCGTATCGTTCAAGGGCCGGTTTAGCTAAAACGGAGATTTTCACGATTTTGTTCCCTTGTTTAGGTAATACGAGGCATTTTAAGACTTTCTTCATGAATAACGTTTCTGGTGCAAATGCTTAGTTTCCGGGTCATTTGACTTTGAAGTTCCCATTGTTTTCCTATGGGAGAAAATGACCACAGTCACATAGTGTAAGGAAATACCTCTTTTTATAAGTTTTATGGGTTAGGTTAGCTAGGGTTAGGTTATGTAAGGTTAGGTTAGGTAAGGTTAGGTTAAGTAAGGTGAGGTTAGGTTAAGCAGGTTAGGTAAGGTTAGGTTAGCTTCCTATGGAGTCGCCGGTTATTTTTCCCATAGAAAAGCAATGGGGACTTCAACGTCAAATATCTCGAAAACTAAGCATATGCGACGCGAAAAAAAGTCCTAAAATATCTCATATATATTACCTAAATAAGTTAACAAAATCATAAAAATCTCCGTTTTAGCTAAACCTGACCTTGACCAAAGTATCTACCATTAGACCTAGAGAGCAGAGTAAGCAACCAATGAAGTAATCATTATCTGTAACAATAACTATCAATAGAAGTACAAGAAAGCAGTAAGTAAGAACAGTTAGGTGAGCACCACATATGACTCGCGTTGCGCTGCAAGTACCAAGTGCAATATCCGACGCTCAAACTCAGAGTGAGACAAATAAAGGAGGTAACAGCAGCGGTCAACCCTTCAACGCAAACACTGACCCTATCGTCATGTTTCATACAGTGCTTTTCTCACGAAAAATGGATGATTAACTGAACAGACCGCCTACCGAGCGCCACAATGAAACTAGTTATTGAAAATGAAAAAAACAAAGTTGTTCGCAAATGCCAATGTCAAGCTGTGGCACAGAGCATTGTGTAAGCGCGTGGCAATAGTTGCGTTTATGTTAACTCCAGTCAGACAACATGCAGCAAATGGGCTTCTAAAGTTAAAAAATTCAATAAACGAACTAATTATGAAGCTTCCTCGAACATAAAACTACGTCCCATAAATGGGAAGTTGGCTGGCGATACGCGCAGTCGAGTCACAGAGTGCGGCCGAATTCCTGTGCAGATCTCGACACTAATGGTGCTGTACGCCCTGAATATGTGGCGAGTAGACGGTACGTTGTTAAGGACAAGGAGGCGAGCAACAGTTAGGTAGCAGCAGGCAACCTTGTATGCCCAAAGCTGCATAACGTTGTGCGGGTTGGATCTCATTTCCCTTCCATAAAATGAAGCTGTGCCCAAAATTATATAGATATTGAACTATTGTAAGGACTTGGCATAATTTCTCCGATATGAATTCCCTTTACACCTAAAATTGTGTGACGTTGTGAAAGTTTGATATAACTGGCGTACTTCAAACGTTTGACATAGGTACCTACATCGTGTCAGGCATAAGGCATTGGAGTCTAATGCTGAAGGTTGAAAAAGGCATTACCTTATTAGCTAGCACCGCGACCTAATTACCTCCGCCGAGGAGGCTAATATTTTGTCATGTATGTCTGTCTGTTATTCTCTTTGTCTGTCACAAAGATTACTAAAAAAAATTGTGGACGGATCTTTACGAAATTTGCACGGATTGTTAGGCATGTTAACAGTAACAGATGATTAACTGCTGGATAAAAAAACCGTTCATCTGTCTGTGTCTGTCTACTCATTTTTCCTTAAAGCCATAACTCAAAAAGTTATGGACGGATTTTTATGAAATTTATATGAGTTGTTAGGCATATTAAGAAGAGTAAATGATCAATTTTTGGGATGATCTGTTTGTTCGTTCGTTCGTCGCTATGTTTGATTTTATGCTTGGTAGCACAATAACTGAAAAATTATGGATGAATCTTTATGAAATTTACAGGAATTGTTAGTAATGTTAAAAGACATAAATGATTAAATTTTGCTGATAATCAGTTGGTCTGTTTGCATGTTCGACTTATGTCCGTCATAATGTTTGTTAGCAGCATAACTCAAAGTTATGAATGGATCTTCATAAAAATTGCAGGAATTGTTAATACTATCGAACGGCAAAAATGATTGGATTTTGGTGCTGATACAAAGAAAATCATAGTGTGAGAACCAATTTGAATTTTTCGTTACTACTGCCTAGCTTGGCGGAGGTATGCGCTCTCAGAGTGCTCTCTAGTTATTCTTACTTTGAGCTTGTGGACACCACTTCATCTAGGAGGAAATTATGTACGGTTAATGCAAGCAATGCGGGAGACAATGAGCGAGCTCGTTATTAGGAATATCAATCAACAGAAACTAATGACAATAATCTCACACACACTACAGAAGCAACAATACAAAAAGCAAAATATTTATGCACCAACTCAAAAGTCATCAAAAGATAGCTGTGCAGCGCTAAAAACAATTCCAAAAGCAAGCAGTTTGGTAGATGTATAAAATGAAAATAAGTAGTTCGAAAATGAAAGTGATTCTGATACGTTAGAACAAAAAGTGCAACATCGAAACAGATTTTCGTGTGTAAGGATTTGAAACACCCTTCCTTCAAAGTGAATAGGGAACAGTGTTATCTCAGGAGACCAAAACAATGCCGTGCGTGATGCCTCGAGCAACGGCACTGTCGGAGGTTTCTCACCACACGAAGGTTCACCGTCTGACTGGCTGTAATGAGTTGTGACGTCGCAAGTAGCTTCATTTGGGTCACGTAAGTACACTATTATCTGTTCACTTCGATTTGGTCTGAAGTGCAGTTTAGCTTGTGCGCACTGTAGGTCATTACACGAAGCTGTATATAACAAGTTCATCAAGCTCTACAACTGTCGTTGTATCAGAAAAAGAAAAAAAGCAACAGAACTTGCATGCGAAGACGATAAGTCCAACGAGAGTTTAAATGATATGAGCAAACGAGGGACAGGGATTGCATGCACAATGCTATTGAAAATAATAAGGAACAATGGGTTAGCGTGACATAAGAGAAATGAATATACAACACATTGCATCATATTTACAGTACTTTTTCGAGAAAAAACAAATACACTAGTTAGGAATCATCTCCCGATGCCCACACGTTGCCTCGCACAGTTGGAGCCTAAAATGGAAACCTCGCACCCTGTCTCACGCTCTAGGGAGTGTTCGATTCGCACACTGGGATCGAAATAATCTAAACCGCTTAACCAGCCTCGTCCAGAATTTCAACCGTGCGCTTGTCACCGTGGATCGCGCGTCTTCTGACAGTTAGAAATTAATTACGCTGGAGCTAGCCTAAGCCCCGATCTCGTGGGATATGGCGATCTTTAGTGCTATCGGTTTGCAATTAGCGCCTGGAAGTCAATCCAGAGTGATCAATCGGAAGCCCACGATAGAAGCTCCAGGCGTGTCGAAGCTCAACGGACCGGATTGTCTCGACCGCTGAGCGCGGCTGGCAGACGCCTTTCACTCTCGGAACGGATATGCAGCGTCATAATTTGACTAGTATTATTACTTGAATATTGACTTCAGAGCAAAGTGTTAGCACGTTACTAACGCACCACACTGGGAGGTGTAACACGAACAAATAAGATTCAAGTCATTAGAGCGTCATAGCTTTAGACTACCCACGTATTAACTGATAAGGACTGTTACCCTCGGTTCCAAAGTAACAGGAGTGTAACACAGCAGCCAAGGGTTAGTGTATACGGAGCCTTGCCCTAGTTTGATCTGAAGGTAAAAACCAAAAGGTTTCAAGCTATTCAGACGCGATTTATGAACCAAAAGTTAGCGACATTGAGCACCGATGGATTTTCGTCTCACCAAATAGCAACTAGGCTCTAGTATATGTCGAGTGTCGCACATAAATTAAAAGAGTATAAGAACGCCACACACTAGCCAAGTGTTAGTAGAGCCATCAGAAGCATGTCGTCATCGTGGTAAGTGAATCAAAGCTCCCAGAGAGTAGGTACAGAGTACGTGTACCAAGCAAGAAGCCCACGTTAGAGTTAGTGAAGAGAAATGCAGCAGTGCAGTAACGCCACTGCCCGCGTGCCCTCACCGATGGTGGACGGTGCCCCATGTTGACCTTTCCAACGAAGGCACCCATCTGCACACCCGGCAGCGTGCCCCTGTTGATACTCTGCGGACCTGTGGGGGGACGCAGTCGAGTATACAATAGCAGGGACATGGCAGACATGACCATCAGGGCACAGGTCATACAACACCAAATGGACGTCACCGACACAAAAGGACGCGTTCAAAAGCAGACCCGGCCAACTGTCGCAAGAGGGCAGACGAAGTGACGGCTTCACCGCACCAGCTAGCAGGGCTACAACTGGCCAATAAGATACGGTGTGATGCCGCCATTAGGGGCTGCATTTAGAACGGGCCTCGCGTCACCATTATAATTACATTCCGAGCTGAGGCCTCGTATTACAGTATTCAGAGAACAGGTGAGGCTAGTGGCACTTAGCTTCTGTATTTCAAAAATAGGTCAGATGTCGCTGCCATTCGAAAAACAGGCTTCTTATTTTTGCGGGTGTATACTATCGCACCAAAAGCATATACGATTAATCAAAAAAATCTCCGACAAAACATTCATTACTGCGCATTAGTTGCATGATACACAATAAAAACTTCTGAGCAGGAAACATTCACTGAAAAAGGGCCCCAGTTCACAGCCACAGTGCTTGCAGAATTACTGTCAAATTCTGACACTAAATGACATGAGAGGGTCTCGGCAGCACAAGACTGCAAGGTTGCGCCGCAACACCGGACGGCTTCGAAGAAAACTATGAGTTGATAGCTTACGCGTTACCTCAAAGTACATGGGAGAAAACGTACATGGGAAACAAAAGTAAATTATTTAGCAGCAAGAGAAACTAGTTTTTTTTAAAGCTGATTTCTTTAGTTTAAAAGAGAAAAGCAAAACTAAGAATTTTTATGACAGCCTTAAAAATGGCAAAATTCACAGGAAGCAAAACACTAAAAATGACAAGACTGCTGGCGATCACGCAACATCGAACAGCCGACAGCCACAAGAAGCAAAAATAACAAATATTTATAAAATCCTAAAGTACGGTGATTAAAATTCACCCAAACACTTATTTCCATCGTGTACCATACAGCATACCTAGCTTCTGTACATGATCCACTGCTTTAGGACATGCTTCTCATATTTTTCTAGGAACCGAATGATGTAAAAAAAAATCGAATTATTCGAATGAACAGCACAATTTTTAGAAATTACTTATCAATTAATATCTGAAATTCATGCTTACCTAAAAATCATGGGCACTCAATGTTCTTCATACCAATAAGCAAAACTATTGGCTGCATTAGCCCACCTATACTATGAGCCTAGCCGGGTAAATCTACCATTGACAAGTATCAACTAATTACAATGGAAATTATTTACTAGCTAATGCAGCCCAGTGATCTGGTCAAACACATATAGTTGTGCCGACCCGAATTGATAATTCTTCGTACTCAACATCCGCACAAGCAGAGAACTCTCTCGTTGAAACCCTGCGGCCATCAAGTGACCATATATGGTTATTATGCTACTCCTACACAAGCATTCCGCCCGGCGAAGGACTAAGTAATGTAGTCAATTTAAGTGACCAGAAGCATTCCAATCTCTAGGACTAAGAGACTTTGTAGTGAGTAAAGCAGGGGATTTAAAACGAAAAACTGGCTTCATTTGGCCTACACAACCAATGGCGTTTGGTTGCATAATTTGGCTCATAAATAAGCAAGTCCTCTATGCCGGCAGAGTATATGGCCTACCTCAGATTCAGGCACAAATGTGTGTCAGTAATTTGGGTTTGGCACCTAGTCCAACTGAACCTAATCCATCCTAACCCAACACATACTTCGAACCAGGCCACATACTATACCAGGACAGTGTCCTGTGTGTGTATGACACGAGAAAGGGTTAACTGAGCTACAGTGCTGAGCGTGTTGAGTGCCGTACGCAAGCTCTACAGCAGCAGCGGGCGGGCAGCATGCAGAGTAGCACGGGGCTAGTGTAACTTGTGAAGATTTTTAGGGTATTTGGGTAAACCAAGAGATTTATATATATATATATATATATATATATATATTGGAACATTGAGCTTGTCCTCAACATACTTCAACTAAAATCGCATACATTACCACTAAATAATAAATCACTGTTGTAAAACACAAACTGAATAATTAATAGACTGGGCTAATGTAAAGAAACTATGCATGAGTCACGTACAACCGAGTCAAGCCGCATCTACACCATCCATCTTTTCATCGATCACAAACACAAGAATCGACAATCAAAATCAAAAACAATTCGCTTCCTTGTCCCAACGGCATCAAAAACAGAAGCCACGAACACTTCAAGGTCACGGTACGCGAATTCAGCATTCCATTACTATTAATCGATATTCCACCCTCACATTATCGGTGAGATATTTATTTTAGATGTAGATGCTGATCGGCGAGAAAAACTTTATATATACTGGCGAAAAGTATAGCTAATAATTCACACACTGGCATCCTGTCAAATGCAGAAATGCAGAAGATAGAACAATAATTTATTTTTTATTTCCAAATATTTTTAAATTTCTATTGCAATTCACACTGTGTACATCCGTTTCTTCCATTAAAACGTACCGTAACTCTTGCTCCATTGTAGCTTTTACTAATGAAAAAAAAAGAAGGTACAGACGTAACTTGAGCAATATGCTACAGTTATAACTAATTGGCAACATATAGTTGCCAAATGCTTCCAGCTGTACAGAAGTTCGAATCAAACGTAAATAAAATTCGTTAATCGTTATGCAGGTAAATTTAAATAAAAAATGATGCTTTACTTACTAAATAATATATTTAAAATAGACACATCTATTTCAGAGCGAAATATAATTTGCAAACTTTTCGTGATCGTGCTCAAAGATTTCCAGCACTGCTGGCGATCAAAAATCACAAACTTTGAAGGCTCGCCGCGTGTGTTTGTCAATCAAAATCGTTCCGCGATCACAAACTTGGACGAAAAGATGGATCGTGTAGACGCGGCATCGGATTAAATTATTACGTCCGCCAAGGAGGTTATACTTTCGTCGGGTTTCTTTATCTGGCTCTTTGTCTGTCTGTCTGTCTTTGTCTGTCACCAAGATAACTCAAAAGTTATGGACGGATTTTGATGAAATTTACAGGGCTTGCTAGGTATGTTAGGAGGAACAGATGATCAACTTTTGGTGAAGATCCGTCCATCCGTTTGTTTGTTTGTTTGTCTGTCTCATATTTCTCAAAGCCATAACTCAAAAAGTTATGGACGGATTTATATAAAATTTACAAGAGTTGCTAGGTACCTATATCATAAAGAGTAAATGACCAAAATTTTGTGGTGATCTGTTAGTTCGTTCGTACGTTTGTTCCTGTGTTTGATTTTATGTGTGTTAGCGCAATAACTCAAAAAGTTTTTAGAGAATCTTTATGATGAAACTTACAGGAATTGTAAGTAATGTTAAAAGACATGAATGATTAAATTTTGGTGCACATCGGCTGATTCGTTTCAATGTTTGAGTTGTGTTTGTAATAATGTTTGTTACGCAATAGCTAACTCAAAAAGTTTCGAATACATCTTTATGAAATTTACAGGAGTTGTTAATATATAGTGTTAAAAGGCAAAAATGGTTAAATTTTGGTGCAAATTTGTTGGTTCGTCTGTATGCTTGACTTATGTGATGACAAGTTTGTCATAATGTTTATGAAAGGATCGTCAAAAAAAATTGCAGAAACTATTAATACTCTAAAAAGGCACAAATGATTAGATTTTGGAGTTGATACAAAAGAAATCATGGTTTCAGAGCCAATTTGAATTTCTTGTTACTGTCGCCCTACTTGGCGGAAGTATGCGCTCTCAGAGTGCTTTAGTTTCCAATGTAGTTATGTTAACAAACTGCATCGCGGTCCCATAAACCAAGCATTCTCCCTAATGCAACAACGTAGCTACGGGATGCTTCACTATAGGCTTGGCTTCTAAAAACATAAGAATCTCTGAATAAGAAATGGTTTTCATCAATTAATAAGTAAGTAGATGAGGACATCAAGAATCACCAGCATAGAAGGCTACAACATATCCAAAGGGAAATTTTCCAGTGAATTTGGTAGGTGATGAGATGACTGTTTTTCTAACACTTTTCTGGTTCTTTACGACAATAAAACAAAAAAATATCAATGAAACTACCGGGTAGATTTTTTAACAAGTCTTCTGGTTCTTTGATAGCTGTAAGCTGTTTCAAACAGGTCTTTCAATTCTTCGAAAAATATTCAGCGACATTATTGTTAAGAGTAGTTTCCATTCGTGTCACGATAATTCCCACGCTCTTTCTAAATGAAGACTTAAATATTAGAACAACAAAAAAGTCAGGTCGGCAGCATAGTTACCATTGGCGCCGGGGATCATGATGGCGGGCTTGGCAAGTGAGGAACTATCGGTATGTTGATGACCTCCCTCCTGATGCTGGATGATCGTGGCTCTGTAAATAAACAGTTCATTCAATTATTTATTCATAGTTAAAAAAGTTCAAGTCTCCGTTTCCACAAGAACGGCGATTCAACAGAGGAATAAATAAGGGTCATACGGTATGTCGATAGAAACGTGGAACCCATGCACAGAAGTGGTACCACACAGGATCAACGAGTATGGGAACAGCAACGTAAGAAAGAGCAAGGAGAACAGATGAAAGTAAGACCAGCTCAAGAGAAATGGGGAGCATGTGCACTGAAGATCAGAGTACGTACACAGCAAATCAAAAACAGCAAAAATAAATAAAGACGGGTCCTTTATTAAGAGAACGAAACGAAAGGAAGCACAGTGGGCAAAAACAGTGTTCAGCAAGCCAGCTAAGGCTTAAGAGGGAGCTTCAGTGAATTTTCGCCCATTGCTTTCTTTAACAAATTCGGCACTTAATAGCTCGAGATTAACAGAAGCGATTTTCATCAAATAACATCTCATGTAAGATCAACATCAGAACAAGCGATCCGCTTGGCCNATTTTCTCAATGGCCTCATCACATGGAATAGGAAAATACATGGTAGCTATAGCTGTAAAAGAGAAATGTGCAAAAAATATATCCACATTTACATTTTTTTAAATTTGTGACTGAAAATTTAGATTTGAATGGTATTTGTTTATAAATGGCATCCCGGAGTCGGAGTCGAACTAAAAATTCCGACTCCGATACCGACTCCGACTCCTAGAGCAAGTGAGATTTCGACTCCGACTCCCCCTCAAATCCTCCGACTCCGGCCAACTCCGACTCCGACTCCGCAACCCTGGGTAAACCAAGAGATTTCTATAAATATTGGAACATTGAGCCTGTCCTCAACATACTTCAACTAAAATCGCTTACATTACCACTAAAAATCACTGTTGTAAAACACAAACTGAATAATTAATAGACTGGGCTAATGTAAAGAAACTATGCATGAGTCACGTACAACCGAGTCAAGCGGCAACTACACCATCCATCTTTTCATCGATCACAAACACAAAAATCGACAATCAAAATCAAAAACAATTCGCTTCCTTGTCCCAACGGCATCAAAAACAGAAGCTTCGAACACTTCAAGGTCACTATACGCGAATTCAGCATTCCATTACTATTAATCGATATTCCACCCTCACATTATCGGTGAGATATTTATTTTAGTTGTAGATGCTGATCGGCGGGAAAAACTTTATATATACTGGCGAAAAGTATAGCCAATAATTCACACACTGGCATCCTGTCAAATGCAGAAATGCAGAAGATAGAACAATAATTTATTTTTTATATACAATTTTTTTAAATTTCTATTGCAATTCACACTGTGTACATCCGTTTTTTCCATTAGAACGTAACTCTTGCTCCATTGTAGCTTTTACTAATGAAAAAAAAAAAAAGAAGGTACAGACGTAACTTGAGGAATATGCTACAGTTATAACTAATTGGCAACATATAGTTGCCAAATGCTTCCAGCTGTAGCTACAGAAGTTCGAATCAAACGTAAATAAAATTCGTTACGCAGGTAAATTTAAATAAAAAATGATGCTTTAATTACTAAATAATATATTTAAAATAGACACATCTGTTTCAGAGCGAAATATAATTTGCAAACTTTTTGTGATCGTGATCGTGCTCAAAGATTTCCAGCACTGCTGGCGATCAAAAATCACTAACTTTGAAGGCTCGCCGCGTGTGTTTGTCAATTAAAATCGTTCCGCGATCACAAACTTCGACGAAAAGATGGATCGTGTAGACGCGGCATCGGATTCAATTATTACGTCCGCCAAGGAGGTTATACTTTCGTCGGGTTTGTTTATCTGTCTCTTTGTCTGTCTGTCTTTGTCTGTCACCAAGATAACTCAAAAGTTATGGACGGATTTTGATGAAATTTACAGGGCTTGCTGGGTATGTTAGGAGGAACAGATGATCAACTTTTGGTGAAGATCCGTCCATCCGTTTGTTTGTCTGTCTCATATTTCTCAAAGCCATAACTCAAAAAGTTATGGACGGATTTTTATAAAATTTACATGAGTTATTAGGTTTATCATAAAGAGTAAATGACCAAAGTTTTGTGATGATCTGTTTGTTCGTTCGAACGTTTGTTCCTGTGTTTGATTTTATGTTTGTTAGCGCAATACTGTAACTCAAAAAGTTTTAAGTGAATCTTTATGAAACTTACAGGAATTGTTAGTAATGTTAAAAGACATGAATGATTAAATTTTGGTGCACATCGGCTGATTCGTTTCAATGTTTGAGTGGTGTTTGTAATAATGTTTGTTACGCAATAACTCAAAAAGTTTCGAATACATCTTTATGAAATTTACAGGAGTTGTTAATAGTGTTAAAAGGCAAAAATGGTTAAATTTTGGTGCAAATTTGTTGGTTCGTCCGTATGCTTGATTTATGTTTGTCATAATGTTTATGAAAGGATCTTCAAAAACTTTGCAGAAACTATTAATACTATAAAAAGGCACAAATGATTAGATTTTGGAGTTGATACAAAAGAAATCATGGTTTCAGAGCCAATTTGAATTTCTTGTTACTGTTGCGCTACTTGGCGGAAGTATGCGCTCTCAGAGTGTTCTAGTTTCCAATGTAGTTATGCTAACAAACTGCATCGCGGTCCCATAAACCAAGCATTCTCCCTAATGCAACAACGTAGCTACGGGATGCTTCACTATAGGCTTTGGCTTGTAAAAACATAAGAATCTCTGAATAAGAAATGGTTTTCATCAATTAATAATAAGTAAGTAGATGAGGACATCAAGAATCACCAGGATAGAACGCTTTAACATATTCAAAGGTAAATTTTCAAGTGAATTTGGTAGGTGATGAGATGACTGTTTTTCTAACACTTTTCTGGTTCTTTACGACAAGAAAACAAAAAAATATCAATGAAACTACGGGGTAGATTTTTTAACAAGTCTTCTGGTTCTTTGATAGCTGTAAGCTGTTTCCCACAGGTTCTTCAATTCTTCGAAAAATATTGAGCGACATTATTGTTAAGAGTGGTTTCCATTCGTGTCACGATAATTCCCATGCTCTTTCTAAATGAAGACTTATATATTAAAACAACACAAAAGTCAGGTCGGCAGCATAGTTACCATTGGCGCCAGGGATCATGATGGCGGGCTTGGCAAGTGAGGAACTATCGGTATGTTGATGACCTCCCTCCTGATGCTGGATGATCGTGGCTCTGTAAATAAACAGTTCATTCCATTATTTATTCATAGATAAAAGTTCAAGTCTCCGTTTCCACAACAACGGCGATTCAACAGAGGAATAAATAAGGGTCATATGGTAGGTCGATAGAAACGTGGAACCCATACACGGAAGTGGTACCACACAGGATCAACGAGTATGGGAACAGCAACGTAGGAAAGAGCAAGGACAACAGATGAAAGTAAGACCAGCTCAAGAGAAATAGGGAGCATGTGCACTGAAGATCAGAGTACGTACACAGCAAATCAAAAACAGCAAAAAAAAAAAAAATAAATAAAGACAGGTCCTTTATCAAGAGAACGAAACGAAAGGAAGCACAGTGGGCAAAAACAGTGTTCAGCAAGCCAGCTAAGGCTTAAGTGCAAGGCTGCACAGTCGACTGGACCAGGTGCGACTTGGACTCCAGCGCCCCAAGTAACTCCGTCCCTGCAAGCCTGCTATAGTGTCAGGATAACATCATTATTATTATTATATTGAGTAGTTTAAGTCTCCGTCTCCACAGCAACGGCGATCTAACAGAGGAAGAAGCAAGGGACACACATCAAGGACCAACTACTCACTTGCATACTAGCCTCTCTCGACACTACGCAGTTTGGAGTGCAAGAATTATTACTATTATTATTATTATTATTATATTGTGGGTCTTCCCGCCGTATTAGAAACGAAGACTATATAACAGTGATCCAATTTTATATTAGTTTAGAAGTTGAATCGAACTCAAATGAGTTCTATTAGAACAATCTTGGCCAGGGGAGTGCAAGAAAGAAAAGGGATGGTAGCTGGGATGTGTTTTAGGGATAAAGGAAAGCCCCCACACGGAGGATCACTGCACATGAGACAAGCAATTTAGAGGCACAACAGGAAGAATGGACTCACTTGGTGGGAGTGACGTTGTCCTCCAACATGGCACTGCCGTCGTCGCCCTCAATACCGATGTGGTCAGCAGCCTGGCGCTTCTTGATGATGATGTCAATGTAGCCAGCGATGAGCTGCGAGATCTGCTCACCTTCTGTCGTCTGCACCGAGTAGTACGAGTCTGAGTAGTCGCCAAAGTCTGCCGAAGGAACACCAAAGTATGCTCGTCAGTCTTACACTTTACCAAAGTCGCTGACGTAATACCAAACACGTTTTAGTTCAGCCTGAAGTTCATAGATGAGGCATTCCTTTACTCTTTTATTGTTCTCTTTACAGGAATATTTCCTAAAATTACAAGTCAACAATTAAAACCACTGATTGTCATATTAATACAGTTACTTTATATGGAATATGACTACTTACAATCAGAGAACATGTCTAATGAAAGTGATAGTCTCACTTGTAAGACACCTAGTCTCAACGGTCATACAAATTCTACCATAGGAACAATAGAAACCACAACAAGTAAGAAAAAAAAAATGGTTAGTGAAATGTCCCAAAAACTGAAAATACTACTTTCTTACATCAAACCCAGTAATAATTAAAAACATTTTCTATTTGTAACATTGACTAAAAATGTAATTTTTGTACTTTGATTTGAACTCACTATCGCTCATTGGCATTATTATCTCATGCGGTATGGCACTGAAAAAGCTGACACACTGAAAAATTACGGAACGCTTTTGCACCTCCAGTCTAGTGCAGGGCAAGTTTAATCTCTGCAGTCTGGTATCGTACCTAAGGTTAGGTACTAGATTCATGTAATACTTATAAAAAATATCAGTTTCCCTAAATAGCGCATTACGCAAAAACTTCAACAAAAAATAATTATAGATTACATCAAATTTCAATAACTGCAATTTTTCATACAGTGAATTGGCAGAAAGTTCAGGAACATTGTTGTCATTGCATTTCACATCAAGAATAACTCGAAGGACATTATTAACTGCAACTTTCAATGATCTCAATTGGTTTGCAGAAGTACCTCCCACAAAACATTTTGTATCATACTGTGAGTATACGAGCGCATAATATAGCAGTACTAATGACCTTCTAGAAAGGTATTTAGGCGCCGCGTACATCACTTCCCAGGCTTTCGTAACTTGCAAACATACATACTCGATGTGACTGGAATAACTTAGTTGACTGTCTATTACTAGGCCTAGGTACTTCAATGACTTCGCACATTCTAATATAGTAACATTAAAGCGTATTAAAGGTAGTTGAACAGCTGAACGAAAACTTAAAAGCATCAGTTTAGATTTTGTCGCGTTAGGGATAAGGAAGTTAGACTGCGGCCTCTGGTTGAGAGACCCAATAAACTTCTCCATCTTTAACCCTTTAGTGCTTCAATTGAACATCACTTTCCGTAGGAATAAGACTACAAGCGATGTCAATATACGTGTACAGTAGGCACTAAAGGGTTAAAACAGCATCGCTTAAGCTAAAATCATCGACATGAAGTACTGCATGGTCAGCAAACAAAATTACACGAACATCGGGAAACTTATCAATATCATGTACAAGCTAAACAAAAGGGGGCCTAATACCGAGCCTTGTTCCACTCCGATGTTGATAGGAGCCGAAGACAATCTAAAAAGAGCCCAAGATAAGAGATGTTTTCAAAAGCGTAAAATAGCATCATTCGTGCTTGACGTCAGATGTCACAACTTTCTTTCTATTCTTACATAAAAACACTCCTATTCAAGTGTTATCGTCAGTATTTATCAAAACAACACGCCAGGGTATCGAGGGACTGAGAAGCCTAAAAGATTAAAAGATGCATCGAGTATATAATCCCGCTTCTGTTGAAAAGGGTCACTCATTCACAAGAAAAATTCACGGTTGACTTGAACGATCCCAGCTTTGCCTAGCCAAACACAGATCCTGGTAATTACTCCATGCCGACAGAGCTCGGGAAATAAAACGTAGACTGCGCTGATGAGTTTGGTACTAATTAAGAACCAATGGATAACTAAACA
>LQNS02000210.1:11736889-11749812 GCA_001587735.2 Parhyale hawaiensis
AATACACTGCTACTCTCAGTGACTCATCTAAATCCAAACATTGAAAAACTTGCAAAATCAAAACAACCCCAAAAGTCTCATAATTAAGGTAAGTAAAGTTGATCAGCTTAAATGTCTTAATAGGTATTTTCCCCCTAAATATCTTTAGTACATAATATACATATATATATATATATATATACGGTATATATATATATATTAAGTAGCTATGGGGGGTGAGTACAAGAGATTTATGGCGCATCTGAAACCGTATGACATGAAATTGACGCATGGTATGTAAAAGGTTGGCCACCCCTGCACTAAAGGGTTAAAACAGCATCGCTTAAGCTAAAATCATCGACATAAAATACTGCATGGTCAGCAAACAAAATTACACGAACATCGGGAAACTAATCAGTATCATGTACAAGCTAAACAAAAGGGGGCCTAATACCGAGCCTTGTTCCACTCCGATGTTGATAGGAGCCGAAGACAATCTAAAAAGAGCCCAAGATAAGAGATGTTTTCAAAAGTGCAAAATAGCATCATTCCTGCTTGACGTCAGATGTCACAACTTTCTTTCGATTCTTACATAAAAACACTCCTAGTCAAGTGTTATCGTCAGTATTTATCAAAACAACACGCCAGGGTATCGAGGGACCGAAAAGCCTAAAAGATGCATCGAGTATATAATCCCGCTTCTGTTGAAAAGGGTCACTCATTCACAAGAAAAATTCACGGTTGATTTGAACGATCCCTCGAAACGGATCGGTTTGTGTCTAGGACCATTAATGAGGTACGGCTGTCTCGAGCCCTTTATTTTGCATCTGACGCGACTACTCAAACCATGATTAATTCTTGGTTACCTATTGATAACAATCATCTGCATAAACTGAAAAAGATACCGCAAAGTATTCAGACAAAGCAACATTATAATGTCTTAAAATGCATTGCCTTTCATCGTACAGAAGTTGATACAGGATCATAAACATCATGATCTGGAACTGGCGAGCAATGCAGTTCAAGCCGAGAAGTGCGGTAATTTGCTCCAAGAAGTCTCGGAACCAGATGCTGCCCAAAGCTGAGGCGTTCAGTAAGGCTATCGCAGCAGTGGACACACATGTAATGGTAAGGATCCTGCTGTTTATCAGCCCGATGTTCATAGATGAGGCATTCGAATGGACTCTAGAGCCGAAGGCTAAATGTTTGAAAGAAGCCCAAGATAAGGGATATTTTTGAAATTGTGAAATAGCACTGGTACTTGCTCAAAGCGAAAGAGCTCGGTACCACAGACAAGGGCCAGAGGGTGGTAAGCGCGCAGCTCTGATTGGGCTACTACCTGAATGATTAGCTATCTGCTCAGATCGGAAATTCAGCTGAGCACATTGTAACACATCTTTGCCCGTCTAGTCCACCCCATAGATCTTACTATCAGGAACTTCTGGCCCGCATAGAATGAGTAGCTCGTTTCTGTACCTACCTCCCGCCTTTGGTAAGGCCCATCCATCAGAGCCGCCACCTCAGTC
Organism: Parhyale hawaiensis; assembly: GCA_001587735.2. NCBI lineage: Eukaryota > Metazoa > Arthropoda > Malacostraca > Amphipoda > Hyalidae > Parhyale > Parhyale hawaiensis. Next base: position 11,738,395 of record LQNS02000210.1, read on the forward strand.
TCTTCAATAGCGCAGGTTTCATCTTCTCTAAAGGTAGTAACAATTGGCACTCACCCAATGTGAAAGTATTCGGTGACGCTGCCCAGCGCCGGACGGTGGTAAGTGGCCAGGTCTTCATGATCTCCTTGGTTTTCTCGTCAAGCCTCAGAACGCTCTCCTTGGTGACACCAAGAAGTCGAGGTGTCAGCTTGTTTTTGCCCTTCATCTTCTCCTTCACCAAGAAGAAAGCAATTCCGTAGGTCGTCAGAGATCGCGCAAAAGTGACGTACGAAACTTTGGCCTGGACAAGAGGACACGCATGAAATGAAAATTAATCACGCAATGTTGTCTAAAACGCATTAACCTCGATAGAAGAGAACGCTAGTCCTTTCTATCTGTACTATTTTGAACAAAGTCAAACCTAGACTGTCAACAAAGAAAATTGGCTCTCCCCAATCGAATTAAATCAACTGCAGCCCAAATTTCAAACAAAAAGATGTTTATTTAATCAGTAATTCACACAACTCAAATTTTAACTCTCCTGCTAGTAACACTGGTATAGAGAACCACACTAGGGATTAAAGTACGCGATATTGCAGCGATTCCTCGGCAGCAAATGGAAAAGACGCCGCTAAATCTGTCAAGAAAACCATGCGCACTAGTTACTGCATTATGGTAGTGCTATGGATGTCAGCACATGCGGACAACCTAACGGTGGATTATAGACGACGTTGCGTTAACCCATTTACCAGAAGCTCAACACATAGGGAAGAGGAAATTATATATTTCGCTCAAGCTCCGTAGCCGCAACTCAGGTGATTCAACAGAGAAACTACTTGTGCAGTATTCAAATTCCGCATACTGGGTGGGCGTGGCCAACATGCGCTACTACGGGCAGGGAACAAGGCGCAAAGCATAGTAGGAGACACTCGAGTAGTCGGCCTCTTTTACGGCCTTCCACACGAGAGAGATGAGAGAAGTCCCGCGGACTAGGTACGCTACCTCGATCAGCAGCCCCCCTGGCGGAACAGAAAAGGAAATAGAGAACCTACCCAATTTTAAAAAAACTAACCTAGTCAGCAGGAACTGCGGCCAGATGCAACATCTGCGGAAAAGGTACTAGGGTTTGCCCCAAGGGTCGTAAGATCCATGTATATATATATTATGACAGGGATAGGGCCCTGTGAGGGCTAGGGAAGAGTAAAGCAACAAATGGAGCACAAGAATACATTTAGAACTAGAGCAATCTGAGAGCGCATACCTCCGCCAAGAAAAGCAATGTTGGCGAAACATTCAAATTGATAATGAAACTAGGTTTCCCACTTTTATCATCACCAAAATTTGGCCATATGCGCCTCATGATTGTAATAACAGCTTCTGTAATTTTCTTGAAGATCCGTCTGTAACTTTTGAGTTAGGTTCTGACTAACATTGACCAAACACACAAACGACGAACGGAAAATCATCAAAATGCGGTCATCCGTGCCTTCTAACATTTCTCACAATTTTTGCAAATTTCATGAAGATGTGTTCATAACTTTTTGGGTTATGGGCTAACGTGAAATCAAACATAGAGACAAACAAACGGACAAAGAAATTATAACAAAAATTTGGTCATTTGCTTTACATAACATTCTTAACAATTTGTGGAAATATCAAAGAACCGTTCATAACTTTTCGAGTTATGTTGAATGAATCTTCGCCAAAAATTAATCATATTCATATGTTCCTCCAAACAGGCCTAACATACCTTATAAATTTCGTAAAGATCCGTCCATAAATTTTTTAATTATCTAGGTGACGGACAAACAAACAAACTCGACAAAACATAACTTCCTTGGCGGAGGTAATGAGGGTCTCCTGCGCGCGACTCTCCACACGAGGACAGGTCCAGTTGTGGAGAGGGTCGATGTTAAGCGACCGCCGGCAAACATTATAGTTGGGAAGGGAAACATTTACCAAAGGAACTCAAGAACAGGGAACGCGGCCACAGTTACTATCCTTGAGGTAGCGATCAGCCGATATTTGTCGGGCGCAACAAGGGCTGAAGCTATTCTTACAGGGACCTTGATCCTCTACTCTCTTGATTTGATTATAATCAAATTTTATATTAATTGCGCTTTTTAAAGCGGCAGCAAACGGTCCTTTTGGCTGGTAAAGAGTTACGAATATCTAGATAAGATAGGATAAACTAAGCTGAACACACAGCAAAAAGCGAAATTGAAACAGTGAAGCACTCACCTCGAGCTCGTTTTTATCCATGTACTCCTTATGAAACGCGTGAACTTTTTTCTCAATGCCTTTGACTTTGGAGTAACTCTGTGGCAACATTTCCTTGAGACTGCAAGGGGAAACGTAGAATTTAGTGGACACCACGGGTAGCTTACATGCCTGGCATAACTATCTCAAGTAGTCCAGAATAAAATGAGTCTAAAATTTAAATGTAATACTTTCCAAATACTTATTTCCTATTTCAAAAAGCGAAAGAAGCAGCACCAACAAAAATTTCGTAGCGCATCGATTGGCAGCTAAATCGTGCCGAGAGTTCTAAACGAAAAACAAAAGAATGGTGACGACAATAATAATCGTCCTCCAAATCGAAGAGAGAAGTCTCTCGACCCCTTCATGGAATTGCTGAACTGAATGTAGTATTAATATAACAACAGCTGAAAAGACAAAAACAGCCGCTATAATCAAGGTGGAATGAGAAATAACAGAACTTACTCAAGGAAACCTGTCCTGTGCTTCTGTTCGTCGTAGTTGCCGAACTGGATCTGGCACTGGATGCCGGCGAACCTGCAGGCGTCCTGCTCGGTGACTGGGTGAGCTCCATCCACGATGGCATCGCGGCACTGTGCAAACACAAGACATGCCATTGATTCACATCACCCTTATTGTAAGTCTTAGCCTAACTCGGACTCAACACGGGTCCGGTTTTGAGTCATGTCAACTGCAACGTCAGTCTGCAGTAGCTAATTACTCAACACTCACACAAGCGAGTCTCCTGGACGTTTCGCAGTAAAAAAAAATATTTTCCTTCCATTTCTTTTGCATGAATAACTAATGGTCTTCCAAAAGGAAAAACGCGTGGCGGATAGGGTTAATCGATTGACGCTGAAATATTAGTGAGTGGCTGGTACAAATAACACTTCCCCTGACGTACACATTTAGGACACAAGGTACACACGAGTTGGAGAAATAAGGGACATGTGTGTTGGGAGAAACATGGAATCCATGCGCTACCTAGCCGAGCGAGTGTTGACATACTAGTGAAACGCGAATTACAGTAAGCCAGTGTACATATCCACCGCACGACAAGACACCGAGGTATGAATACAAACGAAACGTGAGTTATAGCTAAGAAAATACCATACCTGCACATACAGCAAGTTGAGCTGTATGGGGTCGCTCGAGTCGATATTGCCATCCGAGAAGAAATATTTGCGCTTCAGCAGCAAAGTTTCGTTTTCGGTGATACCCTGTTGTCTCAGCGTCTTGCCGTTGTCGAGCCATTGGACTGGAATAGAAGAGTTTGTTAGTGGAAGACACAAGCGTCGACGCTTCTACACGTGCTGAATGACGAGCGTCACGCCAACTGGAGCTGTCGAAAAGCATCCAAATGGCTAGCTAATGAACGTGAGTACACTAACCTTAGAATAGTCAGTAAGCTAGGCAAAGAGGTACATCCAAGGTAGCAGCCAGTCGATCCACAAGAGGAACCCAAGGAGAGATGGGGACAACGGACATGAGGCATGGGAAAAATTTACTGACAGAATCGCTGCACATGGGAACATCCAGACTGAAAACCAATGGAAGGCAAGAACAAAGACTACTTACCATTTATCGTAAGTCGAACGCACTCAGCCTGTGCGTTTTAGCTACGAAGATTATTTCGCCTCTAGTACAAGTATTCAACAAAAGCACGAGCCCTTTCAGCGAGGAAGCAGAGCCTGAGTAAGCGAGCGTTGATGCGCGTTTGAAATTTTTGGTCCTCGTACGTACAACGTGGCGTCAAAATGCGCTGCTGGCTCCATGTAAAGAGGGAGAGGGAAAAAAGGCACAGCATTGGAGTGCTAATTCACTCCAAATCTGAAGCCATCCCAAACACTCCCAGTCACACTTGCTAAGCCGCTGATTTTTCAGCTCAGATTTTTGTAAATCTTTCGGTAAAGAAGCCGTCGTGCTTCCAACGGCGCAACAAAACATAAGCTTAATCAGCTAACCCTTTACGGAACCGGTGAATCCCAATGCCCATTTTGGAAAACAGGTAGTCGTCAATAACAGCTATGGATCAGTTTTTTTTTTTTTTTAGGAAATATGTCAAGGAGAAGGACCTTAATCAATATACTGAGTTATCCCGGAATCCTGTTCTGTAAAGTTATAGCAAGAAAACGCGGGATGATTTGCGAAAATAGTTACCAAAATTTTGAAAGATTCCGAAGAAGTTGCTAAAACCGTAAGATAAAAGTTTAAATGAAACTGATCCTTGCAGTTAATCACGGACACCATTAACTCGCAGTACCCTACCCACAGAGTACTGTAGGGAGCACCCACAGAGTACTGTGATCCAAAGAGAGTACATAAATAATGTCAATAGGAACGAGGAACTCATGAATAAGCCAACATGCATAGGAACAGCAAGTCGGGAAAGAAGAGGAAGAACAGACAACAGTGAGATCAGTAGGAGTATGAAATCGGAAGGAAGCAAAGGGGGCACGAAAAACAGACGTCCCGTAAGCCTAGCTAATGGCCTAAATAACCTACGGATGTCCCCTGGGGCGCAGCTCCCCATAACATAGGATGGGCGAACCTAACTATCCTAACCCTATAGCCCATCCTACACCCCCCCAGAGGTATCCTGGGGGGTATCCTCGACACGAACCAAATACTGCTATTTCTACGGTAAAGACTTATCCATGTACTTTACTGGTAGCTACTTACTTTCATCGTCAGTTTTTAGTTTCTTCCTGAGGTGTTCCATCTTGACGTCTTTTTCCTTGTCTCCATCTTTGATCTTCCTCTTAAGCGTAAGCGTGCCAAAGCCAGACTTTATCTCTGGCTCTTCCGGCTCGGTCTCAAACACTAAGCCGTACTCCTCGTGGTTCATGATGCCTGTGAAAAACATTATTGTCGTAAGAACATAGCGTTGAGGACGAGTCACAAACTCCACTAGTTGTTCATGTCGCCTGCAAATTAAATACTGTTGAAAGAATACATTGGCAGGATGAATTATGAACGAACGCGCACTGTATTTATTATAGACACAAGCAATCAGAAATTCACCTCAGCACATAAACTACTGTAAGTCAGAGGTGATAACATATCAATCTCGCGCTACCGCCTGAAAGTTCGTACCGTAGCCTATGCTGTTCTCAAATTCCCAAACTTAATGGTTTTATAATACCGTGGAGAGAGCGCAGCGTATTAAAACGAGTAGCTACAAATCGGGAAGCAATCCGAGTCAGCAGAACCAATCTAGCAGACAGTTGCGCACGGGTTAAGTTGTCGGATTGCGGCAGATAAATATTGACGCACGTAGGTACTGTAGACAGTACGTGACCAACAAAGCCCGAGCTCGTCACTATGCTTAATATCGCAAGTCCTCGGTCGTCTCGTTTTATACCTTCTTTTTAACCAGACTTGAAATTTTTTTGTTCCAGGTTTTCGACACACGTACTCGTGAATGGTGAGTTCATACGACTACATTGGATACCTGGAACTAACACTTTTGACCCTAAATAAGAAAACTGCATAAAACGAGAGGACATACGCTGAGGACAACAAGTATCGTAACAACAACTTCGTGCACCACAACACGTCGCACGACACGTACCAATTTTGGTGCAGATGTTGACCATGAGGCTGGAGACGTTGAGGCTGTCATCCACCATGAGGGTCTTGACGGTGCCGTCCAACATGCGGACTTTGAGGGGCCGCATCTTGCGTCGGTACTCCAGCACCGTGCGGTCGTCTTTCGCTTGCTTCCCACCAAACGAGTAGTAGCCAAAGGCACGATCTGAGTCCATCCACACGCCTGAGTTTTCTTCTGTTCCGGGCAGGTACAAGCCGTAGTCCTTGGCTGTACACAAAACACCATTGTTACTATTAATGTGGTTTAATAATAAATGAGTACTACTGATGTAAAGCATTACATGGTATATATGAAAGTAGCATTAAACAATTTAGAGAAAGTTACAATAAAATACTGGAAAACATAGTGAGAGCCTTCCACATTAAATTGTATAGCGTCACGGCCTGTGCAGTGGCCTCTGCCGGTAAGCAGTACACGCTGCCATCCTTATGCGCATGTCAGATGGCGCATAGTCAACAGAAGCATGAGGATAACGACAAAAAAATGCATCGATTGCGGACTGTTGGGGCACAAAATGTTTTTGTTTGTCGCTCCTTTCGTGTTTTTTACTACACCGAAGACTACATTGGTTTGCAACTATTAACACCCGATATCTGAGACTAGTAGCACAGCTCGTTACGGATGGCTTTTAGTACCGAGTTGTAGGCTATATTAATTCAAGTTTCCCTAACTACTGCAAGACTATTTCAAGAGGCGATAGGCAAGGGACACGTTTGAATAGCTATGGTACGTCAATAAAACCGGGAAAGCCATGCAAAGAGGTACACTGTGGACAGCAGCGCCACGTGTATCGATGCCAATATCCACCGTGATAAACATGAATACCTTTCTATAGTAATGCGCAATATTCTGTTGTGGGCATGCCAATAACTGAATCAGCACTGTTAATTACGACACGTATATCCTCTCTCGACTGTCTTTCTGGAGGATCGTTGACATTCCCTAGCTGGGAAGAGCTACGGGCAGAGGTGAGCAAAATGAAGCAAACGGCTGCGTGTCCCACAACAACATTGACGCAACCACGCTATTTTGGACGAAATGTTAACAACGATCCAAAAACCTTGATATTCGCTATACCGAATGGTAATAACTTTATTTGAAACATTTACTGCGATTGTTTCCACTTTGCTTTGGAGTTGGTAAGGGCAGAGAGCGATCAGCGCGTGCCTGTGTACATATCTGAGAGCGGCGCTTGCGTTAGAGAAGACGTAGCTACTAGAGCTTGCGTGTCGTATAAAAGCACTTAGCGCCGAAATGAACTATCGTACAATATTGTACTGGCTATATAAAAAATAGTTAGTTTTATAGCTCACACTGAACTGCAAAGATAGGAACAGACAACGGACATATGCATGGCATGTCGCTAAAAATATCCACGAACGAAGCTGTTCCCAAACTGAATCAAGGCGCAGAGGCACAGCAAGTCGGGAAAGAAAAGGAAGAACAGAACAGAGCTTCTTTTAGAAGGAATTTGTAGAGGAGCGGGCACGCAGGAACGACGTCGCCAAGGCTAAGGTGCCTAACCTCTGAGCCCCCTGGGATTAAAACTCCTCAAAATATAGGCAGGGCACTAAGGAACGAAATACATACAACGTGGTTTTTGCAGAAACAGCCGAGCGCACGTTCCTAGCCAGTATTACTACAGTGCGCAGCATGTCTCTGATTACATAAAATGAGCTTTATAGACGAGCATTTTCCAACCATACCTTGACCAAGATTGGCGTCGGTGGTCTTCTCTCTAATCATGCTGCAGGCCTGGATGATGGTGGTGTTCTGAGAGAACTGCATGATTTTGGTCACGTTCTGATCAACGATCAGAACCTTGACTTGGAAGACAGCCATGGTGTCGGTGCTGCAGTAGGAGGCGGCGGGGGGACTTTAGGTTACGCGCTGATCAGCGTACGGCCGAGCTCCTCCTGGAAAGAAAAGCACGCATCAGTCAAAAATCCATCAAAAATATTCAAAACCTTTATAATAACAAAAATAAAAGGAAGAAGTAATATAAATCAAGCATATATAATAACTAGAGCGCCTCGTGGCGTAAGACCATCACCGGCGGTGGTGGGCAAATACAACGAAGTCATGTTTGATGGCCAGCTAATCCTCATATGGATGCTGTGACCAACAAGGATAGCGCACCGCACCAGTGAACTATTACTCTCTTACTAATAACATAGGAAAAATAGAAAGCCCCGTGGCGTGGGACAATCTCTCGCGGTGGAGGCAAATTCAACGCCGTCATTTTTTAGGCCAGTTAGGCCTAGTTTTGTGGCATGGGTTACATCTAGGTCAACCCACCAAACTCCATGCAAAAAATTATGAAGATTGCTCAACTCCTTCTACCTGTTTTGGGGCGAACAGAGACGTATACAAATATACTGTATACACTTAAATCTTCAACAAAAACATTATCACCTGTCTCACTTCGTTCGCGGGGGATAAAAATCAATGTATATTTTTATGCTTAGATATTGGCACCTCCCGGGTCTCGCGATAAAGCTTCCCTCGACTTTTATAAACTGGAATAAAAATCATATCTTTTTTTAATCTAGGAGTGGTAAAATGCACAAAAGTGTGACAAGAATTGAAGAATTACTCCCCATTTTAAGTCGTGTGCAAAACTCCGGGGCCATGACAACAACATTTTCTATTCCCGGCGACTCTTACGAACCATGTCATTTTTCACGGGTAGCTACAGTATTGTCTTCCAAAAAAATGGAACTGTCTGGAAGTGGCGCACGAATTCGCTAAATAAGAAATACATTGGCTAGGCAAATACGTATATTTATTCACATCTCCATGGTTGCATGTTGTTGCAAAAGATAAAACGCGAGTAACATGCGAAATGCGAAGAAAATTGCAGATCGATCCGCATCAGACCACCGTAAAAGTTGGAAATAAAATTAACAGAAAAATCGTTAGAAAATGCATGAGGAAAGCAAAGTAGGTGCAGAATTTGCGATGTTCCGAGGGTCTATATAAAGCTAAGAATAATTTAAACACACAGGATGTTAAAAGAAGTACGCAGTAGGTAGGTAGATCTTGCAGGATTGACAACAAAACATGCACCCCAACTAAGCGCAGCTGCACAGCGCTCAAGATAAGAAGAGTGTGTACAAACAGACTCCTTCATATTCATGACTTTTTCTGTAGTGGTTCTTTACGTATGTACAAACTCCACTTTCTATTATCAGTAGCCTGCTTTGCAAGCTATTTTCTTTTCTTTTTTTGAAAAAAGTGAAAGCAAAATCAAACGAAATATTCATTTCAGAATGAAGTCACTTCTGGCAAGGATACGCCACCCTTCTGCCAAGGCTTCGTAGGCTCCCGACAGCCGCAACCTACCGATTGGGAGCCTCTGGTCCAGGGGTTGAATTGGAAGTGAGCGACATGGCTTCAGATCTGAACCATCTGGGAGTGTGTAATGACGTGACTGCTATCGCATGGATACTAACGCAACAACTCGCACATTTATAACTACTGCATGCGCTTCTGAGGCAAGCCGTGAACCGTTCCGTCGCGGGAACAGGTATCTGCTAGCTCAACTTTCTGCCTGCACATCTCGGGTGTCCCAACATCAAGTACGTATTTCTACACACTGACAGGATCGAGTAAAAAGGTAAAATACCGGGGTTTTGTCACCGCGGAAATCTACAGCCCGCAGCACAGTACAACCTTACAAACAACCTCGCCTGCGACTCGAACAGACACCGCGGACGCACACGGACCGGTTTGTTGCCTAGACATCCTATAGCTTATACTTCATTGCATCGGCCTACTAAAATCCAGCTGCTAAACGACATTTTGATCACCCAACTTACAGAAACAGTAGTTTTAACTACTCCTTTGACGATGCCGTATAGTGAACCAATTCTAAGCTTTCCTAACCCGCAACAGTTTTTTGAACGTATACCTAGTCTAACACCAGCCTAATCTAACATACCTCACCTAACGTCCCTTAACAGTCATCAATGTCACATAAGTATCGTAGAAAGTGTCGTTTTTGTAAGTTGGTTGCTTTGATCGCGGACGTCATTGCCAGCACAGACAATAAGGCGTCTTATTATATTATTATGTTGCACGCAGCCCAAAGAAACATAAGGGTAGAGCGGGGCAGATATGGATACACGGGCAAGAGTGGCGCGCCCGGCAGCTCAGCTGTGTCTCTAGAGCGCTACCACACACAGGGCTCATGTGCGCCAATTGGCTGCTATTGTGGAGGAGCGTCTGAGTCACTGTGGGGAACCGAACGTCTTTGAATGATTTCTATTGACATAACGAAACGAACGAAGCAGCTGAGGTGGAAGCTAACTTTTCGTAACGAACCAGTTTACCCTTAAACTTTTCGTAACGAACCAGTTTACCCTTCACCTGGCGACTACGACACGTCTCCGTACGAACAGCATCACGGTAGTAACCATACATGGTTACATAGCCTAAAGGCCCAGTCACACTGCCAAAACGTACNCTTTACAATACTAACCTCGTCAGCAGGAACTGCGGCAAACTGCAACATCTCCTGCGGATAAGGCACTCGGGAACCTCGGGTGCGTGATGCCCAAACATATTGTGGCAGGGAAAGAGCCCGCCAGCACAGACTTTTTATATTCATGACTTTTTCTGTAGTGGTTCTTTGGGTATATGTACAAACTCCACTTTCTATTATCAGTAGCATGCTTTGCATTCCATTTTCTTTTCTTTTTTTGAAAAAAGTGAAAGCAAAATCAAACGAAATATTCATTTCAGAATGAAGTCACTTCTGGCAAGGATACGCCACCCTTCTGCCAAGGCTTTGTAGGCTCCCGACAGCCGCAACCTTACGATTGGGAGCCTCTGGTCCAGGGGTTGAACTGGAGGTAAGCGACATGGCTTCAGATCTGAACCATCTGGGAGTGTGTAATGACGTGAGTGCTATCGCATGGATACTAACGCAACAACTCGCACATTTAAAACTACTGCATGTGCAGCCTTCTGAGGCAAGCCGTGAACCGTTCCGTCGCAGGAACAGGTATCTGCTCGCTCAACTTTCTGCCTGCACATCTCATGTGTCCCAACATCCAGTAGGCCTACGTATTGCTACACACTGGTAGGACCGAGTAAAAAGGTAATATACAAGGGTCTTGTCACCGCGGAAATCTACAGCCCGCAGTACAGTACAATCTAAAGCCGGGGCTACACTATGCAAGTTGTATTGCGTGCAACTGAATGCAATTTGATTGCATGTGCAACATTTATTGCACAGCAGACTACACTATTCTAGCCAAGCGCGGCTGCAACTTGCAAGTTAGTTGCTTATTGTCGCTGGTTGGAGATGGACGTGACGGAAGAAACTGCGCTGTGGTCCATTGTTCTTGTATGCGCTATGAAGAAAGCGAAGCGAAAGAGAAGAACGTGGACAAAAAATGGCTTCAACGACGAAAATCATTGGGAAGCTATCAACGAATTTTCAGTGAACTTCGACTTGAAAATGAGAAGGACTTTCAGCATTACTTGAGGGTACCTGCGCACATATTTGACATTATATTAGCTAAAATTAAACCTCACTACGGCTTCCGGCGACTAACTGA
>LQNS02000210.1:11764285-11781354 GCA_001587735.2 Parhyale hawaiensis
AAAATCTCACGTCAATAGAAAACGAAAAAGAAAGAAAAAATTATGAAACGTAATTGTTGTAGGGAATCTTTCAAGGATTCCAAAACTGTCTTTGTTTTTATTCTAGCATAAAAATTGAGGCAGCTCTATTCTTTTAAAATATATATATATATAAAACTAAGGCCTAAATGGAAAAAGTTACACGAATAAAAAGTGTTTTTTTTTTTAATTTTACATATTATGTGAAAATTTTTCTTTTGGGAAAACTACCTGAGGGAAAATTCATAAAAGATTAGACAAAAATAAAGTATCAAAAATTTATATAAATAAAATTTTCATTATTTATTCATCTAATACATAATTATTTTACAACTTTATTTGTATGTGAAGAATGTTAGATATTTGTAGGTGGGATTGTACTATAAATGAAACATGCCAAGGGCATTTCCTTTGAAAATAATGCAGTTTATAACAAAAAAAAACATAAAATTGCCTCTATTGAAAAATCTACATTTTCAGACTAAAAAAGAATAGAACTGCCTCAGTTTTTATGCTAGAATAAATACAAAGACAGTTTTGGAATCCTTGAAAGATTCCCTACAACAATTACGTTTCATAATTTTTTCTTTCTTTTTCGTTTTCTATTGACGTGAGATGTTAGATGGGTGACTGAACTCTTTCAGTCACCCATCTAAAATCTCACGTGAGATATATTATATATATATATACATATATATAAAACTAAGGCCTACATTTTTTTTTTAATTTTACATATTATGTGAAAATTTCAGTAAGATCGGACCACTAATAAAGAAAATTCCAAAATTTGTAAACGACCCCCTTAAGCCGATGACACACGCCAGTCAAAAGAACGAGTATAGTCGTCATTTTGTCCGAATGTGTTATGTACTTATTTAAATAGCATATATTTACAAAGAATTCCAAGTTGTAGTTCCCTCCTGATATAATGACCAAAAGTTAACTAACGGCACTTGCGAAGTAAAGTGAACGGTAAACATTTTTACACCATTTCTTCGCAATCTCAAAGCTGTGTTTACAAGAGTTCAGAATAACGTTCGGACGAAAAGATGATACCCGTTCTTTTGACTAGGTAGCGCGTGTCATCGCCATAAGACTCCGCAGTCTCGTACACAAGGCGACAGATTACACCGCTACCTCACAAGGGCACTAATTTAAAGCCTTAGCAACCGACCGTCAGCATAGCTATATACTTCAGACAAGGAGCACCTCTCACGGTTGCAATGGCTTCGACAATACAACCAAGCAGTAAAATAAAAGCAAGAATAATCTGTGGCGGTTATGAGGCGCGGCGATATGACACGCCACTATTGCAATAACTGAGTACCTACCTACGCTCTTGAAACGAGTGCCGAGCTGAAGGACCAGCACAGGAAAAGATATACAATGTGCTACGTGTAATACATTGGATTCAGAAAAGACGGGCAAATGGGTACTTTAGGGTCATGGTGAAAAAAGTTGTCTTCGATTAATAGTGTACGATTTCAGCTTTAAAAATGAATTACCGCAACGTTTCGTGCACCGAATGGTGAACACGACCAAGAGAAACCAATGACGCGTAAAATTTTTCAAAATTTCTCAGCAACCTCAATGAGTTTAGCTGCTCATAAATGGTTAAAATAATGAAATTATTATTCAAGGCCTTATAGATCGTTAACAGGTTAGAAATGATACAAATAGAACATATTGCTTAATTAGGCCAATAATCATTAAGCCCCGGCACGACGGCATATCCAGAGGCATGTTGTAGGTACTCGATCGCTATACCTAGCCGCAGCCGGACTACCGCAACCTGAAAAAAAGGTTACCATGACCCCAAAAGTGGTTATGAGAGCGCCATCTATCGACGAGCGCTGTAAGCTCAACAATTATGAAATTCCATGCTGATTAAAAAATTGTTAGCACTAGCTTGAAGTAACTGATCTAATTTTCTTATTTTGGGATACAGAGCTTATTTGTCGCTCATCTGCATAATTTTCGTGTTCCCTTCACTAGCATTGGATGTAACTCGAGTCGCAATCGTCATAACCGTTTTTCGGGTTGTCATGACAAGATTTTCGAGTGGGTGGGTCAGGGGCGTAGCACCGACGACCCAGGAATAGTGATTACAACACACCTCAGATATCATCATCGAGGCTTCATCCTCAACAGCAGCGCACTGTCGACTTCTCGGTAAATTTGACGGCTCTCTCAGGAACAAGTCCAACACTTTTGGCACATTTTCCGTTGAAAACTGCGCTCGTTATATCGTTCAACAATACGAAACCTTGTAAGAAAGCTTTTGTAGGAACACAGTGTTGGTGAGCAATCGGGAGATATTACAATCGGAAAATTATGTATTAATGAAATAAAGTGATCCAGTAAGAATGAAAGCTTCAGGCACAATATGCACCAATGTGATCACAATCACAGTCAACAACAAACGTTTCGATTTACAAACAATCCAACCTCAGTGTTCGTTCAGTAGACCTGGTCAATACAATCCCCTATGGCTAGTAATACTGAACATTGATAATGGCTTGTTAGTTAACAGAATCGTGATACAATATTTACCAAAGTTATTGGCTACAATGATGTTTTTTGGATTTGACTGATTCAGTGCCACAGTGCCAAACAATACCCCCTAGGGCACCCACCAACTGAAGGTCATTTGCAACTAAGCCTAGATGAAGTTAGATTTCGACTTTCCCCAATCCTAGGTGGAATTTCTTATTTCAGCCTCTAGAAGACCCAGGCTCATCTTGACTTAGATCTACTTCACTAGGGTGAGATTACGACATGTTCATATAGCGATGGGCTGTGAACGACACGTGCGACTGAACAATTCCATGGAAAAAATAACTTACTTGTCAACAGTGAAGTTCTCGAGGAGCGAACACTGCTGTTCTGTTGTTGTTCTTCTTCTTCATAGAGCGATTGAGAGGCCGCGCGTGTAGCGGTAAGTAGAACGGAATTTTGCATAGTGCGTGGTGGTACGGGAGTGAGAGATTATCTAATGCGACCGACCACAGACCATACAAGTGCCTTTGTGCTACAGACTACCGAGGTCTGTACAGAGAGCTACATATGCACGTAAGACAACGGGTTGGACATATATGCACGTGTTGAGTGGCACTGTAGCAAGAAATGGCCAAATGCAAGCGTAGAAAGGAAAATGTATGAAAATGATTTTGTGTCACGAACTACAGGGCTACCCAAGCTGCAATTGCAAAAGAAGACAAGGAGCAGAAGTCTAAAATTATATGGCTTTTCTACCAATGCAATGAAACGAACGCGCGTTAGCGCACAAAACGTACAGCGGTTTGCGACCGAAATATATATATTAGTCCCTATATAGAAAACAGAAAAGATGGTGAACTAATGAAATGAGGCATTGAACATCGTTGGCTACTCTTCCTCCTCCTAGAAAGAAAGAGGAATGGTTGCTTACCAAAATGACAAATATATACAGATAAAATTTATCAAATGCTGACACCTCCCTATATTATATGTCGCTGCCGCACGGTGTTACATAAAAAAGGAATGGTGGAGGATATGTGGAGGAGCCCACGCACGGAGAATTTCTTTGCCGAATAATAAACAGTCGGGGCAGAAAAGAAAGAGAAAGTATGTAGGTAAGCAAATCTGGCAAGCAAACCTATGGAAACAGAAGACAACCAATTCTAGCCACAGACCGGCAGATAGTGGCAAGTATTAATTAATGGCAACGAAATTCTGCATTCCGCCGAGCGTAAGGAGGGGGGGGGGGCGCAACGTGATTCTCTATAGATAAGACTGGATGGAAGAACCTACGGACTGATAACCGTGCTGTCTCAGAACCAGCACGCGCTACTGCGCAGAAACGCGCAAGAGCCGCCCTGACGTGCGCGCACGGTGCGGTTACGGCAGGCTTCCCCTCACTGCATCGGTCGGCTGTGGTTTAGGAACAATTCTTTTTTCAGTGCATAAACTATCCTAAGGCACATCCTGTGCCCCTAGAAGCCCATGTGCACACATAAAGAGGGCGATGGTTAAAATTTGCACCACGAGGCGAGTATACTGCCCGTAATGCTTTTATTATTTCGCAAACTCATATATTTTAGGTGATCGCTTACTACTCAAGGTAAATGCCAATAGTGACAGAAACAAAGATTTTTCCAGCATAGTCGACAA
Source organism: Parhyale hawaiensis (assembly GCA_001587735.2). Taxonomy (NCBI): domain Eukaryota; kingdom Metazoa; phylum Arthropoda; class Malacostraca; order Amphipoda; family Hyalidae; genus Parhyale; species Parhyale hawaiensis. The sequence continues at coordinate 11,768,456 of LQNS02000210.1, forward strand.
AACGTTTTCCAATCTATTTGAAAGCAACCATTCGCCCGCCCTCAGCACTGCTATACAATTTCTTAATTCACAAAGGACTATCTAATAATTCATTCCTCCAGTCGTGAGTATCTCTTTAAGGCAGCTGTGCAACTCAATGTAAACGAGACAAGAGAGAAATAACATCGGTCGCAAGTACAGCGGCAAACAAACAATGCCAAAAATGGAAAGCGTAATGATAGCAAGCAACTGTAACGCAAGTCACTCACTGACTTCCATTTTCAGCATCACAAACTAGCAAAAAATACACAATCACTGAGAAAACATTTTCTTTCGTAAAACTGTGTAGAATGAAGGCTTGATTTTCAAGTATAATACAGATATTCGCTAAAACAAAGCTTTTCCAGTACAGCCAAATAGAAGTTTTCTAGACTATTCAAAGCAAAAATTTTCCAAGACAAAATACATTTGACTCGTTCGTGAAGGAGAAATAAATCTAGAAAAAAAAACACAATCAACACAACACTGGAGCACTAAAAGTCACTTTCAGCAAATAAAAAAAAAATCGTCGTAGGTTCTTCAGGTCAGGTAGGTAAGGTTGGAGGCAGGAATACGCGTGGTGAGTGAGGTAGGAGGCAGGAATACGCGTGGTGCGTGAGGTAGGAGGCAGAAATACGCGTGGTGAGTGAGGTAGGAGGCAGGAATACGCGTGGTGCGTGAGGTACGAAGCAGGAATACGCGTGATGCGGGAGGTACGAGGCAGGATTACGCCTGGTGCGTGAGGTAGGAGGCAGGAATACGCCTGGTGCGTGAGGTAGGAGGCAGGAATACGCGTGGTGCGGGAGGTACGAGGCAGGAATACGCCTGGTGCGTGAGGTAGGAGGCAGGAATACGCCTGGTGCGTGAGGTAGGAGGCAGGAATACGCGTGGTGCGTGAAGTACAAAGCAGGAATACGCGTGGTGCGAGAGGTCAGGTAGGTAGGTAGGTAGGTAGGTAGGTAGGAGTAGGAATACGCGTGATGCGTGAGGAAGAAAGTAGGTATACGCATGGTGTATAAAATAGGACATTTTATAGACTGGGCAGGAGGATGGAGCATGCGTGTCACACTCAAGGATACACCAAGGAGCCAAACTAATTCTCTAAAAAACACCCATAAAGAAGAAACTAATAGAGGCAAAAGCAAAAAAAAAAAAAGAGGATGGCTACCTAAATTGTATATTAGCCCGAGAAAATGAAGTTCAGAGGGGAAATGAGTGCTTATAGTTTGGTAGCAATAGGGAGTAGAAAAAAACAGCATGCAAATATGAGGTTCAAGTATATGGCCAAGCCAGTAGTATACCTTCGATGGATATTGGAATTCTTACGGCTGCTTCACTGCAGCTCGTCATTGGCGAAAATGAACAACCTATCGACCATGCAGTGAAAGAAAGTTGACAAATTCATGCCCAGTCATTAAAGAAATAGAACTACTCCAATGTATATTTTGGCATTCATAGGTAACTACAACAAAAATGTAAACCTGGTGAACCTAGCTGAAGCATGCCAGTCCTCTTCCATTCGAATCTAACAGAAGCGAAAACATAGGTAGCCAATTATATATTTTCGGTATCAGAGCAAATTGAGTTAGAGAGTCATTCCATTTCGCTCGATGACAGCCAGTGTGGACTACAATACATATTTTAACTGGAATTGCAATTATTGCATCCCCCACAGAACACAAAGCGATATGTACGACACAAACCAAGTTGTTGTATAAGCAGAATATGATTCAGGAACAATCAAACATTTGTACCCGTTCAAAGCACGAGTACGGTAGCCTAATTGGCCTGAGGCGGAGATACATCAAAAACGAGATCGTGAGAACAAACTGTAGCTATCGAGTAATACCCCAAGAAGGATTGTCAAGAAGTAGACGACAAATCGACTAAAAAGATTTTTTCGTAAGTCGAAGTATTTCTATATCATTTTCCAAGCTATTTACAAAAAAAAAAATTGGTACCGGGCGAAAGACAAGGATTAACTGGAGTAGTGTGATCCCCAGACAACACCCAAGTTATCAAAGCAAGTAGAGATGAGATAAATCGACGGAAGTAAGGGAAGCACGTGACAACGTGAGCCATATGTTCATTGGCTTGACGGAGGCGCGACTCGGGCTGAAGTACATGAAGGCGAAGCCCTATAGTGATATAGTGTCCTGGCTCGAGAAACGAATGCCATGTCGTGAGTGGTGAAATATAAAGGGTATTGTGGAGCACACGGTGAGGGCAAGAAATGTGACACTGTAACGATAAATGTTCACCGTCTCGAGGAAAAAAAAGCGCATACTGTCTCACTAGGGTTGGAGAGATTAGTGGAGTTAGGTGTTGAAACGGGTCTTGCAAACAGGAAGCTGAGGGCGGGTGTAGCTGGAACGAAATTCACAGTAGCTCTGCGGATATAAAAGTGACAAATGGGGAGGGTCTTCTGTGCCATCCCGGCTCCTTGAAGGGATGTGGCAACTGTAACTGCATGGAGAGAGAGACAATGCGACCATGGAGATGTACGCCTCAGGATGTGATTTACTCTCTGTCAACTGTAAATGGAGTGAGGCAGTCGATAAGCAAGTCAGCGGAGTGCGGAAAGTGTGACGGAAGTGACATTGTGTGGTGGCAGCAGGAAGATCCTCTGTGTGGCATATGGCAGCCGTAAAGTGAGTGAGGCGACCAGCGACTCGACCGAGGACAGATGTAAGTGTGACACGAGGGCAGATACGTAGTGGCTGTGCGCTTCTACATGAGACATAGGCTCACTGTAATGGACTGAGGGCATGGATGACTAGAGTGAGGAGGGAAGGCACACGCAGACTGTGTTAGTCGTACATAGGGCGCAAATACAGAACCGACCGACAGCCGTAGCGGCACACACACAAGAGACACAGGCGACTGTAGGCGCCAGACGGGAGGGAGCAGCTACAGAAAGCGAGCACGTCAGGCGGCCCAAGAGAGCTAGCGAGCGAGAGAGGGAGAGGAGGGGCCGCTGTTGCTGGTGATGTTACTGCGCGGGCCGCGGATCTCGGACTGACGGAGAGCGGCGCCGGGACCGAGGGATCCGAAAGAGCGAGGGTGGTACACGACTGGCTGGGGAGGAACTCAAGCCCCTCGCACAGGGGAGGGAGGAGGGAGAGGTGGAGGAAATAATAAAAAGCTGCTGTAGCGACGCTAAAGGAAATACGGAGAGCATCAGCTCGACAGCCTCTGAGAGAATTAGAACACCACTTCCAGTTCCAAAATAATGCGCTACACGGTAAAAATCTGGGCCTTCCTCCAGAACTCACATTGAGGGAAGCTCCTTAATTGCAATCCAAATGAGAAATTCTCAAGCGTCAGCAATTTAATGCAATAGAGAGGCGCTGAGCAAACGATTTCTTTCACCCACAGCAACGGAACTCGTAAGACAAGCTCCATGATATACATGCGTCCTGTGGTGGTGCAGTAACTGCAAGGGATGTATCAGAGCATTATAAGTCTAGTTCTAATGTACCACTGTAGTATATACAGACAAAAAAGGCTTACGAGTAACTAAAGAAGCTGAAGCTATTAAAGAACGACGGTGAAAGCATAAGCATTGGGACGTGAACATTGTTCAATAACGCCCAGGACCTAGAAAACAACGCGCTACCGTCAAATTCAAATTTCCATCGACTGTCAGAGACGCATCCAGCCGAATCGCAGAACTAAATGCGGGTAACTGTACGGGCAGTGAACAACTACCGTGCCATTAATGCGTTGCAATTGTTTCATAGCGACGGACGCTTTGCGAATGATTTTCTGCGATGACCCAAAATGCGAAAAGCAGATAGTACGGGGTCGCTGTCTACTGCTGGCATTCTATACATAAACGTGAACGTCTGCTGAGCTCAGCTGCCAAGAAGAGACAAACCCTCACCAGACCAAGTCTCGAATTAACAACGAACATCAAGTTATTCGACTGCAAAGCGTTAGTAGGCAATTCATCAGTTCTAAGTTATCTCGTTACTTTAACAATTAACGTCACTTCCTAATTACGTCAATTAATAATTACCGTGACTTGTAACCACTGATGCTACTGTCAAGAAGACACATGTCCACCAGTTATATGATAGTGAAACTCTTAGTAATTCCCTGAGCGGTTTACGTGACGCGATATTGACCATGGCGTGACGAAGGCTGCAGTACGCAGGTCATCAGTGGGACACGATGAAACAAAGCTACGTATCACTGGCATGTGTACACAAATCATCAGACGTGGGCACTTGCGGCCACTTGCAGCCCAACCACAACAGCAAAACCGGGCTGAAGACCGTAGATGCTTTGGCCGGGGTGAAAGTCAGATGAGACTAAAGCTGCGGAACGCAACCTCATCATCGACGCTCTCAAAAGAAGGACTCTCTGCCCACCTTGGCTATATGGATTTCTCAGGCAGTGTTCAACAGTCGTTAGGAGCTGCACAGTACAAAGCTACCGCCTCTCGTACATGCTTACAGGTGGCATTGTGCTGAATAGCTACGAACTTCTGCCATTTAACCGAAGAGCTGTTGCAACTACCAAGAAATTGTAACACCTTACACTGCATCCATTTCTTTGCAACACTGGTACAACTTCCCATACGGAAACAATAGACAGCACGGTCCTCCTGGTACAGCACGTGGCCTATCTGAGAGTGTAAGATTATTATGGGTCAGAGCCGTTAAAAATAAGTTCGAATAGGCACGGTAAGCTCCACACTATATTGGCACCGGCATCGATTGCACTCCGTTTGAAGTATTAACCACCCCAACAGATACCCCCTACACACAGCTAATATGCACGCCGGAAGACGGTAAGACTGTCGACAAGCAGAACAACTGTAGCTATGACTAAGATGTCCGGGGCACAATCGATGAGAAATGTGCTAACACGTTTTTCACTCCGTCCAACTGAACCAATTCACAGCAAGAGAAATGCGTAAGCAGTGCTTCGGAACAACGCCTGATGTACGTAACACAAGTTAATGCGTTGGTATGCAGCGTAGCACGACGACGAAATACTCAGAGACTAGTTCATAGAAGTAATATATACTGTATAATTATAGAGTAAGGTCTCGAAAGGTTTCAGACTTTGAATCACGTGGGTACTCTTCAATGATTCGTATGTGACACGAAATTACGAAAAAAATCAGTAAATTGCCCCAGAGTATTGTTTGGATTGTCTAAAAATGATTTCCTTCTTTATTGACCGGGATTTTCCCGGGTGCATCTTTCAATAATCATTTTATGCTGCTTAGCTCAATTTGCGACTTAACTCGTGACTGAAATGCAATTACGAGCGCTAGGGAACTTGCTATTTGCAAGAGAACAAGCAACCGTCTCCTACGGGTTCTCAAATTTTCAAGAGCAAAACTCTGCTGTTTGTCGGAATGACCAAAGCAGAAACGGGACACTACTCACAGTCTCTGAAATTTTCAAGAGCGAGCGAAACCTTCCGGTCGCAACATCTCACACAGGAAAAGGAAAGAAAATAACTCAAGCATTCTAATGCTTCTAACGAATCTAAGATGAATATCAATACCACAAGGATTTTTTAAAATGTCTTTCAAATTTGTGCGAATAACTTACATAATACTAGACAGCTGCTTGATGGACATGCTACGGTTAGTCCCTTAACGGGTTAAAATAACACAAGTACGAAAAGCGGAGGCAACTAGTGACGGATTTTAAAACTTTCAGAAGCGCAAGTGTGTGGTATCTGTCGAAGCATCACAAAGAAGAAGACCGGAGGCAATCACTCAAGGATTCTTAAATTTGAAGGAGCGAAACTGTGATGCTGGGCGGAACATTGCCAAGAGGAAGAGCGAGGGCAATTACGCATGATGCGAGGCTAATTATTAATAAACTTGAGCCGTGGCTGATGCTGGGTCGTCCCTGTAGCAACGGAAGCAGCAGCGGCAGTAGCGCCGGAGTCACACAAGCTTGCAGCAGCAGCAGCATCATACGCTGGGCGGCAGCGGCAGTAAGCACATTTCAGAGCAGCAGTTGCACGGTAGTAATTGGGTTTCCTTTAACAGAACAAAACACGAGAAGAAACTCACCGCCACCGACTCTCGCCCATCCCAAAACAAGAAAAAATATATAAGGAAATGAATTAATAAGAGCTCCAGGAGAGGGCGTCTTCGGAAGTAATTTCCCAAGGCGTGGTTAGCTTGGCGCCAGCTGCTCATTGGACGAGCGGGCGAGGGAAACGAGGGATTTTCCTGGCGCCGGGCTCCCATTGGTCCAGGAAAGGTCGGGCGGGAGAAAAGAAGAGCTCCGATTGGATGAAATTTTTTTGGACTTTGAGCACCGGCGCCAACACAAATTCTGAACAGATCAAGTAGACAACTGGAGTCGTAACTAGCGCTCATGATGGCTAGAGCCACTAGTGACAGAAGCTGAGGCCTAACTACCTTGGATGATGATAGTGGCGGCGGTTACAGACACCGGGACCAGGCCCTCACCATTAGACTACGACTACGCATAGCTACAGCAATAGTTGGAACGCTTGACAGACATGTCTTTATATAGGTTTATGTACACCGGGACCAGACCCTCACCATTAGACTGCGTAGAGCTAAAGCAATAGCTGGCAGGCATGGCGAGTACTTCGCTATGCATTTCATATACGTATTGATACCAGGAGCAATCCCCTGACTCTAAAATTAGGCAGCTACACCATAGTCAACAATTTAAAGTTGTTATTTGAAGCATGTTCGCCAGAAAATCTGACAAAATATAGAAACGGAAAGCAAACGTCCTTGCTACAAAATGAAGCTTTGATAATCTTAACGTTTCGTTACAACTCAAGGATGGAAATACTCGGCCAACTTACACGCACTGCGTCCAAAAAATGAGGCCAGGAGCCAGCCACAGCCGGCTACTTACGGGACTACTCAGCACTGTTGCAGAGTAGGATGATTCAAGTCCGACTCCAAGCCCTCCAGTTTTTCCGACTCCAACTCCTGGACCTCAAAAATCTCTGGCTCCTGCAGACTCTGACTTCGACTTGGCGAACCTCTTACTCACTAACGTATTTTATTTAAGCGCCAGAGGAAATGAGACGTGACACAGCTATAAGCTGCGAGGCAGTGGCACGGTGTCACACGAAGTCACGAACTAAAGTATGCTACATGTATGGACTCATCCTTGCTCCAGCTGCTAGAACTTACAAGTAGTCCAATACAGAGCTCTCTCCTCCAAAGTACTGGAGAGCTAAAACTTATGCAATTAATCTCAGTAAGAGAGAACACGACTGTTATGCGTTGGGGACGACACTACGTGTAGTAACCGAGCGGGCACACTGAGCAACTTAAAATGTTCTATGAACTCATTAATCAACTAACCCCATAATACATATATATCCTTCCAGCTAATGTTTGGTGTTTCCGGGATATTGATACCAAACTGACAAAGATGTGCAACAACTATGCGGTCAGGGGTAAAATGCTAAATTAAAGCACAGACAATGGCAGGTAAAGGATCTAGATTATTACGATATTGCAAAAGGTTATGCATGAACAAAATGATATTAATGCGCTGCTGTACGTATAAGGACCGAAAGAAGAAGGTTACAATGTGTAGGCTGCTGAACCTAACACCGCTAAATGAAAAGTGTCCGTGTAAGAGCTAATGGAAATTAGACATTCTATGCAATCTGAAAATAGTGTGATATTTGTGATCACTAACTTTCGCAGTTTGGAACCGCATGGCTTTTTTGCGTAAACTTTACGAAGCCGCCTACATAAGGCGACTAAATGCTAATAAAATTTGGTCCGAAATGCATTCTCCAAGATCATGTAGCACGAAACACAAGGTCTGTACGATGTAGCATTCATGTTTGCGCAGACTTGAAAATGCTGACGTCATGAAACGTCAATTCGCATCACACCAAATGTACTCAACTATAGTTATCTATTTTAGGTTACCACTCATAACTTACTCCAGTTAAGTAATATTTTTACTGGGGTCAGACCGTTTGCCTGTTAACAGCATATCTCAAAAGTTATAGACGGATCTTCATGAAATTTACAGGAACAGCTATACATGTCACGAAAAACAGAGGATCTGTTAGTCTGTCTGCTCTCTCTTAACAGCATAACTCAAAAAGCTAACATCGGATCTCTATGAACTTATATGAACAAATGGACGAAATTTTAGTGACTATCTGTCATTCCGTTTGTCTGTCTACAATTCTGTTTTACCATTGCGTTGCTCGGCGGAGGTCTGCGCTCTCGCTCTAGTTATTAATTTGTCCAACAGGGATCAAACTCAGACCGAATTGGTGTGAGTGCGTTTTGTTTGTTTGTGGCTTCCAAGTTTGGAGCTGGGCAATTCCCACTTCTCCGGCTCGCTTGTGGTGCGTACCTTGGCGTTCTCTTGCTGGTGCCGACGCGCGGGTCCGTGTTTGCCCCCATGCAGTCTGGGCGTCTTGCTGTGGGACTGCCCTGGCTTTGGGGGCTTTCGAGATGCGTAAGTGCCGCTCAAGCATCACAAATAAACTGTACGCTGCACCACTGCAAAACTAAGAGTCCTTCTGAACCCCACAACCCGCAGCACAGCGGAACTCTTCTCCCTCCCATCGCCACCCAGAACAACAGACAAGCAGATTCTGAGCGGTAAGCTTCGGGGAAGCAGTCCGGAGATATACGCAGCACTGTTATCTATACAGCCCTCGCTTTCACGCGCTGTAATTGGCAGTATTCTTACTGTAACGAGACTGCCCGAAGTGACACATAGCAATGAGTTCTATAAGCGTGACCGAGAAAACGTATGGGGCACATTAAATAAAGAATTACATCTCTTACAACGCACAACTTTGGAGGTACTTACCGGGTGGGGAAGAAGCGCTACTGAGGCTACGAGACGAAGCCCGATGAGCGTTGGGAGCAGTCTACACTAAAGAGTTGTTATTGACGTGTTCCTGCACACAGAAAATGTTTTCATTACTATGTTGTCTACCAAGCCTATTATTGGATGTACCGATATTACCTGGCATATTTGGCCCGCCTTCTAAGGCAATAGCAGCGGTTGTGGAGTCAACAGCACTAGAACAGTACGGATAATCTATGCAATTTTCAAGAAAAGTTTCATTGGGAAGAGAATAAATGGAGACATAAAGCCACTACTATAAACCTTGAGGGCTCGTTGCAGGCAGCGTGGGCGCCATAAAACGAATACAACACGCTAGTGGGGGCTTATACAGTTTCCTCAAGAGCAAGAGTGAGACACAAATTATGCAAAATAATACGGGAAACACAAGACTAGAAATGAAGAGGCTGTATTGGCGGCGAGTAAAGGAGGCGTCAGATCTTATACAGTATTGCCAAAAGAGATACTTTCAATAATTCCCGGTAGAGAAAGGGTGAGATCCGACTCAAGTGAACAACAACATATAGTCATAACAACTGAGCGCACGGTGCTGCTTGCGGATAGCTTAGTAACTCTGACAATAACAATGCTATATATGAAGACTGCAATGACTTGATGCTATAAATGAACAATGCTTGACTTTATCGTTAATATGAAGAGAGCGAAACGGGCATGGCTTTATATTAACTGGCAATACAATGAGCACTCACCGAAGGAGCCCTGCGCGCAACTCGTTGAGTGCAAGCACATCAAGAATGCAATGGTTTTATACACGATGAGTGAGCGACAGACTTGGTCCCAATAACATGCAATAATAGCAACATTAAGATCTTCCTGTCGACTGTACCCATTTAAAGATGTCGCGAATTGGGCTACTCCCATGCAACTTAGCGTTAAATTGCGGCATGCATAAGGGAGTGAAATTGAAAGTGTTGCATGACCGCAACAACAAGTGAGCGCGTGCACAACAATGTGCCTGAAGAGGTCACTGCCTTTTAGCGCCGTGTTGGCTAACAAGGCGGGGGGGACTGAGATGATGCAGGACAGAGTGTCTGATGTCAGCCCCAGCGGTACACCCTTGGGACATGTCCCCTCAGCTCTGGGACACTCGCGACCCCAGGCATTGGAGAGGCTTTTGCGCACACCAAAAGGATAAGGGGCACCTGACCATAGGGCCACGGGACATGCTACAACAGGGCCACAGGCAGCTCACGGCCTCTGGGCACAACACATGCAACAGGGGCACAAAACCACAGCACCCCCCCCCTCCTCCTCCCCGTACGACGCAGACACATGTGCAGCTGTCGTGAGCACATTTTCTGCAAAGGTACTCACGACTTTTCTAGGGTTGGATTCATGAAGTGATAGGCACTTTCTGACTGTATTTCGCAGAGTTAAACACAAATGTTAGTAGACAGAAGTTAAAAGTCTCTACCGCTCTACCAGGGCCACAAAACAGCGGCCGACTCAAAACTACGCGCCGCACAGCGCAGCAGTTATGGGCGCTACGCCTGTATCTCTAAGACTCCAACCACAATTTGGGTAACGTAGAAATATAGGACCTAGGATCAGCTTCTCCAATACATGTCCTATCAGAAAGACTCCCGAAAGCTCAGCCCACGAAAGGTTAGCCCAACCTTGTATGTTACTTCGCTTTTGAAGGATCCGCGCAGTTCTTGAAACAACCGTTGGGTCCTTTGGTTTGATACCCAAGGGGAAGCTATTTAGTTGCTTGTTCGCAAACTGCACCTGCATGCCAGACGGTGGCTGGCCTAACTACAAGTATTTAAGGAAACTCGAAGCTCTCTACGTACCAAGCACTACGGCTTAGTTATAATAGAGCTTACCAAAAAACACTCAACTCGAAATGATATAAACTGCTACTCACCGAAACTTCTATTCGGGAAACGATATATGAAAATGTGTTTATAAAAAGTAATATTTTCAAGTTCTGTATTCTGTGTAGAATCAGGACACAACATCCAGATGATGGCTCATAATCATCAAGTCCCAAGCATTAGGTGGATCATGTGACAGATAGCTACCGTACATCCACTAAAGAGCCTCTGCACACGCATCACAGTACACGCACCTCGGTATGACGAAATGAAAGTTAAAACTTTAAGTGACAAGAACGATCATCACGTCTCTTATCTGCACACACGTGAAAACAATATGGAAACAAAAATTAAATGACATGCAATGAGAGTTGGACAACTCGACTCGTAGCGACAGAAATGAAGACGAAATTGAAGCGACAGTGAACGCGCCAAAATATGTAAAGTATCACAACACTAAGCAACGAAAGTAACGAGCATGAAATTCCAACGAAAATGAAAGACACTTCAAAAGTGAAAAAGCACCACTAGGAGCAAACAAATGTAGCGCAATCGAAGCAGGATTGGCGAGAGAAGAAAACACGAGCGGAGCTTCTGAAGTTATCGTACTTCAGAGGAAACGCATCCGTCTGTGACGCACCGGCAGACAAGCGCGCACAGCTTTACAGTCGACACACATATTCGGTACATATTTGGTTTAGACAATTGGGACACGATAACTACACCGAACGACACCATATTTTATGGCGTAGGTAAGAAAGGCGATCATGCCCCGGTTTGGGACACAACAGACGCTCTAAAGCAGGAGTGGGCAAACTACGGCCCGCGGGCCGCATCCGGCCCGTTATGTTCCTAATCCGACCCGCCGAAGACCTTGGGTTATTCCATATATTAACTCATATTAAGCACTTATCGTAAGATTATTCTCAAATTGCATATCTGCAATAAAAACTTCTTTACTTTTTTATTGTTCTACTAAGTGATCCCACTAAATCTGCATGCAAGTACTAGCGCTGCATTTCTTTTTTTTACTGTTTACGTTTGATAAGTATGCATCGGGTACTGGTCTGGCTCGTCTCTCCATATCTGTCCATGTCGCCCCTGAGTCAAAAAGTCTACCCACCCTTGCTCTCAAGTCAGACGTCCCCACACTAGGGTTATGACCTCACATCATGGAGAGATACAAGCCAATTGGCGTGCTCGATTCATTCACTACGATCGAGATAATTTGATTATTATTATAATGTACAATGTTGAATTGTGTTAGCCTTCGTTTCCACTACAACAGCAATCTAACAGGAGGAAAACAAGAAACGTGTACACATGTCGACAAAAACGTCGAACCAATGCACGAAGGTTTTTTCCACGCAGAATCAACGTGCATGGGAACAGCAAGTCGGAAAAGAAGAGAAAGAAGACAGGAAAGTAATATCAGTAGTAGAAGTATGAAAAGGGATAAAGCAACGTGGGCACGAAAGCTAGACGTCTCGATGGCCCAGCTGATGGCTACAGATAATTTGAAATGCTTATTTTTAACTGGAACGAGTGCATACCAGGGTCGTTCCAAAAGAAATACCTCCTATTTTTAACTAAAACACTTGAAGAGCTACGAAGACGGAAGTGGCACCACTTAAACAAGCTACCTTCCGTGCTGCAGAATTAATTTTTCTAAGAGGTCACCAACATTCTCAATGCAATTTTACGAACGATGAACCTGAGCCTTAATTGATGTCATGGCACGGTCATAAAAGTCAGCGCCTGCCGAGACGGTCCACCGTGGTATTCAAACTTGTGTGCAGCCTGGTGTTGTTGTGTTGCAAACAGAATGTTTCCCTTTCCTCTGGAGTTTCAGGGGCAATTCGGGCCTTCAAATCAATTAACTTTTCAACGTAACGGTCCGAGTTGACACCCACAGCAAACTCTACACGCATTTCATTCTCTGTTATGCGCTGATCGGTGCGGAGGAACTGATCGAGGTGCCCTTTGTTCTCCGGGATGGTGGCAGTGGATGGACGTCCGGAGTGCACTTTGTCACTCACATCTCTGTTGCCACTCTGAAATCGTCGAACGCATCTCCTGCCTCTGCTGACATTAACTACATCGCCTTCCTAAACGCTCACAAGGTGCTGGTGAATGTTGGTTGGTTCAACTTTATTTTTGCATGGAGAAATTCAACGCTGCATCT
>LQNS02000210.1:11781396-11802772 GCA_001587735.2 Parhyale hawaiensis
CATCTCCTGCCTCTGCTGACATTAACTACATCGCCTTCCTAAACGCTCACAAGGTGCTGGTGAATGTTGGTTGGTTCAACTTTATTTTTGCATGGAGAAATTTAACGCTGTATCTCGGTTTCTGACGTACGTCCATGACAGGCAAAGCTTTCTTCGAGTGTCACACGGTGACACCGTCAATATACAGAAGAGAGATGAAACTTTTAGGTCATGAGTGCGTAAGTTCAGTCCTCATAACAATGCAATCTGCAAGCCTACTGGATTCTTTCGAGAAGATATAAGAAAATAGGAAGCAATGCTTTTGGAACGAAGCTCGTAACTTTATTCATGATTCTCTGCTTTAGATAGAGTTTCGGGCGGCAATCACAAACGTGTTACACTGGCAACTACTAAAAACTCAATCTTACTTGAAATTAAGTCCAAAGTGACGAAAAGAATGCGCGAAACTGAAAATCCGGAGAAATTAATGCACATCGGATTAGATTATATCGAGGTGAGATATCAATTGCAACGCGTCGAACTGCCAAGCGCTACAGCAAGACACGGTGTCATATGCGGAGGGTGCTAACGAACAGCAGCCACTGCAGCCACGCACCAATTAGAGTCAAGTACCGGACCAAGTCACATACCTATCCGAACTAGAGCACTCCGAGAGATCATACCTCCGCCAAGCAAGGCAATTTTAACAAAAAAATCAAATTTGTCCTTAAGCCAGGATTGCCTTTTCATCAACACTAAAAATTTGTCATTTGTGCCTCTCGACATTAACAGTTTCTGCAATTTTCATGAAGATTCATCGGTAACATTTTAAGCTATAGGCTACGCTGATAAACATAAGGACAAATACCTATATATAGTCAACAGACGAACCTATTATCACCAAAATTTAGTCATTGATGTCTTTTAACACTTCCAACAATTCCTGCAAATTTCATAGTGAACCGTTCGTGACTTTTGGGATTTTATTGATGACAAATATAGAATCAAACATAAAAACGGAGAAGTAGATCAGCACAAAAATTTGTTTTAGTTCTTTGTTCTTCGCAACCTTCCTAACAATTCGTGCAAACTTCATGACGATCTGTCCATAACACTTCAGCTATGTTACCATGACAAAAGACGCACACAAACAAACTGTCCAACGAATCATCATCAAAAATTAATCATCCGTTCCTTCCAACGTAGGCTACCAAATATCCCTGTAAATTTCATAAAGCTTCGCCCATAATTTTTTTAGTTATCGTGGTGACAAGACACACAGAGTAACAGTCAAATACGACAAAAACATAACCTCCTTGGCGGAGGTAAATATTGTACTATAATTTTCAGTTGTCAACAGTAATATCCCAACAGATAGTTAATTAGTTTATACGTTTGATGGAGTATGTAGTACGGCGATAGCAACGTAGAAGTAATGCACGATGGTGTTCCTAGAAGGGAACACCAAGTCGGGAAATAGAAGAAGAGCAGAACGCATTATCTATAGGAGTAAGAAATCGGAGAGAAGCTAAGTGGGCACGAAAGACTGACGTTCTGAAGACCTATAGCTAAGGCTATCTAAAGTAATCTATGGGGCGCTGCTACCCATAACATAGAATGAACGAACCTAAGTAAACTAACCCTAGTGCGAATGCTAATTATGCCCCCTGAGAGGAGTAACAAACTCACAAAAATATTAACACCAGTCTGCAAGTATTTTGTCACTTGTATTTCCGTAAATTTACTGTATTAATATCAGATTCTTTTTGTCTATCACGTCCCAAGACATTTCACCTCTTGCTACTTCTATACCTAACATTTACTGGACCCATTCGGTGATGTTGGAAGAGAGTGAGACTTTCCTCCAAAAAATGTTCAGGACGAGCATCTAAATAAATAAAAAAAAGACGTGCTGGATAAGTTTTAACGCGTTTACGGACGGTTAAGAGGAAGCCTGAGTTTTCGTGGCAGACAAGTTTATTGCCGATAGTTTCTGCAGCGTAGAAGCAGTTTTCTTAGACGTCGCCAGCACATATGATCACTTGACTGGTGCGGCACAACAGGCTCGCTTGGAATTCAGAGGAAAAACACGGCCAACAACTACACCCAAGTGCGGTGTAGTCAGTTACATGACACATCGGGCACATAATATTGTAGAAAAAACATTTCGTACCTACATGCAGTCTAGAGTTACATCTATGTTTTGACAATATCGTTACCTATTGGATATTTCTCTATAATGCTCCAGAAATTTACATCGAGAGCGCATAAAATAATAGACAGCTGAGCCACATTTGTGGTACAAGGTATCTTTTCTCTACTGTTCTCCTGCGGGAGAAAGCCATTGCAGCGAGGTGCATAGCAAAACATCAGTAAGATTGGCTTATCACTTCGTGCCTAAAATCACTGCACTACTGATAACTTGATAACTGATCTTTTACTGTCATTAAACATCCATCAATTTTCGTAGGAAATCTCACGACGGAAGTGACAAAATCTTATGGGTCTAAGAGCATCGACAAGTACCTAAGTCAGACAAGAACGAAGAGAACTGGAGCAGCAGAAATGGGGGTGAGCTGTGACGTCGGCGGGGCAAGCAACTCTACCGTATACACCGCACACTGCCAGAAACTCTACCTATAGTAATCCTAATATAATAAAACGCTAAGTATATTTCGTTTTCGCATCTTAATGAAATAGACTGGCGAAAAATAGGCCAGGTTGCAGATTTTGTTATCAAGTTACACTTTCATAGAGATCGATGACCAGGTTGCAGAAGTTGGCGAAAGTGAGATCCTTATCCCATTATCTGAATGCACGGGCAGTAGACAATTATTTCTTCCAGCTTACTGTCTTTCTTTGAGGGGGTAGTTTTCTCTTCATGGGCCAAAATTTCAGCACTTCAATGAAGCAGATATTTGAGTTTGAAAGACAGTATCATGGCTACGGTGCGCTCACATTACATATAAACTGACTGGAGCTTCATTCGAGTTTACTGCGTTGTATTACCCAAGATTTTNCTTTGAGGGGGCAGTTTTCTCCTCATGGGCCAAAATTTCAGCACTTCAATGAAGCAGATATTTGAGTTTGAAAGACAGTATCATGGCTACGGTGCGCTCACATTACATATAAACTGACTGGAGCTTCATTCGAGTTTACTGCGTTGTTTTACTCAAGATTTTACTTCTGCCTTTCCCTATGGAAGACGCACGTTTGAGGAGACTGGAGGATGAGGTACGTAAAAGAAGAACGAAAGTACGAAACTACTACAGTCTCAAGAACATAGACGTGCTACTAATGGAGAGAGATGAAGCGCCTATACGACAGTGTCAGGAAAGACTTGAAGCAGAAAGGTCACAGAAGTGAATAAGAGCTGCTGATAAGTGTGATCGGGAAAATGTGGAAACGGCAAGTCAGAGAGGACGTAAAGATGAGAGCACGACAAAGGATCATTAAAGAATATGAAGAAGCAAATGATATTCATACGAGTTGATGCAAATGTCATGAAGATCCGTCCATAACTAGTGTAGTTCTGTCGCTGATAGACAAAGGTAAACAAGCGGACAGATGAATTATCACAACAACTGAATAATTTGTTCCTTATGATATTCCTAACCGTTCTTGTAAATTTCGTAAGAAGCGTCTATAACTCGAGTTATTGTGCTAAAAGACTGTAGACAGACGAACAGGCGGATCATCACTCAATCGCATGTTCCTGTGACAATCGAAATCGAGCCGATCACATCTTGAGTTACGTAGCTAACAGACAGAACAAGAGACAAATGAACCCAGGCAAAACATAATTTCCTGGGCGGAAGTTATAGTATTATTCAGCAGACTTACCAATTAATGCTTCATTATACCTCTAACGTACAACACCGGGATTCATAGCGCGACCGAATTAGCCTTTTGGAAAAAGGTGCGAAATGTCAAGCAAATGGCCTCGTGTAAAACTGATGAACTTCAATGCCTAACTTCAACTACATTACTGTCGTTTAAGAGTTGCGGTTAGCACCGAGATTTGCATGAAAGAAAAGCCAATTAGACGAAATTTCTCAAAGGAGAGCGCAAAGAGTTGCCCTTGGTGCCCGTAACAACCAAACGATACCATTGAGGTGAATGGTATCTATTTAAAAAATCACGAAATAATACGAACAAGAATAAGTAATGGATGTGTGAAAAGTCTTTAAAAAAGTTTTTAACATAAAGTTTATGTTCAAAATTTCGAACTATGAAGTCACTAGGTAGCAAATTTCTGGAAAAGTGCAGCAAATTGTACTTCTTTTTCGTTAATTTTACTTTTGTGTGAGCACCAGCTGTTTAGTGCTAATGATGTCTGCAGGTATAGGCTGAGTGAGTGTATTTATGTATTTTCCGGAGCGTGGCCTCCTGTTTAGGTATGTAATTGGGCCCCATAGCTAATGTAATAATTTTATTTACTATGAAGGCTACGTACTTGTTGACATATTTTTTCAACCTATTGTGTTTCTAATGAAATTGATTAATAGCTAATAAAGCTGTACACCCAAATTATGCTGAAGAAATTCACGGATTTGAATACGCTACGATAACTGTGCCTGTGAGATTAACAAACAAAAACTCTTTATGCATACTGAAACAGTGATTATTATATTATCCCGTCAGTTGTGGTATGTGCCAGTAAATTTACGTAACTTTTAATCAGATCATAATATGATTAACACTCACCGGATATCCTGCTAATAAAATTCAATATAGATTTTATGTAAAATGAAGAAGCTGATGCAATATAAAATAAACAAAGCTTCTAATGTATCTTTTTTTCAATAAATACAACAAAAGTTGCGAAGCTACCACGTAGGTACCCGTTTCCCTCAAACGCGCCAATCCAAACTAGTGCTTCATATAGGAATACAATGGTTGAAACGCCCAGGAAAGCGAACACTCAGTGATATAAGGTCAAATGCTACACATTGTAACTTAGCAATGTCTGTTGGAGTGTCACGAACACAACATCAATATCTGATATTTCTAATCTAAAAAATAGTCCTTAGCGTGACGACCTCGCCATACATAAATATGAAGGGTTAGGCAATAGCAGCCACTATCAACGAACAAGACACATCACTCCGCTCTCTAGAATATAAAGAGGTTATGAGTTGTAGCACAAGACGAAATGTATTCTTCTGATGGCAACGCTGTTACCGACGATGTTCACCTCACTGCTACCTATCCACAACCAC
This sequence comes from Parhyale hawaiensis, assembly GCA_001587735.2. Lineage (NCBI taxonomy): Eukaryota > Metazoa > Arthropoda > Malacostraca > Amphipoda > Hyalidae > Parhyale > Parhyale hawaiensis. Next base: position 11,786,598 of record LQNS02000210.1, read on the forward strand.
AGCTCATAAATATACTTATCATCCACTAAAGAAATGCACAACACCAGTTTATAGCAATCAGAACATACAGAAGAAATAGGCCCAGTTTGTAAGACGACGTGTAGTCTGAGCGACGGAGAGCAGCACTGACGAGGGGTCGTAAGCTTATCAGTACAGAGAGAGAGAGCAGTGTCTCTGCACCACGTCTGCACACTGATAGTAGCCACCACGCACATGAGCAGTGCGGAGACAATGTGTGTGTGTGTGTGTGTGTGTATATATATATATATATATATATATATATATATATATATATATATATATAGAGAGAGAGAGAGAGAGAGAAGTAAGATTGTAAATACTACACAAAGTTCTGATAGCAGTGCAACTAAGTTTGACCAACTGGACCAGCTAGTGGTTCTGAGTGTACAGTGGTGCCATTGCTGAGGCGCAAGTGGAGCTGCTGTGGTAGTAAGAATTTATATAATAGGCAGTGGTACAAACCGGAAAAAACGCCTTTCTTAACCCATAAACGACTACTGTCCATATTTCAGGATTGTACAACCAGTGCTGCTCTGATGAGAAACGAAGGTGTAATAAGTGAAACACGGTGGGGCTGCTGCGGTTTTCAAAAGAGGAAAGTATGGAAACCGAATAGAAACAGAAGCTGGTTATACAGTGACATCGGCCAATGTAAACACAAGTGGAGCAGTCGTTTCCAGAGAGGTGTGTGTTGCCAAGCCAAATAAAAACATTTGAGATTGCCAAGCCAAAAACAAAGCAGACAACATAATCTGTGGGGGCTAATATGGCAATATCTCTAAGTTGAATTTCACGAAAACAATCTCCACTTTCTCGTTTATCTAAAAACATGTTTTTTGCAGGTGCACTGCGTACGCAGCACGCACAAAACCGCGTCCCCGGCGGCAGGCAACAGTCACAGCGCGGCATGGCGCTCGTTGTTATTGATTTTTTTTTTTTAACAGAAGCTCTAATTCAAAGCGAATAGCGGCGCCGCAGTGATTCCTGTTGAGTGGCGGGCGGCGTCACATTGCAAGGCGATGTTGCACACAACGGCGAAAACCTAAATACAATATGAATTAGAGATCAACAATCAATTTGAAATTGCATGCGCCATAAAATGTCGATTCAACTTATACTGCTGATTATTATAATGAAGTGAAAATACCTATTAACAAATACTGATACGTAAATGTACAAAACACAAGAAAATCTTACTGTAAAATTTAGAGAAGCGCAGTGAACAACTAATATCCGACTTGACGGGAACAATTTGCGAATGCGGACAAACCCGCTGTGCATCAGAAACGAACAGAGAGTACCTACGTGTATCCCAAAGACCTATTCTCTCTATCGAGAACATGAGCAAAATAGCAAAAGCTTTAAATAGGTACAAGAGAGCGTACAGAAATTATGAACCAATGGGTACGGTTTCCACTAGGCAAAAACACGCGAAATCACACGACGCGAGGCCCAGGAGGAGCAGCAGGACTGTAGGTCCACAGATCTACGAACTCAAGTGGCAGTGCGGCAAGGGAATGACGCAGCACATGTGCGAGGGAAGCTGTATGGGGAGGGCGCGATAGCTCTCGCTTCCCTCATCCATCATATGACCCACAGAATGCTCTAGTTCACGGATTCCCAACTGTCATTGGACGCAAAAAAATTGCACGGCTAGAAGCAAGTGACTGATAAATATGATAATTAGACAAACACTCCATAATTTACATTTCTGGCGCTGCAACAAGCCGAGGGAGTTACCCTCTAATGTTTGGATAAAGCGGCACTCTTCCTAGGAACAGCACTAGTTTTAACGTCCACAAACGTCCACCGTAGGCTCCAAAGGGTTCATGGAAGACGAGCTAAAAATTTCCGCTCTACAGTTAGTTAATGCAAGCAAAATGCATCAGTTGCAAAGATTTAGGGTTGCAAACCCAACTAGAGCACCCTGAGAGCGCATACCTCCGCCAAACAAGGCAAAGGTTACGAAAAAATGAAATTGGTTCTGAGACCATGATTTTCTTTGTATCAGCACCAAACTCTAATCATTTGTACCCTTCAATGGTGTCAACAAATTCCATAATTTTTTAGAGATCCGTTCACAACTTGTTGCGTTATGGTGCTAACAAATGTCATGGCACACATGAGTCAAACATGATACAAATGAACCAACCCATCTGCACCAAAATCATTTATATCTTTCAACATTACTAACAACTCCTATAAATTTCATAAAGATCCATTCATTATTTTTTGAGTTATTGTGCTAGCAAGCATAAAATCAACAGTGACAAACAAACGAACAAACGGATCATTACAAAAATATGGTCATTTAGTCTTCGTGATATACCAAACAACTCATGTAAATTTCATAAAAATCCGTCGTAACTTTTTGAGCCATGGCATTGAGAAAAATGAGGCAGACAAACAAACAAACGGATTCACGGATTTCACCAAAAGTTAATCATCTGTTCCTCTCGTCATACCTAACAAACCCTGTAAATTTCGTCAAAATCAGTTCATAACTTTTTGAGTTATCTTGGTGACAGACAGGATAACAGACAGACAAAGCCGGCGGAACCATAACCTCCTTGGCAGAGGTAATTAATATTGTTCTCCGTCCTGACGCCTAAATAACGTACAAGCCTTACAAGGACTATGAGTTCCTAGTCGGGATTTGAACTACCTCTTGTGTTTATAGCTACGCAGTTAAAGTATTATAGGAAATAGGAGCGTGGTGACACTGTTTTAAGTAAAGAACTTTTCTTTTGTTACTTTACTCTTCTGAAGTTGTAAGATCGACCGTGAACGAAGTTGCGTAGCTTGAATTGAATGGAGCGGTCAATTTTTATTTTTTAGAACCATAGAGTACAATGCCACTCGCGAGCAGTTTTAGCTGGACATATTGATCACCGTCGGTAACGATGGGCAAAAAAAGATTAACAATGCGAATTATAATCAAAGAAGCAGGAAACAAAGAGCACAAAACGCGGTCAAGAAGAGAGGGCAAGTCCGGCAGTACTGCGTAGCTCCAGACAACGAGGAACGCACGACGCATCTCAATGAGCTCGTATATTATTAAGATGCTAATGCCTATGTGTGCAGCAATAAACGTAGAAATGCACGAGCGCTGAGGCTGTCCGGAAGAGAAGGCAACTGTTTCATTGAGAAGCAGCGCTGCAGCAGAGCCCTCGGTTATAGGAGCGAATGGTTTACGATGACGACGTACAATCATGTGACCAGCAAATTTGGAGAATCATATGCGGTCGAGAATGAAATTGGAAAGTTTAATTATGGTACAAAAAAAAGCTTAGCCAAAGAGAAAACTACTAACTTTTCAGTTAAGTATTAATATATCGGTTTAGACATACAGTGACACATTCACACATTGTATGGTAATAAAGAGTGCAGTATGTATTCCATGTAGATATGCGCGGCTCTCGGCAACTACATAACCACTGCTGACCCGCTTCGTAAGATGGAGCCTTCCGCCGTCACTAGCATAATCGGGATGCAATTGACACCTAAACCTCAATTAAAAGTAGCGACACAGCGCTCAAGATAAGAGAGCGGAACAAGTTAAATTATTCGGATAAGATTATCTTGATACAAAAAAGTAAATTGAATACATTCTAGCTTGGTCCTACATGCAGTTCAATACACCCAAATTTTAAACAATGAACAGATACCTCCTTCAAGAGGTGTCACTATACAGATAGTCAAATGCTCATATGAGAAGATGCTCGACGAGCATTAATGCACAAGTAGCCTTCGATATAAGCCGCACCTGTTTTATATATTTTTTTATTCAAGTTTTACATATTTTCTTCCAGGTATTCGATATATTTGCTCTTAATTCAATAGTACATATCTCGAGTCCCTGGCAAGTGGCAACAGAAATTTTGAACCTTGATCATAACACTGCCTAACAAGGAGGATTAAACATACTGCGGTTGACGCACACTCTTTCACTTTGGAGAATGTTACATGCTAAACTCGTCCGTTAAGTCGGTGCTTCGTGCCCTGATCTGTTAAGGTTTGGAATTCATCAATTCATTGCCAGCATCGGCTTTCGGTCGTGTATTCCCCTGCAGGCGTTTAAGTCAGCTGTTTATGGCTTTTTGCTGGATTTTCTTTACCAGCGTTTCGGGCTTCCCGGTGTTGCAAAATGCTTCATTTGGGTTGTACTACCTGTCCGTGGTGGCCCGAGCGTGAAATTTTTAATAATAATAATAATAATAATAAGCAGGGCGACGACCATCACATAGCGTTTGTAGTAAATCCTCGGAAAAAATCGCAGGTAATAACTGGCAGTCTTTAATTTCTGTTCAACAAATTTAGTTACAGGTACCAATACGAGTACTGTGTATATAGGAGTAAAATTCTTGTACACCTGGTACTAAAATTTTCAACCTAAATCATACGAGTCTGACGTATAGCGAGCGCTTCTTGTACGTGAGATGTATCAGAACCGTTCCAGCTGTAACAATACTACCGTATCCGAAGGGTATTTAATCCCAATTTAGCCTATGTTAAAAATTCACTTTAAAATATTTTTCAAAAGACTTGAAGGTATTACACAATAAAGAAAGCAACAATTTGCGTCCAAACAAATATTCTATAACTGAAAAAGGTCAAGAAGCGACAATACGGTAGTACCACGGCCGAATAGGCAGTACCGGTATTTGAGGGGCCTAATAATGAGGCAGTATGAGGAGTACCGAAATTGGTAAAGAGGCGACGACACGGTATAATACCATTGCCGAATAGGTAGCACGAGGGGTCCTAAGAGGACATAGTGCATTGGAAGAGGATACAACAACCGATTACATAACAAGAAAAACGCACACAACCCACTCTGGTTTGTATCGACAGACGAGTCGCACCTGCGGCACAGCACCACTTTTAATTACAACATTCGGAGACGCACTTAACACTTCATGACCGTTACATCAGGCAGATGCAGTGACGCAGACACACGTTAAGACATCTAAGTTCTTCGCAGTATAGCCACGCATTTTTTTTAAGCTAGAGCGAGCTGTTATTACAGCAGTTGAAAGCGTACTTAACGAAGAAACATTTTCAGCCTTACGGGGAACCAATGATAAGCCCGCTACAAAGGGGAGTCGAAACATCGAAGCGTTTGTTCTTACTCTTCCGTGTACGTTGCAGCGGGCATGGCATCCGCATGCCTCTGCAATACGGCGGAGGGAAAATTGCTTACAATTTCAGCCGCTGCTGTAGCATTTCAATTGCAACAGGTGCCTACTGTACAAAGTTTCAAAAATGCCTAATTTCGAACAAGTTTAAATGCACACCAACCCATACTTCAAAACGTTCAAACACTAATTTGCCTAGCGACGGTCACAGAAACATCTGTTCCAAGTACAGCTTCGTAAAACGTTCCTGAGTTTGGACTAGTGCGAGCAGTCTGCTAAAATAGATAGCGAGCACGGATACAACGATAGAGCGCTCGGTAAGATGGTGTCAATAAGCTATTGTCACCCAAAACGACAGCTCTAGGCACGTGTTCAATAGTGCTAGTCCTATATAGAGTTATATACAAGGGAAACTATGCCGGGTTATATCTTGCTTGTAAGCCGCTTTACTCCTTATGCGTGGCCATTCGCGCACGTTGCTAGTCCTGGTATTATTACGAAAATATACTATTATCTGTGTGGCTCTCGTAACATACTGGCGCCGCCGTGCTGTTTTCTTGAAATGATTGTTATTATGATCCTGGTTATATCACCGAACCTACGCCATGCCACGTGATCCAAGCAATGAGGCTCAGTTTATTATATATGTCGCATCGGTATATGAATGTTTGGTCTCAGCATTCTTGCCGGAAAGTTTCGGTCGGCCGAGTGAGCTACTACTGGCAGGGAATATGACGAAAGGATTTCCAACACTACATGGCCCGGCTGAATAAATCAACTCGCTCAGCCATACAACACAGTGCAAAAAACGAAAAGAGAAGAAGACAGAAGAAAGAAATCCTTCTTGCGGAGGGTCCCTTCCGTAGCCCCGACACGGGAGCAGATAGCGTCTTACAACCAGTTGGCGGTCCACCTTGCGGAGCAGAAGGGGAAGTATAGAAGAACCTACCTAATCTAACAAACTAACCTTCTCAGCAGGAAATGCGGCCAGCTGCAACATCCCCTGCCGAGAAGGCACTCGAGACAGCCCTTGGATTCGTGAAGTCCCTATATATTCTGACAGGAATAGGGCCCGCCAGAATATACCCCTGAGGAATGTCCTTTCGAGAATTGATTATAAACAAGTCAGAAGGCTATAGGTATCGAGGCCCCCAGCAGAAGCGTATGACCGCGCCCAGAGGAAGAGCGCACATCAGCAGCAAGGGTGGCAGTGAGGGGAAGTCTTGACATGAGAGCGGCGGCGGCAGCAGCAGGAGCGGCGCAGATCTGCAGGCTCAAGCAACACTGGCAATTAAGCGAGGGAGAGACATGAGGGGGCAGCTGTCGAATCGTTGGGAACGGAGCAGCGGCGCAGGAAATGCGAGAAAAACATCAAAATAAACAAGCAGCAGACGAAGCTCCGAACACAGGACATGGTGGGTAAGTTCAGCGTACAAATACAGGAAAACTACCTACGAGAGCAAACGAAGATGCAATACAGAAACAGAAGTGACGTGTAAGATACACGTGGGAAATACGAAATATACCTAGCGATACAGTGCCGGAGCATGAGTTACTGTAATGTAAAAGTTTACGCAATAAAAAGGAGATACCTACCGTTCTTCCACGAGACGAAATTAAATACTTACAGAACCTATGAGACGAGAACTTGGAGATGAAAATTAGTAAGTAACATAAAAAAAACTCCCTAACTAATCGTTCTTAATAGTTAAGATTAACTTTAACGAGCTCTTTCTTTAAAGCCAAAACAGAAAAAACTTGTAGGCACTAAAGAGGTATAATGATTTAAGTCGCGGTGCTTTTCTCAAAACATGGTCGATGTAGCTGCTTTATTTTTGCCAACAGCATGCGTGGTGCCAGTGTAGGCAGGATGTGGATGTTACCATTATTACAACACAGAGTCATAGGCGCAGTAAAGATATCACCTCGAGGCTCGACAATACGAGAGCATGAGATTACGTTAGTCAGAGGCGTGTTGCAATCACAACCTCAGGATTCCTTGCGCTACACCCGCAGTTACAGTACCTATCACGCACGCTAAAAATCATGCCGCTGTCGGTACCTAACCGCTCAATTGAGTAGCCTCATTCATTTTAGTTGGAGTGAGCACTTTTGCGGGATATGGAGGCCCCAACAGGACTGTGAGTGCAACAGGCCGGGCAGCGCTTTGGCAGCACAAGATGCTGGCGGCTTCACGCGATTGCATTTCCGAATTACGCAAGTGATGGATGAATATGTGAGGAGCCCACGAGCGGGGCAGGGCGAGAGAGAGGGGGCCGGTGTGGAAGGTGCCAGAAGGAAGGCCATGAGGATACATGGGACAAGAGGCGGGACAGCACGAGAGGGACACGGGAGGACGTGGTGGGACAGCACACGAGGGATACAGTGAGAGCCAGGGAAGACAGGGAGGGACAGCACCAGAGGGACATGGTAAGGGCCAGGGAGGACAGGGAGGGACAGCACCAGAGGGACACGGTGAAGACCAGGGAGGACAGCACCAGAGGGACACGGTGAGGGCCAGGGAGGGACAGCACCAGAGGGACACGGTGAGGGCCAGGGAAGACAGGGAGGGACAGCACACGCGGGATACAGTGAGGGCCAGGGAGGACAGGGAAGGACAGCACCAGAGGGACACGGTGAAGACCAGGGAGGACAGGGAAGGACAGCACCAGAGGGCCACGGTGATGGCCAGGGAGGACAGGGAGGGCCAGCACCAGAGGGCCACAATAGCGGTCCCGGCGCCAGACCGACGGGCGGCAGAGCAGCTCGTATAGATCGCACAGCCTCCGCCGCTGTTGCTGCCGCTGCTGCTCCCCACTGTCCCGCTGCCACACACACACACACACACAGTTGCTAAATGGAACAGACAGGCGCGCATCCAATAAAAACTCTATTTCCCTGTACGATAGCGACACATGAAGACCGTGTGTGCTGGAACAGTGTATACGCGCCAATTAATAAAACCTTCTATTTCCCAAAACACGCGCCCCCTGGTGGTGAAAGAAAAAAAGGATTTTTAATGATAGAGTCTCCGCAAGACAGTTCCATACCGGGCAGTCAGATTTGAAGAACTTACGCGTTGATTAAATCCGCAATTTCGTGTAGGAAAGACCAGAGCAATCACGATTAAGTCTTGTGATGCACAAAAACTACTTACTACTGAGGACAACCTGCATTTTCTGAAATGAAGAAAATATAAAACACGGAACTTCAACGTTTTGTTTCCATTTATAAAACAACGACCAATACCGTATTTTCCTTCAAGCTAAGAGATGAAAACTGAGGCTGGTATACTGCAATACAGCGGGTGAACTCTGTTGCGTCTCAATTAGAACAATACTGATTTACGCAGGAGTCGAGCTAATTGTTACTTTCTCGTATTGGTACAGTGAGCATATTAAAGGGAAAGGCAAAACTCAAGAAGCCACGGGTCGGACACAAAATCATCACCGAGAAATTTCATAACATGAACTTGGCAAGTTAAAAAAAAAAAAACGGAGAATAAAAAAGTTATGTTCGAGCGCGCTAACATCGAAAGGTCAAACACAGAAAAGTATCAGATAAACTGGCGAACTTACTATTAAAGATAAGTATGATACCAAGAGATAACGAAATGGTAAGTTCAGAGCAACAGATAAAATGACGCGAAACTAGATAACGCCAAGAAAATGTTAACTCGACATCAGCCTAACAAGCATATAGCCACGCAATTCCATAGCCAAGTGTTGCTCTCAATAGTGTTCTTGATACTGCAATAACATTCTGGTACAAACTTGGCAAATACAAAAAACTCAGTAATTATTAAATTGCACAACAAAGCATTTCCTTACTCGTGTGGCAATCTGAGGCCTCCTGTTTACTCTTAGGTTTTTGAAACTTTGAACGGTAGAAAAAAGCAAAGGATATAGAGAACGTCAAATGAGGCAAGAAGCACGCGGATGTCACCTTCCATCACATTAGGAAGGAGACAAGAAAACTCACTGCAAACTACAATTAGAGAGCACTCTGAGAGCGAATACTTCCGCCAAGCAAGGCAACGGTAACGGAAAATTCAGACTGATTCTGAAACCATGATTTTCTTCCTATTAACACCTTAAAAAATCGAATCATTTGTGCCTTTTGATAGTATTAACAATTCCTGTAGCTAATTTTCATGAAGATCCGTTCATAACTTTTTCCGTTATGCTGCTAACAAACATTAACTATGACAAACGTAAGTCAACCACACAAACAGGCCAACCGATCATCACCAAAATTTAATCATTTATGCCTTTTAACATTAGAAACAACTCCTGTAAATTTCATCAAGATCCATCCATAATTTTTTGAGTTATTGTGCTAACAAGCATAAAATCAAACGAACTAACAAACAGATCATCTCCAAAATTTGGTCATTTACTCTTCGTACTAGTGGCCCGGGCCGTCATTTTAAATGACGGTACAAAATTAGCACCTCAGGAAAACCCCCACTGTCTCCTGTGCTTATTACTGTTCAAAAGGCTTCTTTAATGAAAATTCAGAATACCGCCTAAAAAATTGGATAGATATTATGAGGCGTAGGTAACTGACATCTCCCGTAGCAACAATTAACATTTCCAGACAGGATCAGGCAGGCGAGCTCAGGTCCCTCAGCTGGAGCGCCCAAGTACGACCCCCGTATCCAAGATACCGTCTTCGGCACCTGAATTTTTTCCTATCTTATTCCCATAGAGCGTGACAGGAAAGATTTAAATATAGTTATAAATAAATAAAAACACGACGTGAATTATTATACAGTACTGATTATACCTACCAACACAGATAAATTTAACGAAAATCCATCCATTACTTTTTGAGTTATGGCCTTAAGAAAAAAATAGGCAGACAGACAAAGAGACGGATGAACGGATTTTCACCTAAAGTTAATCATCTGTTACTGTTAACAAGCCTAACAATCCCTGTAAATTTGGTAAAGATCCGTTGATAACTTTTTGAGTAATCTTGGTGACGGAAAACAGAATAACAGAAAAGACAAACACGACAAAAGTATAACCTCCTTGGCGGAGGTAATTACGAACAGATCGGCAGCAGATATTGTAGCGTGAGCGAGTGCTAGCCGACCTGAAAGGGCCATCTGCGGTCTTTTAGCTGAATGCTATGTATGTGTAATCGAAAACTGACGCGCTTGCTGATGAGAAATTCGATAGCGGCTGTCCTTTACCGTACACCCACATCATCTGCTGAGCTCGTTCCATCCACAAGAGCGGCAGGCAGAACGATGCAGATGCCTATACAAAATCGAGAATACTAATATGGATTTACCAGAAGAATTACAACAGCAGCAGAGGCTTGCAGCACGCAAACCCACTTGTAATGCTCAAATCATTCAATTCGCCAGAATGGCTGGTACCTACGACGAAACTAGAACTCCTTGCAATTTTCAGAGGCATGTTGCAATAAAACCCTGTTTTAGCTACTGTAACCCGAAATGAAATAGATGAAGCCACTTTGTACGTGAACGGTTGCGAATTGCGACACGATTCTGCGTGGGTGACACTGGCGTAACCTATAGGTAAGCCTGGACTTGAGATTGCTACACACCTCGGGTTATATAATTCGCAGCACTGGAAGACCTACAATTCAATGATGACTGCGCAATTGAAAAATTCCCGATTATTTTCATAGGATACACAATAGCGACAACGGCTGCAGACCCACAACTACTGCACCGTTGATATCGTTGAGCGCTGGGGCAGGTACGATGGAAAACGATGCAGCGGCGCTGCTATGATCAGTAAGCGCAGGCAACACGATCGATGCAGCAAATATGGCTAAGATAGCAGGGCCCGCTATCTGTGCAGCAAACAGTGAAGGTGAGAGCAGTAGCATCTCGCTATCCCACGAGGAGATGAATTGCCGGCATTCATGAAGGCACTCTTACCCTACTGAATCGTAAATAAGTAACTACAGAGAAGGTTATTGATTTAAACGCAACTCTTTTAAGCATCATTAAAACTTCACACTCGGGCGGGCCACCAGGGACAGGTAGAGCACTCCAAATGAAGAATTATGCAAACCGGGAGGCCTGAAACGCTGCCAAAGAAAATCCAACAAAAAGCCACCAACAGATGACTTAAACCACTACCTACAGGCCTACTCGATCGAAAGCAGATGTCGGTAATGAATTCCAAACCGAAACGACTACATTGACAAGTTCGGCACCAAACAGTCTCCAAAGTGAAGGAGTGAGCATCAACCGCAATTCTCCTAAAGATATTGAGAGCAGGGAAAGAAGAATACCAATGCCTCTCACTGTTGTACATCTTATAAAACAGAGTGCGGCCACCTCTCTCCTATGGGACAGATTCATCAGATCACTCACAGCTGGCTGAGGTAACAAGTCCGTCCAGCTGACGCAAGTGACTGTCAGCAGCCGAACACCAGACCGGTGAACAATACTCTAACACAGGTAGCAAAAACTGACATAAAAGCATCTACGGACTACATCTTCATCACCAAACACGGAATTTACCTTACGCAAGAGCCCAATCTTACTGGAAGCACGTGACACGAGTCGCCTAATTGTAGCTTAATTAAACGTAAGCTTCTCATTAAAGGCAACACCGAGAATCTCCAAGGAGCTAGTCTCCTGGAGCAAGGTGTCATCAATCTTCAGAGGTGGATGCGGCGGTAAAAGTGTCCGAAGCAGACTAACAATTATAGATTTAGTCTTACTGGCATTCAGATTCATACTCCAGGCTGAACACTTGCACTAATGCGCGACTAGTCCATATTTAGAGAAGCGCATCAAGTAGTAAAATAGGTACCCCTGATAATTAGAGTAGAAAGTATATTAATCTAAATTTCAGTAACCAGTACATCGACGATCTAATAGAGACGAAGAAAAGGACATGACGCATATCAAAAAACAAAGAATATCTGCAAAACTGCAGATGCAATTGAACACTTCGATCAACCCAAATACTGACGAGTTTCGGCTTCAAAGACGGTGATGATTGGTAATATTTTAGTGACGTCAAGAAGCAGCTGCACAAGATTCCCTCATTAAATAAGACAATACGATACGCACCAAGTATATCGNTCTTCGGCACCTGAATTTTCTCCTATCTTATTCCCATAGAGCGTGACAGGAAAGATATAAATATAGTTATAAATAAATAAAAACACGACGTGAATTATTATATAGTACTGATTATACCTACCAACACAGATAAATTTGACGAAAATCCATCCCTTACTTTTTGAGTTATGGCCTTAAGAAAAAAATAGGCACTCAGACAAAGAGACAGACAGATGAATGGATTTTCACCAAAAGTTAATCATCTGTTACTGTTAACAAGCCTAACAATCCCTGTAAATTTGATAAAGATCCGTCGATAACTTTTTGAGCAATCTTGGTTACGGAAAACAGAATAACAGAAAAGACAAACACGACAAAAGTATAACCTCCTTGGTGGAGGTAATTACGAAGAGATCGGCAGCAGATATTGTAGCGTGAGCGAGTGCTAGCCGACCTGAAAGGGCCATCTGCGGTCTTTTAGCTGAATGCAATGTATGTGTAATCGAAAACTGACGCGCTTGCTCATGAGAAATTCGATAGCGGCTGTCCTTTACCGTACACCCACATCAGCTGCTGAGCTCGTTCCATCCACAAGAGCGGCAGGCAGAACGATGCAGATGCCCATACAAAATCGAGAATACTAATGGATTTACCAGAAGAATTACAACAGCAGCAGAGGCTTGCAGCACGCAAACCCACATGTAATGCTCAAATCATTCAATTCGCCAGAATGGCTGGTACGACGAAACTAGAACTCCTTGCAATTCAGAGGCATGAGGCAATAAAACCCTGTTTTGGCTACTGTAACCCGAAATGAAATAGATGAAGCCACTTTGCACGTGAACGATTGCGAATTGCGACACGATTCTGGGTGGGTGACACTGGCGTAACCTATAGGTAAGCCTGGAGTTGAGATTGCTACACACCTCGGGTTATATAATTCGCAGCACTGGAATACAATTCAATGATGCCTGCGCAATTGAAAAATTCCCGATTATTTTCATAGGATACACAATAGCGACAACGGCTGCAGACCCACAGCTACTGCACCGTTGATATCGTTGAGCGCTGGGGCAGGTACGATGAAAAACGATGCAGCGGCGCTGCTATGATCAGTAAGCGCAGGCAACACGATCGATGCAGCAAATATGGCTAAGATAGCAGGGCCCGCTATCTGTACAGCAAACAGTGAAGGTGGGAAAAGTAGCATCCCGCTATCCCACGAGGAGATGAATTGCCTGCATTGATAAAGGCACTCTTATTCTACTGAATAGTAAATAAGTATCTACAGAGTAGGTTATTGATATTAAAACGCAACTTTTTTAAACATTATTAAAACTTCACACTCGGGCCACCAGGGACAGGTAGAGTACTCCAAATGAAGAATCATGTAACCGGGAAGCCCGAAACGCTGCCAAAAAAATCCAACAAAAAGCCACCAACAGCTGACTTAAACGACTACAGGCCTACTCGATCGAAAGTAGATGCCGGTAACGAATTCCAAGCCGAAACGGACCACGGCAGAATACAACGACTGAATTGACGAGTTCCACATCAAACAGTCTCTAAAGAGAAGGAGTGAGCATCAACCGCAGCACGCCCAATTCTCCTAAAGAAATTGAGAGCAGGGAAAGAAAAATACCAATTCCTCTCACTGTTGTGTACCTTATAAAACAGAGTCCGGCCACCTCTCTCCTATGGGACAGATTCATCAGATCACTCTCAGCTGGCTGAGGTAACAAGTCGGTCCAGCAGACGCAAGTGACTGTCAGCAGCCGAAGACCAGACCGGTGAACAATACTCTAACACAGGTAGCAAAAACTGACATAAAAGCATCTACGGACGACATCTTCATCACCAAACACGGAATTTACCTTACGCAAGAGCCCAATCTTACTGGAAGCACGTGACACGAGTCGCCTAATATGTAGCTTAATTAAACGTAAGCTTCTCATTAAAGGCAACACCGAGAATCTCCAAGGAGCTAGTCTCCAGGAGCAAGGTGTCATCAATCTTCAGAAGTGGATGCGGGGTTAAAAGTGTCCAAAGCAGACTAACAATTATGGATTTAGTCTTACTGGCATTCAGCTTCATACTCCAGGCTGAACACTTGCACTAATGCGCGACTAGTCCCTATTTAGAGAAGCGCATCAAGTAGTAAAATAGGTACCCCTGATAATTAGAGTAGAAAGTATATTAATCTAAATTTCCCTAACCAGTACATCGACGATCTAATAGAGACGAAGAAGGGACATGACGCATATCAAAAAACAAAGAATATCTGCAAAACTGCAAATGCAATTGAACACTTCGATCAACCCAAAACCTGACGAGTTTCGGCTTCAAAGACGGTGATGATTGGTAATATTTTAGTGACGTCAAGAAGCAGCTGCACAAGATTCCCTCATTAAATAAGACAATACGATACGCACCAAGTATATCGGACTGGGATTCCTTGTTTAACAAAAGACTGACTTAGTTCACCAAGCAGTTCCCTCGGGGCGATAAGCACACAGGGCACTCCTCAAATATTGCGACGTTGGAGGCAGAAGTTAAAGTGCACAGAAAATACATGATATTAAAGTCGAGTCTTGTGATCGGTGAAAATAGTACATGATATCAAAGTCGACTCTTGTCGGTAACAATACATACCTACCAAGTGTGATAGCATAAGTACATAATGACAAGCTCATGACCACCACAGTAGGCTATAGGTACTTAACCCAACAGTTCAGCTCTGCAAACCAGGTGGAAGAGGACGACACCACGATGTCTGCTCCGGCAAGAGTAATGTATTTTGGAACGTTGCATATTGATATACCCAGTGAGAAAGGGTAATTGCCTGACTCAACCCTTTACTGGGCAACTGACCATATGTGGTTACTTCGATAATGCATTTGCAACGAGAACGTTTCCAACCGCGGGGCGAACGGTTAACGTTGCTTCCTTCGTACGAATAACCCCAGTGGGCATGTACAATAGATGTTACAACATACCTATGGATTGAAGGGTTAAACATCAATACAGTCGAGTCGCAAGCCAATAATGGCAGTAGGAAATTGCCAATTTGGGCGATCAAAGCCGTCGAACACTTCAATATCACGGCAAAGGAAGCATTTTCAGTAGACTCGAGAATCTATATAATTGCCCAGAAAAAAATGCGGCAAACCGAAGAACACGCTTACTTAGCATTTCACATAGTACATTCAATTGCAATAACCCTATCGAATTTTTCTTCTTGTTGAAAATGTAAACATTTTCAAAAACATTTCAACGCGAAGAAAAAAGCGATAGGGCAACGACGGATATCAGAAGAAAGCGATCTGCATCGATAAGTAACCGTTAGCATGCACTAGAATGAAGCGCAGGGTTCATTACGACTACACCTGCGCAATGTAGTAGAGGCCACGGCAGAGGCGAGAGACATAACAGGTTGCACAGAGAATCCCACAAGCTAGGTAGATATCATATCCAACACCAAAGCTCTATGTACGGGTATGGTCCACGCTTCACATCGAGAGGTTTGAAGAGCAGGTGTAAAGAAAAGAGCTTAGTAAGTGAGAGGCATTGAAGACTTGAATGCTCTGACCGCCGACCTCTACCGAATGAGTGGTCTATAGTGGGAGATGATCGCGCGCAGATCACAGTCGAATTTGGAGGTTTTAACAACTCAATGGCTTACTATTATACATCGATAATTTAACGCTCCTCTTTTTCACTATACAACGGTGCTCAAAGAGAGAACAGAGAAGCGGCATACAGTATGCTAGAGCAACGTGAGCAACGTGGAGCCCAAGGAAGCAGGTGTTCCCACACAGGAGCAACGTGCACGGGAACAGCAAATCGGGCAAGGAAATGAAGAATGGCACGATGATTATCGGGAAAAGTGGCAAAATAAGGAAAAGATAAATTGTACTGAATTAACGGATGGAATCCTCAACCCCCCCCCCCCCAAG
>LQNS02000210.1:11802788-11821662 GCA_001587735.2 Parhyale hawaiensis
CCCTAACGCTACAACCTGTAGACCCCCCCCCCTCCCCTGACGGCACCACTTGACTACGAAAAAGAACGCATAAGACGAAAAACTTTTTATGCACGAGCCTTTCATTTAATGAAACACATACTATATTTAAACTGGAAAGTATTCTGGTTGAAACTGATAACGTAGTAGTTTGATCGCATAAATAAAGTGTTATCACCTGTCTAATAGCAGAGACATAAGCGACGGTGACAGTTGCAGACGCTATTGAGCAAAACAGATCACTGGCAGCTATACACAGACACACACACGGCAAGAGAGGGAGAGAGAAACTCTACGAGATAAGAGTGGCGGCCTATAGCCTTGACTGCTGCAGCTGTGGAAGGAGCCGGCGCGGCAGTGTTGAGGGCAGAGCTGTGATACTGAGGGACAGCAGCAGCAACCCCTCACCACACTGACCCCTCTCACTCTGCAGCATTATCGCTCGCCCTCCTCCCTCGCATCTCGTCTGTCTCCGGTACTTTCTGCTCTAGCACTGCAGCAGCTCTACTTCGGGGTCTGCAAGAACTGCGTATTAAGTAACTAATTTATAGATTTTGGGGTTTAAGAAACCCCACCGGCAACTATAATTACATTATTATCAATCGCCCGACGCCCAGCCACGCTCTCCGGTACTTTCTGCTCGACGTACGAGGCGATGAGGCTCACACTGGAGCCCCCCCCCCCTTTCGTCTCTTCAAGCTGGGTAATGACATCGATGAGCACTGCTTTGGAACTGTGCAAGCCTTGGTTGATGTATCGATACTCTAAGACATACCTAGAAGTTACGATAGATTTACAGACAATTCCAGCTTCAGTACCTAGGAGCAAATAAATTCTTGTGGCTGGCACATCTGTTCTCTGCTCGGTACTCTTCGCTGTAACGCAACTAGCAAGAAAAGAAAATAATTCGTTCATGATCCATGGGAGCGGAAATACTTACGCTTTCGGTATTTTAGCGTAATTTATCTATAGCCTACTCAAATTCACAAATTTCGGGAAGGAGTTCTGCACCAGCGCTGAGCAAGAATGAACACACCACGACATTAGATTCTGCCGCAAGGACATTACTCGTAGCATATTTTGGCCGGGACTCCAACAGGGAACCGTCAATATGCTGTGCAGCACGATCTTTACCATCCAATGCAAAGCGATATTCAACAACACTGAGACACACCAAACGAAACACACGCAGAAAGAATAAAGTAAAACCGTTTCAGATCAACTGAAGTCGGTATTTTAATCCATTGCACCATTTACTGACCATTGCCTGAAGCAAACAGCACCGCGTTGGCCCATCAAAACAACAACGACAGTAGAAAAGTACCGAACGTATAAAAAGAAGAAACAGTAGACCCAGAAGACGACCCCAAAGAGCAGGAACTCAACACGGGCCACCACTTTGCCACACAGCCACCACTCTCACTTTCCTGTCCATCTTTTGCTCGGTGCTGTCGGCAGTGAGTAAACCATCGCTCCATCTAGTGCCGGGACTTTGCTCTTGCCCTCCTATTGCTATTGCTTCCTTTTGAAACTGAGCAGTGATGTGTTGCCCATACAGCATCTACATTAGGCTGTACCACACTGTTTCAGATGAGGAAAAAGCAAGGATATGCAGTATAGCTATATGTCAAGAAAAATATACAGAGAAAAGAACATTTTAGAAATAAACGAACGAGGATGCTCAGTACAAGAATAGATTAAGGGATGAACTGAAGTGGGCACAAAACACGGGTGGTCAGCAACTTTAATCATGAGGGCAAAGTAACTATAACCGAGGAGATGGGTGCCATCGGCGCGAGATCAAAGTTCACCTAATATGCTAATATCCTTAAACTTCAAATTGTTTAAAAACAGCCTGTAGTTAAACAGAAACGATATGTCGCGTCAAGAGTCCCAACTCGGCCCGTCATTATTACTTTATTGTTATATTGATTGAGCCCAAAGATGACATCCATGTACTGTAAGATAAACCCCCACGCTCACACCATTATACTGTTAATCTCTTGTGTTAGTGTGCACGCCGACAGAAATTATGGCGAGTTCTATGTAAGACAAAATTAAGCACAGAGATCTCACCGTAAAATTACATTTCTGCATGCTCGGCGCATGTGAGCACCCACGTCCAGTTACGGTTGACACTAGCGATGTGATGAAAACTCAAGTTCATTTCGTAGTACTGTGCAAACATAGTAAAACTCAAGAAGGTCATTTTGTGCTGCACAAACACAGCATTACAGCAACCAAAGAAGCAACAAGCAGAGACGAGGGGCAGCAGGCACTGCGCTCCCCTGCTTTAGGATCCATTTCTCCAATAACCATTACGGAGCGCTACAGCACTCTTGCAATTATCGTAGCGCTGAGCTATACTGGTGTGCGGGACCGCGTGTGTACCGGCTGACCAGCACCCCTCCTCACTGGAAGAGTATTGTCCCTAAACCAGCACGTCTTGCCGTGCATTGAGGGAAATAAGTGCAGCAGCCGAGGGCCACGATCTATAGTACCGCACATCTCGCGTCGGAGCACGGGAAGGTGGGCTGGGTTTAAGGCAACAATTTCTGCTCTTCTTAACATAGTCACGATTTATAGTCATTATCTAGCAACTAAATGATAAATATATCCACTAGTTTTCTCAAAGCTATTCACTACTTAACTTTATCTCCAGCTTTTTTGCTTTCATAGATACCGTAGCTGCTTGACGTTCAGAGTGCAAATTATTTCATTTATTCTAACTATTCAATAGCTGCAAGAGTTAAATATCTACTGAGTTTTGTACTTGCACCAACTGCTCGACTCATGCTTTTATAAATGAGCTCCCATGGATAAAAAAAAAGCACTGGGAGCTACTAAAAGATATATTACATAGAGCAAACTATCACCTGGTCGACTGGTTTCAGTACTACGGTACCACACTGGCTAAGAAAAGCTCTCACTGTTATCATATCAGACAAAATGATTTCCGTATCTGCAGAAGGGACGAGTCAGTCAAAGGAATTTCCCGTGTAAGGAGTCATTGACATTTTTAACATAACATACACAAGTTTGACCAATATATTATCCACATGAAACTGCGGCACTCAACACAGATACGGATTCCCACAGAATGAGGGAGCTACATGAACGTTAGTTTCGACAAATTTTACTGAGAAGCAACAATATAGAGTATGTGAGAAAGCCGCAACTCAGAAATCCTTGATGTTGAGTCACAACACTATGCGGACGAGTGTAATTATAAACGACATTTCATATAGCAATGCTATTGTTACGAGAACACGAGGCTTACTTGGCCCTAGAGAGATAATTTACTAGCTCCAATACCCCTGTTAAAGTTTAAGTCAAGGCTATAAGGTGCGAGTTCGGAGAGAACGCCAGAGCCACAAACTTCCCAAATTATAAAGCATGGAGGTAGGGAAGTGACCGAAAGTACAAGGAGGAAGTGCAGACAGGGCGACTGCTCAGCACATAAATATCCAATTGTTGGGTCTGCTCGGGAGGGAGGCGACCGCTCGAGTCGTTCATACAAAAGGCCTTGTGGTCGTAACGAAAGTACCTACTCGCCAGAAGAAACGGTTGACTGTTCCACACGGAACACCACCCCAAATGCGAAGTATGTCGCAGGCGATGAACATAGAAGAGATATATTTCGCCATAACGCTAAAATATTTAAAATGCGTGCAGCACCGAGATACGATTAAGGAAGCGCTCGTACTTAACCCGACTTTCGCTTTGTACAAGCGGTCCTATGCTGGCTATAGGAAGAATAGAATCAAGTCTCCAACACATCTCAAATCCGAGCACAACAGTGAACATATAGTTAAGTCACCTCGTAGTCAGCAATTGAAGCACGACAGCATATAAGAATGAGGTTGCATGAAGGCGCACAGTCGTAAAAATCGAACCCGAGCCCACTGCAATTGCCCCAAGTCAATACAGATATCCTGGACACTCTTTACGCCTTCTGCTCACCTCTTGGACGTAACCAAGATAACGAAAGTAGACATACTGTAGCGGATCCCCTGTGGGTGCGACGGAGCAACACCCTTTTGTACTAAACCAAAACACTTTGTAGGAATTTCCTGAACATTATGTTCCAAAGAAATATTTCGTGTTATCGTATACGTTTGGTAATTGTGACTGGACGGTGGGCATTTTTTCAAGTGGACTCGTAAAGATGGTGACTAAGCATACATACATTGATTCCAAAATAAACACAAAGATCCAGCTATTGAGTAACAGTATAATCAATCTACGGATGTAGGCCTAGTAAACATAGGCTATCCAATGCATGTCGTCTGCTTGGAAGGACAAACTCATTCACACAGAGAAAATTGAAAGAAAAATTCTTTTTCCACAACGAAAAGTTGACTGGACTGAGTTGTACGAGTATGAAGTAATGTAAACAGTTGAAGAAACCCGAGGTTCTACTTAGCACGACTCATACAAGACCCGTGTTTTCCAGAGAGAATTTGAACAGGGTCAAATACGATTAACTCTGTTCATCTGGCAGTGTTAGTCTGTTTACAAGGGCTCTGTGGCTTATCTTAGGGGAAACAAGCCTCTGTAGCGAGGCAGCACAACCTGGTATGCAAAAGGTTCCTCTAACAGAAAAATACAACGGTGAATACACGGAGCCCTGCCCTGGCCTGCCGGCAGGGGCACACGCGCCCGCAGCAGCAGCAGCAATGTGGCGAGTCTGCAGAGGTCGCGAAGGGAAATCAGTGCAGCGTGACGAACCACCTGTTCCATCTACGGCGACAGCAGCAGCAGCAGCAGCTGGTTCATGATCTACCACCTGTCACCATCTACATTGAGCACCGTGCCAAGAAGCGGCTCCAATACACAAACGAACCGTGTAAAGTGCCCTAATAAACGTGGACGATGCACGCCCACGACAGCTAAAACGGTAAGACGCGAGGTCTCATCGGTTTCGACGATGCTATGAAAATTGCGCCGAAGGTATAAGAGAGCTGTGCTAGGGGGAGCACTGGTGCACGTAGTGTGACCGTTAGTCTCGGACAGGACCGAAGGTGGAAGGAGATAATGCAACGTATGGGTAAGACGTACCTGGAGATGAATCGGAGATGAAGAGCCGAATCAGCTTGTACTATATTGGTGAAAGAGACAAATGCCCGCGGTTTCCAAATAGCGGCGTTACAGTTTGTATCACCCGTGGGAGGTATGCTCTTGTATGAAGAGTTGACACAGTAGTAACATCTTGGAATGGCATAATGTTAACCCTGTCATGCCTGCTGCACACACGTGTGTACGTTACAAATAATGTACTTCTTACGTTAACGCTGTAACGTCCGAACCCCTTATGAGTTGACGTAAGAACAGCACCATTCAAAACGCGTGAAGCGTTCAGTATGGGTACCACCAAGTTCCACATCAGTTGTGCCCCTGAGCTAAGTTCTGCAGGTCTAGCACACATAACTGTAGGCAATAACCTACTGTCTCGAGCTCACGGCAGTGAAGTGAAAGATGTTGCACGGGCACCAGCTTACTCCAGTGCAAGTTAGACTAGATTAGATAGGCGGCAGTAGACGGACCAACAGGCCCATTCCCACAGACACCGGGACTTACGCCCCGGCCCTCTAAGAACAATTGCCATTATGTCAGTATGATATAGATGACTGAGGAAAAGAGAAGAAAATTAGAGCACTCTGAGAGCACATACCTCCACTAAGTAAGGCAACGGTAACGAAAAATTAAAATTGCCTCTGAAACTATGATTTTTTTTATCAACTCCAATACCTAATCATTTGTGCCTTTTGATAGCATTAACAGTTTCTGCAATTTTTTTGAAGATCCGTTCATAACTTTTTGAGTTATGCTGCTAACAAATATTATGACAAATAAAAGTCAAACATACAAACGAACCAACCGATCTTCACCAAAATTTAATCATTATGTATTTTAACATTACTAACAACTCCTGTAAATTTCATAAATATCCATTCAAAACTATTTGAGTTATTGCGTAAGAAACATTATGACAAACCCAACTCAAACATAGACACGAATCAACCGATCTGCACCAAAATTTACCCATTTTTGTCTTATGACATTACTAACAACTCCTCTAAACTTCATAAAGACACCCATTTAAAACTTTTTGAGTTATGCTGCTAACATACATTATGACAAACATAAGTCAAACATAAAAATAAACCAACCGATCTGCCCTAAAATTTAATCATTTATGCCTTTTAACATTACTAACAACTCCTGTAGGTTTCATAAGATCCATTCAAAGTTTTTTGAGTGATTGCGGTAACAAGCATAAAATCCAATACAGCGACAAATATATAAACGAACAAACACATCATAACAAAAACTTGGTCATTTACTCTTTGTGATATACTAAACAACTCGTGTAAATTTCATAAAAATCCGCCCATAACTTTTTGAGTTACGGCATTGAAAAAATGAGGCGGACAAACAAACGGATGGATTGATCTTCATCAAAAGTGAATCTTCTGTTCTTCCTAACATGCCCAACAATCCCTGTAAATTCGTCAAAATCCATCCATAGCTTTTTTGAGTTACCTTGGTGACAGACAGACAGAACGACAGAATAACAGACAAACCTGACGAAACCAAAACCTCCTTGGCGGAGGTAAAAAATGGGAAGAATCTCAGTCAAAGAGACGATCATGCATGCACGCAAGTACGATCTATAGCCGCTGATATACGGAGCTTAGAGACATCTATCAAGTTGGGACTGAAAACGAGAAGGATATGGTCCAAGGTGGCCTCTGAAGCTTTGGCCGTCAAGAGTTCGGGACTCCTGGAGGTGGAGTTCTTAGCTATGAAGCATGTCTCTCCCAATGTTTGTCAAGACGATTTTTAAACGCGTCGACTGTCTCCGCACCGTTAAGTTGGAGGAGCATAGAAGAACAAATACATTAACAATTAGAAATACACGGCAAATGTCAAATTAGCCAATACAAAATTTACGCCAGAAACAATCGTATGAACATGGGTGTGCAAAATTTGCGTTCATTACTACGACTAATTAACTCGACAAATGTACCAACTAAAGTTTCCGCTGCTCGTAGGAATGGTACTGTTTGAAATTTCTCCTATCAAGGACACTGTACTTTACTAATCGGAAATTGTGAAGCGATTAACCGGCACGCGCTCACTCTATGCCCGTAGTCATCGGATAAATGCCCTTGAGTTTGCAATTGGGTTAAAGGGTTGAGCGAAAGGCGCGCTTGCAAACGCTCTTGAAAAAAAAATTCACTGAGCTTGAAAGGGCGTCGAACTTCACTCTGGACTCTTACTACCAAGAGATAATATTAAAGCCGACATTCGGGTGACATTTTGATCGCCAGTGAAAGTTTCTCCCAAGAGGCGCTAACTGCTCAGGTAAACCCTGCAATGATACAAGCAAGGCAAATGCAGACCAATGTTTGTATACGGTAACTATAAAACCAAACCACGCATTCAATTGTGGCTTTACGTTTCAAAGACAAAACACGAGCTTCTTTTGTACCAGGTGCAGGCCACATCAGGGACATCACTTACTTTACACTGACTGCTATGTACATTGTAGTCGCACGGAGATATTGCGGTCATTGACCTCACGTATGGAACAGAATTCTGCTGTGTGCATGATTCTTAAAGCCGGAACTGCGCACCTGATGTACTTACACTATACATCAGGTGACGCACCTACACTGATCACGTATTGTGCACTGCCATACAGTGATTACCCACAATGTTAAAGTAGTACTAATACGTTTGCACTGATCACCGGTATTCTTACATGTGATACATCACGTAGGTATACTGCTCAGGCAAAGCAGATCACGTTCAAGTGAACTGAACTGACCACGCATAAAGCATCGCACGCACTAACCACACTGCATCTACACTGATTAACTATGGCGCACCCACACTGATCGATCACACAGTGCACCTGTAGGTATATACCGTTCACATAATTACACCTTCAACGACCATGCACCTAATGCCCCATAGAGCAAAGAACAACATGCTGCCATCATCACTTGGCACACGAGCATGGTGGTGATGCGATGGCAGCAAATACAATGCAGAGCGTCAGCAGGAGATACTGCAACACCAGCAGGTATGCATGCAGCCTGCTGCTGCTGCTGCTGGCAGGACAGGCAACAAGCACAGCAGCCTGCAGCAGGCAGCGGTCTACACTGTAGCGTGTCACGGGAAGCAAAGGTGCCAGCCTGCCTGCCACGCCCTTTGCTTTCCATTCGCGCCAGCTTAAATTGAACCTTGTGCCGGGATGATATGACGTGAATATGAGCCACATTAACTTTATGTTTTTATTTCCAATGGAACCTTGCGCTGGGATGATATGAAATGAATGTGAGTCATACAAACTCGGCGTTTATCGCTGCGCAGCATATTTTTTTAGTGTTAGCTCAAATTTAAATAAGTGTTGAGATGATGTGAAGTATATATGTCATACTCACTATTTACCACAGAACAGATATAATTTCAGCCAGCGCTAGAATGATATGAAGTAACGATAACCCGCATTAATTTGTGTTTCTAATTGTACACGTTATACTGTGGTGCCAGTTTAAATATTGAATTTGGAACCGAATGATGGAATCAAAATATGTTGCTTACAGAATTATGAACTTAAAGCTTCTTTCAGGACCACCTCAAATTAAAAATTGCGCTAAATGAAGTCAAAATAATGTGAGAAGAATATGCGCGACATTATTCAACTTGCACTTCGTAAACCAGCTAACTTTAACTGAACTTGGCGCTGCAGTGACCTGAACTATATAGCTATGTGCTGTGGTATTCTATTCATGCTCTACATTAAATAGGCTTTATGTCGCACCAAGATTAATTGGAGGGTGCGCGTTGAACATAAGATGAGAACGCGTCCTGTTACACCTCTGTTTTGCTTCTCAAGTTATTATGCAAGAGGCTCGACTTCGCTTCCACAGCTTCAACTGGGCTTCAAAAAATCAAACAGCAAGACTTGACACCGAGCTCTACGAGTGTGAGAAGCATCAATGCTAAAATTTAGATTAACTGAACTCCGAACAGAGGATAATATGGACTAAAAGAGACCCGTGCTATTCAGAGTCTGTAGCCCTGTACTGCGATATATCTTTCCCTCAGCTAGAGCGATAACTCATGGGCTCATGTGTCAGATGTAAATATCCGTACGACGACGTTAGCTTTTACACAATATAGATAGTAAGACGTAGCGATAGCCATGCAGCTGTGTCAAGGCCGCGAGCTTCAGGCGTGCGAAGTAACAAGCAACGGTACCTGAGTACACTTGCTCGCAAGAAAGATGATTGTTACACGATGTGTGACGGCCAGTAAACGCATACACAAGTAATTGAAAAGTGAAAATGAGGCATTAAATAACACGTCAGTGTCCAACATAAGTGAGGATCCCGATACACTTGTAGCCTAGTACGAGTCAGCATAAAATAACGGAGGTAGCTCATACGACCAACTGCAGCAGTGCAACAGATGAAGTGCAGTGCAGCAATGGCGGCTTGGTACTCGGAGTATAGTACAATACATAAATACTGTGTGAACAAGTTCCGCATTAAAATGGTTCCAACTCTGCAATTGAACGACAGTTTGGAGATCAATGCTACAAATAGTCAGCGACAAGCTTCAACACAGAACAGGCAAAGATCAGCTCAGAAACCGAGATGGTAGATTATACAGCTGCCATGCATTTCACCTACAAAATATGTAAAACGGAGCAAATATGGTTCCTTAGATACAAAGCCACGACGCTGGCGAATACGCAGTAACAAACATGAATATCAAAAAGGGCAAAGAAGCAGCAAGCAAGAGCTGGGTGCCTTACAGTCCCATGCTATAAATGACTAGTAACGCACAATGTCAACAAAATGTGTAAAGTGTAGCGAATGAATGGGTGCTCAGAGCCCGGAAAGTAGCCAGGTGTTAGCTACGATAGCAAGAGTAGGAGCACACCATATGGAGTGAGGCTTGGGAGGGGAGGTGGGGGGANTGGCAGGTGACCCAGTGCGTCGGGTAGAGTGACCTTGCCCCAACACGGGGAGGTTAGGTGGGTTAAAGGATCCTTGCCTGCAGGAGGAGTCGGGAGGGGGCGAGACGAGTCAGTGAGAACGAGCATGCACGAGTACGACAGACCCAGTGTACGTCCATACAAAATACGTTCGTTACGCTGACAGTATCCTCGGATAGCAATATCTATTTCTAATTATCAAAGGCAGCGCGCTCTTTCTTCGGTGAAAATATTAGTCGGTCCAAAAACTGGCAGCACATAGGTAGCCTAAGTTTATAGGGTCAAGGAGAAGCAAAATTTGTGCGTGAATATACAGAAGCTCTTGCGTGACCGAAGTAACAGGAAATTAATCTCACGCCACAATGATCAAGAGAAGAACTACAAATAACATACGCACGGCAAGATAATTAGGGAAGCCCGGCACGAAGGATGGGGACCACCAAATTGAGAAAGAGATGAAACAAAAGTTAATAACGAAGTATTAAAGCGGAAGACACCAAAGTTGTCAGGAAAAGAAATATGAGCCGGGGGTCCAGTTACCTATTGCGTTAAAACTACCAATGACATCCCACTTGAATGAGACACTGCATAGAATGGGATGAGCAAGCCAACCCTATACTCTATGGCTCTGCAATGAAAAGAAAAAATGGAGGTGTTACACGTCTATGCTATGAGGCTGAGGTACACCTACAGAGTCCCCTCGGGAAGGAGGGAATATCCGACAAAATATGGCCAATATAACAAATGCCAGACATACTTGAGAGGCTGTCGAGACGGTGCGTGGGAACGGTCACGTGCTGCCCCAACTCTTCTATTAAACGACGCCTGCATCGTACGTTACGGGCAAACACTTAATTTGGGCCCAAAATTGACGCAAGAACGTGGACCAAAATCACCGAATATGAGAGTCACAACGTGCACCAAAACTAACAGTACATTAACGGTATCTGACTCCGGCTGCACTATTTCGCTACAAGGATTCTTCCTCTTACTGTATTACTACAACAGAAAGAATCCTTGTATCGAAATAGCACAGCCTGATTAACCCTGAAAGGAATTCATTTTTTTTTCTCATCAGAGGGGTGAATGCCCGTCAGGGTTATGGCAGAGTTACTCGACAACAGGCTTGAGACATTAGAGAAGGAGCTCCAAAAGACTGGATATGCTGCAGATGTAATATATTGTGACCCACGAGATCGAAACGGTAAAAATACGACATGTTGCAATACATATGAGAGAATTCAATGTCGAAATAGAGCACTCCGACAGCGCATACCTTCGCCAAGCAAAGCAACGGTACCGAAAAATTCAAATTGGTTCTGGAACTATGATTTTCGGTTCTTTCAGAATATCTAATCATCTATGCCTTTTGACCGTAATTAACAGCTTCGGTAATTTTCTTGAAGATCCGTTCATAACTCATCGAGTTTTGTGGCTAGTAAACTTTCTCACAAACATTAGTCAAAACACACAACACAAATCCAATCATCACAAAAAAATTTTAGCATTCTTGTTTTTATAATATTTCTAACAATTCCTGTAAATTTCAGAAAGATCCGTTCATAACTTTTCCAGTTATTTTGTTAACAACCATAAATCAAACAGAGACAAACAAACAGATCACAAAAGTAGAACGCATCTTGGCGTAAGACCATCACCCGCGATGGCCTGAGGGAGCAAATTTCATCGTCGTCATATCTGCATGATGGCCAGCTGTCCCTTGTTTCTCTCTCTGTTAGATCGCCGTTGTTGTGGAAACTGAGGCTTAAACTATTCACTGTAATAATAACACAATAAAAATAGAGCGCCTCGGGGCGCGTAAGACAATCTGCCGCGTTGGAGGCAAATTCAACGCAGTCATTTTTGATGGCCAGCTAGTTTTCTGGCATGGGTCACATCTAGGTCAACCCACCAAACTCCCTGCAAAAAAATTACGAACAGTGCTCAACTTTTACCTGTTTTAGGGCGGAAACAAATCTATAAACAAATATATATACAAACAAATAGGTATATGTATATAACTACTTAAATCTTCAACGAAAGCATTATCACCTCTATCACTTCGTTCGCGGGTGATGAACATTGTCATTTGCTGTTCGTGATATACCTACCTAACTACCTAACAACTCATGTAAATTTTATAAAATCGGTCCATTCTCTCATTGTCTTTCGAGTTATAGTACTTAGAAAGAAGAGGTAGAGAAATAAACGGTCGAACGGATCTTCGCCAAAATTTAATCATCTGTTACTGCAAACATGACTCATAAGCCCTGCAAATTTCGTTAAAATTGGTACATAACTTTTGGAGCTATCATGGTCACAAACAGAAAGCAATAAGAACATAACCTCCTTGGCGGTGGCAAAAATAACTGTTCGCTGCATGTGAAGAATATAAAGTGACAGATGCAACAGATAAGAATGATTCAGCACACCGAGCAGGCAAGAGCACAAAGCGAACGCTCACTAGAAAACGGTAGGTTCTTACGTAATCTAACTGGAGTATGCTGCTCAGGCACGCTCTGCAAAAAGAAAACGACACAATTTATTATTTGATTATGTAAACCATTGCTGACGGGACAACATACATCGAGAAACACCCGGCTTTTGAAGTACGAAACACGCAAGAGCAGGGCAACATGAACATGCCAAGTTATGTACACACAAATAAACCTCTATAGCTGTAAGCAATATATGCTTACTATTAATCTGTCAGTCAACGTGCGCTTAGAAGGAAGCTTGACATTGCCTGGCGGACGAGATTATGGCCAAAAATCTATAAAAGCCTAAAGTTCAGATTTGAACTCGTTAAATCATTTCTTCTTAGAACCTGCATGTTAGTTATCAGGGATTTAATAAATGTCCCTACCTACCCACAACCAGCGTGATCCATAACCATTAAGGAACAAATCGGGAGATTGACATTAGTCGACACAAGCCATTTACAGGAAACACATCGGTTGCGGTTGCAAGAATAAGTAACAGTATTGCTATGACAAAACATACCATATGCGATGCGTATTGCGGTCGACATATTTTAACGAGGTCATAACAGGAGACTAATTAGATTTACATTTCAAAAGGCAAAAATAAACTTACCGTAACAGAGATTAGTGTGCAAAGGTGGACGCTATATAAGGAAACCTAGTTTTGAGGCAACCATGGAGGACGCTTCAAAAAAGTTCTTTCAGCGAAGTGATCTAAATCGCTTTGGGCGCAGTTTGTCAGCCTAGAAAATTTTCCCATAATAACATAGCAATACTAAAGTAATCGTTAACGGATCCCAGCAATTAAGAATCGATCCCTGAAGTGAGTAACACGACGAGAACACTACTTTCGGTAGATGATTATAAACAAAAGACAGGATAGAATTTGAGGGAAAGTTACAAATGATTTGACAGGTTACGAATAAGAATAAGGTCAGAGAGCATATATATGAACATGGAAAGAGGATCATTCTCAAGTCGCACGGTTGTTCATCAGCGCAGAATTCATCCTTTTCACAGTTCTGCAGAATATGGTTGCCATGTGTCTACCTACACAGGACAACCCACAACGGAGCACCGACTTCACTGAGGAATACGAAACCTCACTCAATAACGACCAACCGAAACGTTCGTTTCTCGTATAGGAACAGTATTGATAGAGACGTCATATATAAGGTACAGGACCGTGGTCCTTATAGGGCTGACGTTCAATGGCCAAAATAATCTATCAAGTTTCTAATGGTATTATTCGAACGGCAACTGGTGTTAAGGTGAACGGTAGGAAATATAAACAACGCAACGAGCCGAGGTGGTCGGCAGAAGCGCGGGTATACATAGCGGTAACTTTCCTGCAGCAGCGGTGAGGTTATAAAGTACCAACCTATAGTTATGTACAATGCTTCGCTACATCCAAGATCGAACAGATTCTACGGAGTAACTGAAAAAACACTACGATCTGAGTTAGAAAACGGACCCAAACGCCAGAAAAACAAAAGCGAAGGTAAGACTTAAACAAGGGTGCATGTGACCGACGGACATGAGAAGACACGATGGAGTTCACAATAGATGCGACAAAATAATGCCGGCGCGTTCGATCGAAAGAGAGGAAACGCCTCGAGATAATGCACAGCACAAAGAAGTAACATAAAAGAGAAGAAGAAAGAGAGAGGGAAAATACGACGTACAGAGGGGCTTACAGTGAACGGAACCACAGCACCTGGCATCCGTGCAAGGGGTAAAACACAAAACAGCAGGTGTGGTCAACATCGAGGAAGTGCAGAGAATAATAGCAACTGAAAGAAGCGGTAAGCTGAAGAATAATGCACGGCAGAATGCAGACACGGGGACAAAGGAACATACAGCAAAAGAGATCAGGGTGTGTGAGTGCGACACAAATATGCGGGCGTGTCCAGAAAGGAGGAAGTGTCCCGTGCGCAGATAGTGCGCGAATGCAATAATTGCCCCCACGGAAACTGAACATCAGCGGACGCCGCCAAGCGTGAACAGAACCATCACCGGATTCTTCACCGCGGGGCAGAGAAACGTTACATGTCAAAACTATATGCAAGAAGGTAGCAACTCTTGAAGTTAATGGCCAAAAGGTAAATTACCCTGAAGTAAGTGATGGCAGCGATGGCAGCGAAGCAATGCGAGTATACCTGACTGATCGTAGAAGACTTATGATCCCTCCTTTGGTTCACTCACTTATTCATATAGATGTTCAATTTGCTTGCATCAGTAACTAACTTTAATTTTGTTCCATATACATATTGTTTTCCAAAGTCCACAGACTTCTATACGCAGCTGATGTGTTAGAAATAGTAATCAGACTATAAGCTTTAGGAATAATAAGGATCGAAATCACAGGACTCGAGCCAGAAACACAAACCGAATGTGTCCACAAACCAGAGGCCTTGGCAACGGCGGAAAACGCGGAAACGACGAAACACAAACAGTTGCAAACAGCTTATGCACAGCAGTAACAAACCGAGCGTCCGAGGCCACAGACTATGACTACAATATGGCCCTGCAGTAGGTCGCACACAGCAGGCACAACAGAAGGAATATAGAGCGTTATTTATACGTTCCAAACTTCTAGTGTGCAAACCGGGAAGGAAGACACTGGAACAAGACAAAGACGGTTAGTTGAACCCCAAATAATCAAGCTACCACAATAATCATGAGGGAAAACAAGAAGTCCCGAGTACAGGTAATGTTAAGGTAATCTAAAGGAGCCTTCTGGAAGAGGGACGCCAAAGCTACAATGCGCTACATAAGAGAACTTAAGTCCAGCGGCAGTAGGGTAATTATTACAGCTAAATTACGACACCGTTACGACAAGGCCAGTACCTGCAAGGTGTATATGGCAGAGACGCTAGGGAATACGCTGATAGGCAGACACGCCTTGACAAGGCGACGTGACAAGCGGCGGTCTTCCGCGATATGGGTGCTTGGGGCCCTGACTTTTGTGGGTAATGTCCCGAAGGTGCGTTATTTAGCGTTCTTTTCACTTAGAAATGACAGGAAGAATGGCACGCAGTAATATCTCTAAGCTCGTACTCTCTCAACATCTTCCACACAGGAAAATGAGTTAATTATATTGAGTAGTTTAAGCCTCCGTTTCCACTTCAGCCGCAAGTTCACAGAGGAAGAAAGAAATGACATACAGTTGGGTTGATAGCATACGAAGTGTGAACATGATTTTTTCACCACATTAAAATTCAAGTCAGAGTTTTCCGTAGAGTAAAAACTATTGTCAGTAAAGCATACATAGATGGCCGCTCGCCCACTGCTGAGATGCACCTATTTTTCCGCGAGTAAAGCTATATTTATGGGAACAGCAGTAGCTCGACAGCAGCTTACTGCAAAATGTCCAACCTTGAGAAACTAACAATTTAGTATTTTTGAGAGTGAGACCAACGGTTGGCAATAAGGCAATTGCAGCTTTGTTGATTGGAAACCAACTTATTTAAAAATAGCTCCTTTGAAATATTGGTCTGGGCCTCCAGCTCAATCCTGTGGAGCAAGCTGGCCTGCAGAACGCACCTTCAGCATTCATATATTAACTGCAATTACTGAAACTCGTAACTGTTATTCTAGAGGTAAGAGGAAACTGCAGTTCTTCAGCTACTGCTGTCATAAATTTTTCGTTTCCACTAAACTAAACGATGTTCGAAAGGACAACACGCCAATCTATTTGTGTATCTATAGTGCTCCAGAAAGAGCTTTCGAGAGGCATCTTCGGACCAGTAGAGCATTTTCATTGAGCTTCAGGCTATCTCATGTATAATTGGTTTGCGATAAACGCCTAAAATTTGATCCAAAGTGGCGAATACAATGCCCAGGTTGACGCTTCAGACAATTAGAGCTAATTGGCATTGATGATATCGATGAAAGTGGGCAGTCGAACATGGCCTACAAATAGTCTATGCAGCTGTAAGCATCAATCTGCAGCTGCGCATCGATTCAACTACAGCAGGCTCTAGCAGGCAAACCTACTGCCATTGTTATAATAACCTACAAAGCATAGGAAGTTTTCTTTCCAGCGCTGTACGAATCAAACAAAGCAACAAATTACCTAACTTTAATTACATTAAGTCACCTTTTCTAGATATTTACAAGACAGCTACGACATATTTTTCATTGCACCGGCGAAACTTAAACGTGCCAATTAAAGATTTGCCGGTAATTTTTGTACTAATAGATTTATCCGAACATGGCCGAGTGGTCCCAACTGGCGTTATAGCATAAGTACACACGTCTAAGAAACACACACAGAGAGCAAGATACGCACACAAGCCGCGGGTCACTGCTCTACGGACACATATTTCTATTCCGGTTATCGGTTTTCTCGAGAGCTACGATAAGAGCGCCGAGCATCCGGCACCTCTCTCTCCTGTAGCGGTGGGGCAGGGCACCTGCTGCTGCGGCTGCTCCTCACCGCGGCGAGTTCACATCATGGACGAATATTACTTATTGAGGTCCCGGTATAGGTAGTTGGTGACCAACCTCAGAGCATGTGTCAGGTCACGTTACGTTAGTTATGAATAGGTTAGGGAAGGTTCAGTTAGAAGAGGTGCCTACCCGAACTCAAGGAACACATAATTAGTTATACCTGCATCTTAGGAGGGCCACATACAGAGCCGGCGCCGTATCTGATGCGTCCATGACCCGTACGCAATTCTGCTACAGGAATTTTGCCATATACTGAGGTAGTAGACAACACCATACCTGATTGCCCCCCCCCCCATCCCCCGAAGTCGGGCGTTTAGCAAGCGAGTACCGTACTTCAGCAGCTGAATTATGTAAACTTAAGCAAAATATTACCTAAATCACACAGAGGCTGGAATTTGGAGTGCAATATTCAAGGTGGTGTAAAGAATTCATTTACTAACAAGAAACACAAATCGTAAACACGAGAACGATGGGAGATAGTAGTAGAATTGATAGAATCTTGAAATAACCAACAATGACCTGAAAATTACTCCCTCTGTTCTGAAATAACTGTTCTACTAGCACAAATTTCAATTGCCTCATCTTGGTACTCCAAAATTAAACAACTGAAGTTTGCAGCTGTGGGACAACTATTTCAGAACAGAGGTAGTATTAACTTTGTTACCCACCAATAACCAATATCGATGAATTGATAACTTACCTATGATTATTATCGGAATTAGTTCAAGCCTCCTTAGACAACGCAATAGAAATTTCAAAGAAAAAATGGAGGGAAATCGAGTGAGCTATACCTCAACCCATCCACGCCTTTGGGCAAAATCGGGGAGAAAAAGAGGCAGAACAGAACACGCATCGTCAGAAGGAGTATAGAACTGAAAAGCAGCAAAGTGGACACATAAGAGAAATGTCCATAAGGTCAAGCTAGCTCGTTCTAAGCTAGCCCCAGAGAGCACGACTCTCAATAATAAAAGATGGGCCCACTTGAATAATGTAGTGCTATAGCCAACAGGATGATCCTATGCCATCTGAAGGGAATTCACTACGCAAAACGTTTTCTCGCATCATCAGCAAGTTTTTTTTTTACAAAGGTGTTAAAGAGAAAATTGTATTGAAATTTACGGCATCAGTGCATAAACAATTTTACTGTTCTTGCTTGTGGTACGGATTTTTCGCAGATGACTCATAGATGTAGGTTTGATTTATGAAATCAGAGGAAGTTCTACCTTGTTTTCGGGAGCACAGTTTCGCAAACCTCAAATTTTACTTTCAAAGCCTCAAATTTTACTTTTTACGTGTTTGAAATTTAAGTAGCACCAAGAGAGTGTACAGTCTAACCGAACGAATTTACCGCAAATGCTGAGTACACCGCGCGTATCCTGGATAACAGCAGTGACTAGATCATGAATAAATTATAAAATTTGGCAGCAATACTAACTAGCTGGAACCTATGAAAATTCCACAGAAAAGAAGTAATGTTGTCCAGTGTTATCTATGACCGGTATCATCCTACTTTTCCCCTATCTAATACTGAAAGAACCTATGAAAATTCTACAGCACTAAGAATTGATCCTCAATTAAGATGCTCTCGGACCTGTATCATGCATACGAAGGGCGAAAATGTTCCAAGTCACGCAGTAAGACTTGCGAGCAGTAGCAGCTTAAACACGAACCTCACTACTCTATCTACATGCATATACTATTGATCCCATCCCAGGTCCTATGAAGGATCTAATACTAAGAATGACCGTCGTGTGTTTATATATAAATATATATATGACGATTATAGGAGCAGTTGAAGAAATTTTGGTACCCACGACGCGCGTTTCGCTGTTCTCCAGCTCATCAGGTGGGAGGATCAAAGTTGGTAAATTTAGTTCTTAAAATCTTGCGAAATTTAGAG
>LQNS02000210.1:11822718-11836583 GCA_001587735.2 Parhyale hawaiensis
ACCTAAGGATGCCAGCACGATAAAGGATCAATGAAGAAAAGAAGAAAATTAAGAAGTAAATAAGAGAAGAGGAGATTCCGCACCGGCCTAGAGGCATTACGCAAACG
The DNA here is from genome assembly GCA_001587735.2 of Parhyale hawaiensis. Classification (NCBI taxonomy): domain Eukaryota; kingdom Metazoa; phylum Arthropoda; class Malacostraca; order Amphipoda; family Hyalidae; genus Parhyale; species Parhyale hawaiensis. Next base: position 11,822,826 of record LQNS02000210.1, read on the forward strand.
TATAGGTTATTGCGTGAATTCTTCACGCACGGGTCCACTGGTACGTCAAGAATGTCCTAATCTCCCCCTATCTAGCTGAAAGCGTTACAGTCGTGATAACTAACGGAAGGACAAGCAGAATTTTATTATTGATCGAAAATATCTTTGGCCCGTGCTCAGCGTGAACTTTCTAGTCACGATGAAAATCAGCTTAAGAAACCACAAGCGACATGGATTATGCACGACGGTAACGAAAACTCCATCCAAGATCGAGGCGTCTATCTACTCACGCGTAAAAAAAAGGACATCATAAAGTACCTATGTAGCTAATTTTCTAAGCGAAGCGGGATTCAGAAACGCAGTACCTCGAGAATATTCCAGGGGCTATACATATTGTGATAATGTGAGGCTCGGCTTCCTGATACCTCATCACCTCGTCATTCAACAGACGAATTAGCTCTTATCTAAATCCTTCATATCGGGACAGAGATACCAACCAACCAATTAACCCTTTAGTGCCTACGGTAAACATATGATGACATAACACGTAGTGTTATTCCTACGAAAAGTGATATACTATTGAGGCACAAAAGGGTTAAGGAAAAAAGCAATGAACATTGTATTATTTAGTTTACTACAGGGCCCGCGCTGTCAAGAATGGCAGCAAAAAAATTGTGATTCCTTCATTGATCATACTTTCGTTACTGCAACTGCTAACCTAAACGCACCCTGAGATGAGCGTTTACGGCTTCACAGTTGCTCAGTATCGAAACTTTTTTTCTCTGACATGGAGAAAATTCATTGCTTTTTGCAAGCCGATCAGCAACTCTCAAAGTAATAGCTTCGATTCGGTTTAATGGATACCGTACGTAGGATATCCTAATAGATCTAATGGTTTTACATGAGCTTTTACGAAAAGTGATTCATCGACCATTGAATTAAATATGGAAGAATAACTGACGCAACGAAATTATCTCAGGGCAAAAACTAAGAATCAAGATGAATGAGAGTACTACAGAGTACAGATATCTTCAGTGCGAGATATCAACTTTGGCAATGCAAAAAGTGCATTCAGACATAAGGTCGCCCTATCCTTCGTCATTGATTCGATTTAATGGAGAAGGTAATACTAGTACAAATCAGACTAAGCCTTCGATATCTTCATGGTTAGAATTTCAACTGTCACTGATTAAGAAACGCTTGCCACCATCTGCAACCTGGCCCATTTTCCACCTATCAGCTTTCAATGAAACTTAACAGGATGACCATGGCCAGCCTCAAGCCTGGGCTAATTTCCGCCTGCCTGTTTTGTTAAAGCGCGACACAAAGTGGACAGGGAAACAAATAAATTAATAAATAAAATAAAAAAACAGACAAATACACATCGGTCGTTATATTGTAGATTATTCTTTACTCTTGATGCTCGTAGCCAATCGTCTGTGGCTTTAATTTAGCTTGTCATACAAGATTACTTCGGCATCAAGGCGACACGATAATTATAAAGGCGATCGATTGATAGCAGCATATACATTAACTAGTGGACCCGTGCGTGAAAAATTCACGCAATAATCGATATGTTTACTCTCTTCTTCGACTTGCAGTTTCCATATTTTCCCGCTCACGCTTATTAGCAACTCTTATTCCCTTCTGTAACCCTTCTGCTTCAAGTCTTTCTTGTCACTGTGCCGCATGGGCGCTTCATCTCTCCATTGATAGCACGTCTTCGTTCTTGAGACTGTAGTAGTCTCGTTCTTCTTTTACGTTTCCTATCCTCTTTCTTAATTAAACGTGCGTCTTCCAAAGTAAGATCTTAAGTAAAACACTGCAATAAACTTGAATGCCTCCAGTCAGTTTATATGCAATGCCAGTGCGCCGTATCCATAATACTGTCTTCCATACTTAACTATCTGATTCCCTGAAGTGCTCAAATTTTGGACTCTGAAGCCAACTATGTATCTCAGAGAAAGACAGTAAGCTAGAAGAAATAATTATCTACTGCCCGTGAAAAATCATTACCTCGTGAGTGCCCCGTTGATTATCTGCCGAATTTATAATTCGTGACCCAAGAGAAAAAAGTTATAAAATCGGACTCCAGAGCTGCATACATATTGTCCCGATTTAAGAAGTGTTTCAAGCAAGAAGTACATCCAGATGAAGAGATAATTATTCAATTTTCACCATTTTTTGCAACCTGGTGATCGATCTCTACGAAAACGTAACTGAATTACAAAATCTGCAACCTGGCTTATTTTTCGACCATCTATTTCCTTCAAAGAGGACACGAAATAAATAAATACACCAAGCGTTTTATTATATTAGGATTCGTCATAGAGGAATGCTCCGATACTAATGCTAGGCACCAATAATACAATCGTATAAGGACAGGAAATAGATGCACACAACATTGCTACAATAGAACTACCGCACGGATATCAAGATGCGCGCTTATTGTGGTGTACTCACAAATAAACCCACAGGCGAAAAAATTATCATAAGAGATCTACTCATGGGAAAGAATGAGAAGGCACAATAAAGGCTCGCAAGGTTCCCGGAAGGAGACTCCAATAACCAGACGTTTTCTACGTAAGGTCACATGGTCAAGTTCCTTTATGGACCTTCAACGAACGCTCACTATAAGCTGGTACTATGGTGGCATCCAGCGTGCCCTTTCGTCTAACCCCAATACTATTCTGCGTATTATCGAACCTTGGGAGTGACGGCAAAATGGCGAACAGACGACTTGGAGTCAACTAACACACACGCTTTCAAACTTTAGTTACCTGACGCCTTGTATATTCCTAGCCTTCCAATAATACATAGGTTAAAAAAATATAAAAAGAAATTATTATCATTATAACACATTGTTTAACCTCCGTAGCCTCAGCTCAGGCGTTCCAAGAGAGATATAAAAAGAAATTTACAGCGTTGATCTTCAACCCTAAACCACGTTTCCAACAATGTTTTCTACGAGAAACCGAAGGTTTAGTTGGTTTTAATATGGTGAACAGGTAAAGAACTTGAACCTAACCTTCTATAAACTTTTTTTCTGAATAAGTTATGTTAGTGTTAGTATTTTTCACATCAGTATTGTACCTACTTGTTACAGGGTCGAACTTTCACGAGCTGAAATCTATACGAGTGAATCGTGCAGCAGCCCAATTGATATTTCACGAAGGAAATGTGAAGGATGGATTCTCTTTGTGAGAAATCTTTGAGGATAATTCAAGCTATCGTATTTACCACATCGGGGTGCGTCGCTCTGACGACGAGAACAGCGCAATGAAAGTGAATCACAATTGGCTTCAGTTAATCAGTTCGACGGAAAGTACACTTAACTTCACAAAATAATTTCACAGTACTACGCTCCGTCCATATGACAATCACTATCAGTGATAACGTTACATTATCGCTCAATGTTATCTAATACAAAAAGACGAAGAAGAGATATCGTAAATACCAGTATTATGCAGCATGCTGCGCTGCCCAGGCAGGTGTGTGCAGCACTTACTAAGATGCCATATGCATTTCCGAACGCCTTACGCTAAGTACAGACAATGGCAATGTCAGGATTATTTTCTGAAATTGTGCACTGGCCACGATATTTGCTGCCAATTCATTCGTAAGAAAGCAGTACTGCTTTGATATACATTAGTAGTAATAGTATAAGATAATTAAGCCTCCCTAAATAAGTAATAAGCTATTCTAAGAAAGGAAAAGGAAGGGACATATAGGTCTAGTATGTCGATAGATACGTGGGACCCATGCACGAAGGTGTTCCCACACAAAATCAACGTGCAAAAGTACAGCAAGTCAGGAAAGAAGAGGCAGAATAGATGAAAGAATACCAAAAGGAGTATGAAATCGGAAGAAAGCAAAGTGGGCAAGAAAGAAAGACATCCTTAAGGCTTAGCTTATGGCTAAGGTAACCTACAGGGTCCCCCTGAGGGACGCTGCTCCTGATAACATAGGATGGGCGAACCTAAACTAACCTAACCCTATACCTCTGGCCCATCCTATGCCCTCTGAGGGGATATAATACGTTAGTTCAAGCCTCCTGTCCTGCATACATAATAATAACAAGACAAGGAAGAAACATATATAGTAATTGGACAGGAACGTAGAACACATGTACGGAGTTGCACTGCATTTACATGTGTGGTGTCGAAATTCATACACTCTCTACTACATACTTAATCATAAAAAACGGACCCAGTTTGAGGTAATTTTTGAGAACAATGCCCCGTGAGGGGATTGGGATATATACGTGCATATGCGGTATAACATATCCTGTACGTTAGACCAACATGTAGGGGTGTTACGGCAAGAGTTAGCTACAGTTGTAGGGGGCAGAAGTTTGAGTCAGAAATCAACTGGTGCCAGCAGTCGCACTTGAACTTGGTCCTTCCGATAGGACAACGCTGCCTGGTAACTCTCTTGATTTAGTCGCATTAGGGACGCGTTCCTTTGGGGGCCGAAATTAAGCCTTCGAGGAAGGACTTATCGGAAATTCCAAGAACAAGCCGCGGCTTTGCAATTTCGCTTCGTGTTGAAAGTGTTCGAAGGAGCCTGGTGATGTTGAACCAGCTAAAAATTGCATTTCGAGAGGCAACATTGAGTTTCTGGAAGTCTCAAGGGCAATCGAATAAGGGTAAACACCTGAAACTCATGTCAACAGGTTGAAGTCACCTGCCCGACGTTTCGAACAAGGCAAGCCCGGAAGCCTTAATTTCATAGCCCAATCGAACATGCCCTAAAAATTGTTAGAGTCGCCTGCTGTACTTGAAATAATCGCATGCAAATGGCCATAACTTGTCCAGAGACTCCACTGTGAGAGCCGAATTTGCAACCTTAAATTAAATTTCGGGCTCCCATCGCACAGCGAAGTACAGCTTGTTTGGATTAGTGCCTGATACTCGATCCAAAATTGAGAATTCAATAATTGGGATAAAAGCTCCGAAAAAATTATGGCTAATCGGACTTTATAACCTCGATTGAGATGGACGAATCAAACATACCTTTAATTCAAGTCAGAATGATGACCTATCGTAAGCACTTACAGAATTTGAGGTGAGATATCGTTAGTTACGCTAACGCCTTTAGGATTTCTTCCAAATGCTTTCCATTTTATACAATTCAAAAATTAGATGTGAGGCATTCTTATTTTAGAAGAATGCCAGGCAGACCAGTGGTGAGCGGTTAGGTGCACGGTAGACACAATTCGGTGCGTTTTCTCCCCTTTGGACCCAAGATGCGACCCAGCGGAAAACAATCATGCCGTGCGGAATGCCATCTGAACTTCGTCCGAAGGCCAAGTTATTTGATACAAATGACCCACAAACACTAGACGCCTATTGTCAGGAAACTTCATCAACGGTTAACGAAACAGAAATGCTAAAGTGTGGAGGAGAACAGCATCGCATCATCTAAAACGAATGCCAGTGCATGACTTTAAATTGCATCTGTGGTTGCGAGTTGGATTAAATGCACACACAGGGAAATCTCTGTTTGACGTAAATTTATGTATACATCTTATTAAAAGGTCAACCTGGTCACACTCGTGTTTAGATTTATATCTTTATAGATAAATGTAAGTTACAATTATAAAGAATTCCCTGCGTCCAACCGGACCAGACAGATGGTGTATGGATGGGAGTAGAAATAGGAGAATGGTCGGCACCTAAGTTCCCAAGTGAAAAGCTGGCGAGGGGAACTTACAGTACATCAATATCCATTATAATAATATCCTCGTCAGTATTATTATACTCTTGGTTTCAGCTTCCCTATATACCAACAGCATTACTTGGGAGCCACCGAAAAGATAATAGGTACCGTACATGCCAAGTCAAACAAGGAATACATACATGGAGACAGCGAACAGGAAAAGGAAGAGCAGTAATGAAAGAAAAGAAAAATATCAACAGTGCAGCAAAAAAAAAAGTGCGAGGACAAAGCCGCCTAGAAGGCCTATACCTACGGCTAATCGGTGTGACCTTTGGAGTTCTTCAGGAGCCGCGAGCCTATTTATTATATACCTACAGCTCCAGTCGAAAATAGTTAGGATTTATGTTGCCAAGATATAAACTAACACGAAAGTCAATAGACACAAAGGTAAGCTATAGATGAAATACGATACGCAGGTCAACAGACAATAGTAAATCACAAAGGATATAAAATACTCAACTCGCCATAAGAATTAAGGCGAGCGAAAGTGCGATAGCAAGCGGCAGCACACAGGACGTGTACAGGAAACATGACGTCACCTGCAAGGGGTGAGGTGCCGAGCGGTGCCCATGCGTCATGCAGCTATTGTAGGGGCGCCAGCGTCTATACCTACTGAGGTGCATTTACTGCTAACTCATTATATGCAAGACTTGGTGTTCTGCTTCTTAATGAAGCAAACTATAGGACGTATCGATGTAAGTGATTGTAGTCCCCATGTTAAGGGAATCACACTAACGCGGTAACAGCTTAACGATCGAGACGTGTATGGTACAGGAAGATGGAACACCGCTGACCTCACGAAATTCCCCCAACTTGAGGAGTTCGTGCAACTGCTGTTTCTGTCAAACGAGCCTTCCATCGCGTCCCACTAACTTGATACAAATCGTCTAGATCCACCTAACTTAACGAATCCAGTACATGTTCTCAGGCTTCGTGAAATCACTGCTCTCACAATCGTACTTGATCTAGATACAAACATCGCATCCTCACCTAACGTCACTACGTAAGCGACAACTTGCTGCACGGAACGACATCTCAATAAAGGAGAATTGTAAACATGTGTGAATGAGATAGCAATCAGCCCGACGCACAATTTGTATACCTACTACGGAATGTTATCGTAACTGGCATAGCTACCTATCGCACTGCTCATGGCTTCCTTGTAAAATTAAAATGTGTCTGTACCTATACAGTTGACAAAAACTCCTCTGCAACGGAACACGTAGCCACAGTAAGGATAATTGATACGTCGTTACGGTGAAAAAAACTCTAGATGGGGATAATTGCAAGGAACAAGACACTGTCCGCAAGGCGAACGGCAGGCAAACAGCCGCTTGCGGTTGGTTGCTGAAGGTCGGACAGCCTCCCAAGCAAGGTCAGTCGGCAAGACAGAAATAATCGCCACGAGTGATGGGCCAGCGTTGGCCAGTGCATGGCGCTACCCCTGCCCAAATTGATCACGGCTATCGCGCATCCTCACGACTGGCTGGGTAAGAGCTGGGCAGCAGGAGTANAGGTCAGTCGGTAGGACAGAAATAATCGCCACGAGTGATGGGCCAGCGTTGGCCAGTGCATGGCGCTACCCCTGCCCAAATTGATCACGGCTATCGCGCATCCTCACGACTGGCTGGGTAAGAGCTGGGCAGCAGGTGTAGTCTATCACACAAGTTCAACAGTAAATTTAGTTGACACGGTAGGTACCACGTCATTAATTTCCAGTACAAAAGGACGAAGCTGAAATAACTCACGTTAAGGATACTCAAGCGGACGAGAACTGCTTCACACGGTCCATGTTCGGCATCCAGTCCTTTCTTGATCGAAATTGGCCGTGTTATAGATGTGCTAACGGAGAACGGACTCCCCCATAGCAGCGGTGGTATCCATGCAATTCTCTGTTACTTCCTAGCTGAATAAAAGGAAGGAGATAGTTATATAATGCTGCCCATCTGCTCCCAATCTGAACGAGCGCTCGGCCCAAATCTACAGCCCGGTCGATCGACGCCCAACAGCGCCACAGTACCGCACGTATTTCAACCCGTGCTTAAGTTGGGAATCGTGTCCGTGTACACACACGCACGTTGGTTCACAAGTTCGTCAGTCGAACGTGTTTGCTCAGCTGAGCTAAGCATGCGAATGTACAGCAGTGCCCTTGTCAACACAACCGCGCACGTCTTCCAAGAGATGCGGTAAAACGTCAGCAGGCCAGTCAGTTGCGCATGGCCGGATCAGGTGTCACTGTGGTAACGGTTCGAATGTCTCTCCAAAGTCGCAACGAAGTAGACCTAAGAAAGCTGAGTATATTTCTGCTCTTCAAACGACGCCATAACGCATCTGGACGATTAGCTGACAGAAAACGCTCAAAAGGGTACGGTATGAACCTGCCTTTAAGAACACAAGACTCAAAAATCAAGAAATTGATTGTCAGCGGAATTTGGTGGTGACGTGTGGTGCCAGATATGCCGTCGTGTGATACACATACAAGTAAATTGCATGATATAACCACAAGCACCCACGAACCACAACGTACATAAAAATGCGCATCAATATATTACATCAATGCCAGGCACTTGCTGCTCAATACGTACACACTTGGCGCACCACCGCCAGGTTGTCATTCGAAAAGTTACCGGTAACTGGCAAAATCTTTGCCTAGAATTTCACATTTCTTTAAATGATGCAAATTACTAGCCTCCGCTGCATGCAGTGAATGCATGCTTCACAGAGCAAATATTAACCGCTAGAAACGTAAACAAGCGCTTCTTTTGCCCATTAAACGCGGATAACATCTAGTCAAAACCTCCAGTCTCGTAACAACAGTTACTTAAAAAGTCACTTGAGGAAGCAGCTCGACGTTACGGGTCCGTGTAAGCACCAACCGTACCGAAAATTGGCAGTAAGTATTATGTCAATGCACATGGTACGCGCACCAGAGCTAACTAAAACGTGCCCCCTGAACACGCGCACTACCAGAATGATATGCGTGCGCACTACAGCCGACACAAAAGTACCATAGCGACACACGTGCACCATATCACACACACAAGACGTGTCACCGACACACGTGCAGCAGATCTGTACGTGTAAGATACACACGAGCATCACTATGTGTGCCAAAACCACCGGAAGCTGCAGTGACGCAGCAGTCCGACGGAGCAAAAGCTGTACAGAGCTCGGCGCGGTGCGGTTTTGGACTTGGCGTGGTCACGTTAATCATAAAATTATTAGACCAAATTATTTCGTCACGCGAGCGGTCACGAGTAGCAGTAAACGTGTCGACTGGCTACCTAATTTCACACGCGACCAGCTGCACAGCGCACAGCTCTGCGCTTACTTCAATCACTGCATATCACCACATATTACGGCTAGTTGAAAAAACATTAATTTTTTAAATGAGTTCTATCATTTCCTTCTGTTGAGTATGACAAGCACGAATTAGAAGAAAAATAATATCTAAACATTCAAAAAGTTAGGAGAGATGAACTAAATTATATTTTCGTTCAGTAATTACCACCGCCAAGGGGTTATATGTTTGCCGGCATTCGTCAGTAAGCAACGTACGTAACTCAAAGGACGGATCTTCAAGAAGTTTATATGAGAACTACTGGAATGTCACGAGAAATAGACCATTAAATTTTGGTGATCTGTCAGTCTGCTCGTGTGTCTGTCTGTCTCCCATTTTGTATTGCAGCACGGCGTTGCTGAGTGAACACCTGCGTTTCCGAAGTGCAGCGCTAGTTCTAAATACAGCGGCACAATTATTCAGTGCCTTTGCATACATGTGTTAAATAATGTATGTGACTAGGTGAAGCCGAGGCTTTAGTTGCTCTCTAGATAGATTTTAAAAGAAGAACCCGACCAGAAAGACTTGAAGAGCCGAAGTCTATAGGAAAGGGTACTTGATAAACATCGACTGATTGTGTAAAACTTTCCCACAGGGAAGGAACACAAGAAAAAATGTGCTACTTGTATGAAGAGCAAACTAAGAATCCCGGACACGCGAGCAATGCAAATTTATAGCGCATGAACAGCTCATAACGAAATAAACGCGACAAGCAGCTCACGCAGCGACCAAATACATGGGTTTATTTAGTAGAAAGCGCAGGCACTCCACAGCTGCGGACACGTACCAGATGTGCGGAGATACGCACGCGAGGGCAAGTTTGTTTATACAGAGAGTGGGTCACGGCCACAGTCCGCACGCAGGATACTTTCCTCGCACGACAGTACTGATCGAGTGTACGCTGTGGGCAGAGTGACGTATGCGACCGAGGCCACTGACACGTACGGCCAGTTCTGTGGGCGGGACTTAGGCCGAAACGCCACTAATGGCCTCCGTTGATGTTACTATGCCCACGTCGTGAACTATGATTGCCGGACATCTACATACAAATTAAAATAAGTGTGCCAGTTCTGAAGAGCACGGCATGCATAGAGAATGATGCGAGCTAAAATGAAGGACACCGTTTAAAAATTCTTACTTTGGTTTCCTTCTTCAAAATGTGGGAATATCGTTGTAAAAGATAAATACACCTATAAAAATAACTGTCGCCGTCAAAACGAACTCTCGGAGGCATGTAACGACTTCAAAACCAAAATCTTTCCATCTTTATATCACTATCAGCTTCCCTATACTCTATGTAATCGGCGTTTCATGGAAAATCAAGAGACAAGTATTTGATCAAGAAAAACGGGGAGTCGATGGATAACAGACAACCACGGGATCATTGAGCATGGACAGACAGTAAAATGGGAAAGATGAAGCACAAAACGACCGACAGTAGACGGAAGGAAAAAGGCAGCACATTAGGTACCTATAAACAGAGAAAAGATAAAATACCGTAACCTCTGTGGTGGAGGTGCAGTACTTCTATAGTAAAAAGCAGCATAACCTCTCCGGCTACAAAAACATAAGATCTTAAAGTGAGAGGTAAGAAATGGAGCAAGACTACCGTAAACACCCACACAAAGAGACACTCCTCACTTCCCCCCGCAGTGCTGGCAGTACGGCACACATCACATCATCCCGTGCGTGCCAGTTTTTGTGACGCCCCGGCGCACAACAGCATTTACTCTCAAGAGCGGCACCGTGTACTTTTTGCGGCAGATATACACGCACGTAGGTACGACAGCTCGCCGGGTCTCCTCCATAAGGCAGTTCCGACAGTGCGGGGGCGGAAATGGCCGGATATCATACGCGTCAAATGCAAAGGGTAAAAACTGTACCGTCGGTGGATCGTCACGCGCGAAATGCGGTGCAAGAATGGGAGGTGGTGGGCGTACGGATGAAGCAATCGCTGCTCTCCACCCCCGCCATACATGATAACAAATTTGTACACTTGCAAAGAAATTTCCGAAGATTTTACCGCAAAAACAGTCACAAATGCTAAAATGTCCAAGGAAATTTGGTTTAATTATTTTTAACGTGGGGTTTTCAAGTTACACCAATACCTCGTCACTCGAATTTTGATATGGGTTCTTACTTCTTAGACGTGGCTCCATTAATGAACGGTCGACGAACGAACGCAGCGGCCCTGACAACAGCAAATAACCGCACGCTACGACTCGGGTGTTCGTTCCGAGTAACAACCAGGGCTGTGGAGCTGAAAACTTCTTACTTCGACCCTTGGGACCGGCGAGGGGTTGACACCTGATCTTTGCATCTCAAAAAGTTCCCCATTTCTCAACAAAATAAACCAATTTTCATCCAACTACAGCCCCGACTCCGATTCATAAAACAAACGGGTGTCCTCCTCCAACTTCTGTCCGAGTTTTCAGGTAGACTTAGCAGCACTGGTAACGGTAACGGGCGCCACAGAAATAAAGATTTGCGTGAGAGATCAGTCTGGTGGGTAACTTGGTTCAACACTGATCATTGTACAAGATAACGACTGTGTGGTGCATTACAAACTATCACATTACCAGTATTATGTGGTACTGGCCCACGGAAAAGTTCGCGGTACAAAGTATCCGTGTGACCAAATCGTTATCATGTGCCCAAGGACATACGGAGCTAACTCATCAGTGAAACTGTATTAACGTTTTGCTATACAAGTGATCCTCATGTAAGGTAGGAGATGCGGACCCAAATATATGTGTACCGTATCTTATTTTAAACATTTATATATCCTTAGTTTTTCCTTAATATGTACAGACATTAACTTAGAGGAAAGTTGGCAACATATACTAGAATAAATATAAATATAAATGTTGGACTAACTATATTCTACCTAACTCATACGAGTTCCACGTACTAAACATAAATATCGGTAACAAAGCTATAATACGAGTAACTCTTTGTATATGAGTGCACCTTATAAGAGATTCACCTGTATGTGTAGGCTAATTATTTTGCACTGCTAGAAAATACAATCGCTTACAATTATTATTAATTAACGCGCTGAGAAAACGGTACGCTCTCTCTGCTACTTTTGCTTAATGTTAGAATGTAATGACTAGTAGACAGATAGGAGCGGACCCGCTGTGAACAGCGATTCGTCGAACTTGCGATTTGTGTTCGATGTGCATACTGGGACGGTGGGACCAAGATCATCTAATTCACCTTGCGCCAACTTTTTCGAGCACCAGTTTGCCAAAGGCTAAGTGATGGTTTAATAACGGCATTAGTCCTCGAAGAAGATAGGCTTGTCCGCCCCCTCCCCCTCCTCCTGATAAGATCGTAAACATTTTCAGCAAAACCGGGAAAAGAAAAGTTCGTTCATTTAAAAAAACAAGTTTGTAACGAAAACTTACGCTGTTTGAAGTCCCCTTTACTGGACTGCAGGGAAGTTATTCCCTACGTAGGCTATACATGCGAACGAAGAAACGAAATTTGGAACTTCACAGCGTGTAGGCGTCCCACGTGTACAGGTCCCCCAGACCTTATACGCGACCTCACAAGAAAAATTCCAAGGTCAATTAAGAAAACTGCATGAGAATTTACAGGCCAGGTGCAAGCTTGGTATATATGGTGCGTCTATAAATTCCATCTTGAAGACTGGGATGCCTGGCTCCCTGCATGGCATATCCTTGAGTAGGTACTCCCTAGTCTCTACGGGGCATTGCAGCAGCTCGTGCACGTATGAGCAGAACGTATACGGTAGATATGTACTGTCGTACTCACAACAAGTTATTTCGGTATATATTACTGATAAGAGATAACAGTGTGAAGCAACAGTAAATCGATGCCGACTGATACCAATTTGTCGATGAAATATAGGTACCTACAAGCCCAGGTAACGAGGCTACTAGCACATGTGCATTTACGTCAGAGACGCGAACATGAGAAATACAGCTGCTGAAAATGCATTAGCGAACGTAGCGCCATGTATTGCAGAATAACTTTAACACGCTGTGGAATAGGGTAAATTGCTTGAAAATCAAATGCACGAAAGCAAATGGTACCGTGACGGTTACTTGTGCAATTTAAAATGTGAGCAATATGTCGGTCAACTAATTTACCGGAGGACACACACCGCGACGCGCCATAAACAGTGTGAAAATATGTCGCTGTTCAATGTTCACAGGAGGCTAAGTGGCGCACGGGGCATTCCGATGTACCTACGAGAAAACAAGTCACTAGCGTAGGCGTCAGTGTGACACGTTTCTGTCTTGACTGATTAGTAGGTACTTCACTAACTGAATTCACCTCTTCTTACGCAAAGCTCTTTCTTTACAAGTCAAATTTTACTCTGCAGGGAGACAACACAATCATGGCACGAAAGCCAGGCGCAACTATGAAGAAACTCCAGTCAACGGAGAAAACTAGGAGCAAGTCGCGGGCGGCGCAGGAGCGCGCGCCTGGAACACGCGCGTAGGCACTCACCAGGTGGCACTGGGCCACCATAGGGCCATATTTGGCGACGTCTTCACTCCCACGGCCAGTAACCTGATCTGGGGGATGGTGGGGGCTGGGGGCGCTCCAGTCCCACAGAAATTGGTGCACACCATGGACCAGACAGCGCTAATACTGCACACCATGGACCAGACAGCGCTAATACTGCACACCATGGACCAGACAGCGCTAATACTGCACACCATGGACCAGACAGCGCTAATACT
>LQNS02000210.1:11843662-11859366 GCA_001587735.2 Parhyale hawaiensis
CACCATGGACCAGACAGCGCTAATACTGCACACCATGGACCTGACAGCGCTAATACTGCACACCATGGACCTGACAGCGCTAATACTGCACACCATGGACCTGACAGCGCCAATACTGCACACCATGGACCAGGCAGCGCTAATACTGCACACCATGGACCAGGCAGCGCTAATACTGCACACCATGGACCAGGCAGCGCTAATACTGCACACCATGGACCAGGCACCGCCAATACTGCACACGATGGACCGGACAGCGCCAATACTGCACACCATGGACCAGGCAGCGCTAATACTGCACACCATGGACCAGGCAGCGCTAATACTGCACACGATGGACCGGACAGCGCCAATACTGCACACCATGGACCAGACAGCGCCAATACTGCACACCATGGACCAGACAGCGCTAATACTGCACACCATGGACCAGGCAGCGCTAATACTGCACACCATGGACCAGGCAGCGCTAATACTGCACACCATGGACCAGACAGCGCCAACAGCACATTCTACGGACCACACGACGTTTAATCAATGGGTCGCAAACCGAGGGGGGCTCTTCAGGAAGAATTTTGATGCAACCCTCAACACGACACGCGCGCTGTTGGGATCCCTGAGCACTGTAGAGCAGTTGACCGTCTTTGGGGGTCCCAGGGAGTCCAGATGGCGTGAGCACGTAACTGCGTTAGTTAGGTAAGGTGTGAAGCTAACGTCAACTTCTCCACAAGCTATTGGGAAACCTACACGCATTGGTTCGTGCTGCAAATACAGGCTAACTGGCCCCAGAGGAATGTACGGCTGCAGTCGATCACAGATCGTCAAGAGCCATCGACGGAAGGTTCTTATGTAAGTTAGCCTTATTCAAACTACAATGTTTCACCATGCTCCAAAGGTTTTTTATCCTATTTTATACCTAGCGACGGAAAAAAGATGTGTAGCGAGGTAGTATAGCCTATTAGATATAGGTAGGAATACGTCGGGAAAATGGGCTTGTGCTGAAACACTAAATTGTATCTTTTAGATGGTAGGTGCCAGCAGCCTATAATGCGCCACACTACCTTACAAGGCCAGAATAACAGATCCTTTCTATTAAAAGAATGGATAATTTCTGCAGTATTCAATAGCAATTCTTTTTCCATATATTAGGCCTCTATACACTTACGGTGTCAGTGCACAAATGAAGGTCGAACAGTGGCTGCAGCCATGCCTATTCTTCCTTTGTAGGTGCGGAGCAAAAGGGAATGTTAGCTTGCACAGTAAAGCTAAAGTTTTTCGTTCCGAAGAAAATCAGCTGCAAGGCCTGTTTTGCAGTGATGCTATCATTTGAAAAGATGAAAAGAAAGCGCTAGAGGGAGCGCGTGCTCGTGCTGCAGAGGCACAAGCCGTGTACAGAAGCTTCTGTTGTACGGAAAGAGGGGCAGTTAGAGTGGCAAGAAACAAGCTTTATCGCGCCATCGACAGCACTAGGGGCATTCTTGCAGTTCATTGGTGGCAACGACAGTGGCGCCTCCGACTGTGGCAGCGGCCGCTGGCTACTGTCTACATCTACTGTCTGCCCAGCTCGTCTATACCGCCCAGCTCCCGATCTACTACATCTCGCGCGATGGCAGCCATCACATACAAGTCCGCTTAACCATACTCCTCTGAGAGGGACATTTGAAATAATGCTCTTCTTGAGAGAAAAAGAAATGGTTTGGATAGCTTTGGTTGCAATAACCTAGTGTAAAGTATAGGCCTACTGAACACACACTGTAAAGTTTTGCAGCTTAAAAAGAGCAACGATATTCAAAGGCATACGCAAAGTACCAAAGCTTTCTATACCTACGCATGAACTAGTCACAAACAGAATGAATCATAACACGAGTACAGATGATCAAATACTTGACTTGGAGACTAGAGTAGAAGTGAATTAGCGAGCTTCTGCACGGTTCAAATTGATAGGAACTTGCGTATATGCAGCTGATCGAGTGAAGAACAATTTAAAGAAATACAGGACTGCTGCTACTTTTTTACATTTTGTGGATATTGTTATCATTATATTTCAGTTAAACCACCGTAGTTTTGTTGATGATAATGAAAAGCAGCCGACGCCCGGGGATGCGAATCGTGAACACGTACCCCTTACCCTTATTCTATTTTTTAATTAATGTAGTAATACAGGCTCAGTAATATGTTGGCTAACATAAACATGAAAGTGTTGGTGCGCACATGGCGAACCACATAGCTAAGCACAGTAGATATTCTCCTCATGCTTCAGGAACATCTTTTCACTACAACCTTCCCTTTATTGTACGTAAAATGTTACAGTTCACTTTCGGTCTCCGACATGAACAGCTCAGAGTGGTTGATGCTCGATGGCCGTGCGGCGGTTATTCAAATTTATGGTCAGATAAAATTGTCAAATATCTTAAGGCTTGCAAATACGTGGAGAGCACTATAGCCCTGACTTAGGGAGAGCAGACAACTTCAATTGTGTCTTCAACTTCAATCTACTTGGTTTATCGTTTGGAATTATCAAGTTACCAACTGTATTACATACTTGGGAATACTTGAAGGTAGTTTTGCGGCCACGTAACTATGCGTGATGAGAGACTTTAACGCGAGTCCCGGTACAACTATACACAGTAGTTGCGCGACATACAGATAGCTCAATGCTTCCCTCAACCACGTTTACTCATATTATTGGTCTCTAAATTATTTACTGCATAGCATTACTAACTGCAAAATACCATAATACCCTTTTTCTGACCACCTGCCTCCCTCTCGTAACTTTTGTATGAGCACAAGTCCAACGCAGTAGGCACAAAAAAAAGGCAATAGCGGATGTGATAAGTGGGGCTTCTGGGTTAAAACCCTGCTCGCTTTTTCCAAATATGTTCGAGTGGTTTTTTGGAGGAAACTGTCAATGAAATTGCTACAGCCACTGGAGCGGGATTAGGTAAGCTCTTGTCTAACATAGGTACATATTCTATTCTTGAGTCTGCACGACGTGAATTTGGTACTGTACGCGAGACAAGAGACAGGGAGGCTTACTCTGCCCTATTCTCTATATTTTCACTGACAGTAGCCACACTCGACTGAACGCAGCCGGGGCAGGGCGCCATATAAACGGTCACACAATAAATGCTCAGTTAGCCTAGGCTGATGGCACGATACTTCACTCTCCCCAAATCGGTGAGGGGCAAAAACTGTTCTCCATTTGCGTGAACGAAGCGAGCCAACCATATTTTGAATATAACACTGTTAGAACGGCCTGCATCATTGCATGCACATTAGACCTAGAAAAAATAACCTGCCCACTGATAAACCCACTCGTCTCAATGGTAGAGCACTCACTTCTCTCACCGGCGGCACAATATCAGAAGATTCCATTACAACCAGGACACAGAGAAAGAAAGACACGCGGAAGCTCCATAGAATAGGCAACATGCTAACAAGAAAGTTTGGTCATTGTTCTTGAGAGGTCAAATGTCAGCCGTTATGGAGCTAGGTACAGCGTGAGGACATATTTCGGTAGATAGCTTATGAATGTGTCAAAATCAACTAGAGCAAGTTCGAGATGATACCTAGTTGCTCAAAATTATACTGAATGCCTCAAAGTTAAGGCAAGGAAATGCGCTCTCAGTGTCTAAATCAGGAAAAAAATCAATTAACTCCGTAATAAATGGACCTGGTTACAAACTATCCAACATGTACAGCCGACGGCAGCAGATACTATTACCAGATAGGGTCCAAACAATGAGCAGCAATGCAGTCTACCTATGTAAAGATAATATTAGCCCCTCTTTTCTTTTACTCCACCCTTGTGCTTAACTGTGTCTCATGCTTTTATTCCTTGCCCCCAATAACATACGATAGAGTGGGATATGAATATCTTGGAAAAAAATGGATTTTATTGGCTGTGAGTTAAGTATAATGGTGGGTACGCAATTAAATAATTAAACATAAACGAATAGCACCATGGCAAAACGTGGAGCAAATAATGACAATCACAAATGAAGAAACGGCAACACATATTAATGGGCGACTGTAGACCATACAATGGACAATTCGATTACAGTGAGCGACACAAAGCAGCATTCAAATGTCTTTCTCTACAGATAGGCGGAAAAAGCTAACCAGCAGATAAGACCAACAAATAGGTAGCGTAAGGGCAAGGATGTCCACAAATGGAAACGACTACACGATAGCTCCAAATAGAATTGGACAAACATCAGGCGAACAACAGGCAAAAGCAATTGTAATGCAAATACAAGCGGGGCGTCGATGTAGCATCGTGACCAAGCGAAGCGTAACCGTAGAATGTAATAGCTACAGTAAACACTGATTTAACGTCATTATGCGAGTACTGTATCTTGCTACTCCTGTGCTTTCCTCATACAAACAGATGCTATTTAAAGCAAGCATAGCCTATGCAGAAAATATATAGCGAACATATACAAAATTTAAAATAAAAATTAGAGACAAGCATTACACATACAGATCACCGCATTCGGGCAACCTATACAAGTAAAACACAAAAACATATGCGAAAAGTTGAAGCACGATTTCCACACGTCAACCGACAACGCACATTATACAGACACAGTCATATCAATAAATACAATATACACAAACATACAGAACGCACGAAATACAATAAAGGCATTCAAAACACAAATTACAAACATGTAGTGTATAGAAAAGCAACACAATACTCATGTAAGATATAGAGCACATCATAGGCATACAATACAAATTTACATACAGATACATAACAATACACACGCATACAAAATTCCCATATAGATACACAACAATATACACGTATACGTAACACAAGTAGGTACAGGTATGCAACCTACAATTCATCTAAACTATGAAACAATATACACTTACATATACAACGCAACAACACAAGCATATACACAAAACCTATAATACACATACAAAACACAAGACAGACAAGCACACACACCCCAAGACACATACACAACCCCATAGAGCGGCACCAGGGCAGTGCCAGACACCCTCTCAAAATAACTGCAGCAGGGCATAAGAGAGCTGGGCACCCAGCGGTAGAGACAGCGAGGTAGGCATCAACCAGCGCCTTCTTTTCCTTGGTAGGTAGCTATACATTAAATATTATATTTACAGGAATCGTACTAAGTCGTCTCAATATAGGTACTGGCTACATGCGTGGTGATCCTGGAAAATAATACTTGGACAATGTAGCGAGTTTCATAAAAAGGCAGTCCGGAATTTCAGTTTAATTCGGAAAAGTGTGCCACATAGAAAAAATCGAACATCAAGTAGTCTATTATTCTTGGGGCCGGGCCGCGCTATCGTCTCTCACGACGGAGATGTGTGCGTGTTTGTGTACGCAGATCGTGAGCGCGTGAGTGGCGTTCAAGTTGGTGCGCCGCGCTGCTCGCTGTATCGCTGATTAAGTTGGGTTAGGTAAGGTTAGGTAACGTTAGGTTAGGTTAGAAAGGTTAGGTTGGGTTAGGTTAGGCTAGGTTGGGTTACGTAAGGTTAGGTTAGAAGGTTAGGTAAGGAGGTTAGGTTAGGTAAGGGTAGGTTTGGTAAGGCTAGATCAAGTTTGCCTAGGTAGTGTTTATTTTAGTGGAGGCGAGCGCATAAAAGCTTACGTGAACGCAAAATCGTCGTGAGAGACGATTGTGCGGCCGGGACAGCCGCGGCTCCCAGCTGAATTATCCGTAATTTTAAACGAATTCAGTAACCTCAGCTATTCATAACTTCATGTCGTTTGACCATAACGCATATATCTACCATAGCGCAGGATGTGACGGCGCCCTACCATTCTGCAGGCTCGGCCGCGGGCCCAGCAAGCTGTCTCCCGAGTGCCGGTATGAGCAACTTACGTATATACGCAATAAAGAGCAGGCACTGATGAGAATAGCATCCGCAGATTCCAGCCCCGAGTGGCAGGGTGCAAGGAATTTGAAGGAAGTGCAAACATCTTGGGAACAGGACAGTGCCAGTAATCTGTAGCAACGCAAGGACGAGCGCGATCTAGAGTAGTCTACCTATATCACCATCCATAACAATGAATGACACACGCTGCATATATAGCGTTTGTTTTTAATGTAGAGCGGATGCCGTAGCACATGACGCATACTTTGACGACCCTCAGGCGAGCTCGTGATGGGTCGTTGTACAAACCAGTCACCCAACATATCAAAAAGTCCTTTTATGACGTCGTAACTTACAGCTAACAGGAAAGAACCTAACAGTGAGTCACCTCCACAGTGCGCTTAACCACAGACAGCTGGCTTATCCGGCACCCTCTCAAATAGGGGCACATGACAGTAACGTTACATTTTCGCTCAGATCAGCACAAAACATTACACATCAAACACTTGTGTAGACTTGAGTACACCTAGCAGTAGACAGCAGCAAAGGCATATGAGGCACCAACACAAAGAACAATGCTGCAACACACCAAGCAGTACCCACTACAGCAAGCAAGCAACGGAGAGAACACTAATAGAACCAGTAGACAGCACACCACCAGCAGGTGTGTGGGTGTCGGCAGTATCACAGCCGCACGACCGCCTGCGATACCTACTCCAGCAGCAGCGCTGGACCCGTCGCACTGTTGCCCAGCACCCAAATACAGGCACGAGTGTTCCTCCTTACGGAGACTTCGGCATACGCTCCACATGACGCTCGCTCTCTGGCTGGCTGCTTGCTTATAGCCCACTGCGATCGTCTCTAAGCATTTGAACAACCACGAGCAGCAACAGACAAGTTGGGGCGTGCATACAAGTTGCAACACACGAGTTATGCGTTCATTTAGGCCTCTTAAACATCACAAGGTGCTTTTAAGCGAGGAAACAGATGGGACGAGGAGTACCTCAAAGCAAAACAATGAAAACATGCGCGAAGGATCGCTGTACTAAGAAAAGTCAGAACGAAGAGGGAAAAATCAGTTCCGAGAAAATCAGTATGTGAAGGTAACGCAAAGAACTAAAGCGACCCAAATAGAAAGAATAAAAGATCAGTCCAAGGGTAAAAATATGGTTGACTGATGAGTAGGTATGGTATTATACCCTATAAAATCAAGACAATGCTGGCCACATTATCGATACTCGGGGGAATGATGTGAAGGAATTGAAAGCATGGCAATAAGCAGGTAATAGCTGCTGTACACTTCATGTCAGGGCTCACGCGCTGATTCGATACTACGGAAACAATGGCCGCTGATTGTACAGACGGACTAGCTGATATCATCCCATCATTACAGTCTTTCCTCTCAGCACTGAACGTTCTATGGAACAGGTTAATTCCCAAAGACAGGCACTTTGCGCTACGCCAGACCCTTTCCTACTGAACATCAGTTGACACACCAGGACAATTCTTACTGAATAGCTTCAACAGTAAAGTTAGATTAAGCAGCAGTGGAGATACGTCGGTCACTGCAGGTCCGCCGTTGTCACGCGCCGCGTTCCGATCGGAGGAAATCAACATAGGGAGGACCATTGAAGACTACTACATATATATGCAATAAAGCCAATTATAATAGATATTTCACGCTTCTGATGCGACAATTACGTTCATGAGTAGCAGTAGTAGTACGACAGGATTACTAGCGCTGTAGTGATTAGGCCTGTACTGCGTCTGAGGTCTCACAAATATTTGTATCTCGGCATTTCTGCCAAAAGGTCTCAAGGTGGAAGAGGACTAACAAGGGTGCTACAAGTCTCAAGTTTTGGCCAATGCGCTACCACTAGCAGGAAAAACGGCGTAAAGTAAGGGGAAGTAGAAAAATCCACCTACTTGCCGAACCTTACATATTAACCTTATCAACAGGAACTGAGGGCCAGATGCAATATCCCCTGCGGGAAGTCACTGTGTACATAACATGCGAGGGCGTGAGCCCCACAGATATTCTGACGGATATTTTCATGCACGAACTTCCCATGTGACAAAACCGTCACACGAAGACGTAAGGAGTTATAATATTAAAAGAGCATTAGTGATGGCGGACAACAGCCGTACACGGGAGCCCCAGTCCTTAAAGACAATCTTCACACACCAGACAAACAAAACTTACAAAAGTGATGCGCAGGACACATTACGTGACAAGCGTCCCAAATAACGTTCAGGCAACCATCTTACTGTCGGCTCAAAGATGGCTCTACATGTGCCACGAAGTTGGAATACTAAAATAGGACCTACTGAGTCACAGCAGACAATAGGTACCTACCTACTCGCGTACGGTACTGTGCTGCACACCACTGACCAAATCGAAGCTCCAAGGTTGGAGCTGGAGTACGAAGCTCCACTGAGTTTTTTTTCTCCTTTTCTATCTCCTCCCTCTCACTTTCAAAAAAAAAAAAAAAAGTACGGTACAAAAAATTTGAGTACAAAGCAATTTAGAAAAATATTACCGGCAGTTTAAACCTGAATGGCTGATATCCACAGTGAACCAAGGCCAAAATCACTACCTTCCATCCTCCAAGATTGCTCTAGCCCAATGGACCAAGTGTAGCTGTACGTTTTCAACTTTCAACTATACTTCTGACAGGTGATTATTGCTCAAGTCATAAATGCATGCATGCTTTACAATAACGGCTTTCAAAAATTAGTTGAGCGAAAATTCAAATGTAAATTTGTAGAAAATACTGTACTTTTTGCGATAGCTTTTTTTGTACGCATTACTGTATAAAACAAAAGGTCGCGGAGCATGTCAGAAAGTGTAGCAGTAGCCTCTCTAAATCAATTTCGCACTTTGGACTTCAAAAACACAACAGCATCAGAAACAGTAAGCGATCGCATGCCATTACACACAAAGAACGTTCAATTTAACAAAAATACCAGTAGCACCAACAGGGCAAGACATCCATATATACCCTACTGATAGCTACCTGAATGAGCTATGACATTCGTGTATAGTTCTTGACATCAGTCTTTTACCTAACATTATATATTAGAAAACACCTGTCTGAAATATCTTTCCGATAGCTCACTATTAGGCAGAACGTTTCAGCGCTAACATTTCAGACTACTTCTGATGTACAGTTCGCGTTATTTTGCGAAGCGAAAGATATTCAGGGTCATAGGAAAACTCGCGAGTTCCCTCCGAAGTGAATGAACATCGCAGACCCCTCAAAAATTTTCAACAGAATACGAGGACCTAGAATTTTTGCTGTAAGATCGCTACCCAAATTATCTTCAAGATAAGCATCAGGGCCAACCAACTGCATGAGAGGGTTGGATCTTAGTTCCCATGGTATGATTGACTTTAGATTGGTCCTCAAAATTGACAAAGCATTTGTACAGACAGCGATGCTGATACAAGAGACCCTGCGGACGGCAGCCAGAAGCCCCCATCGGCCCTAACTAGGCTACCGGACGCTCCTTCACTTCACACATGTGAAACGAGTGGTCCAGGAAAATCACGTGACCGCAAACCTGCGCCACAACATTCCAACCGACAGGCATGCGGGTGGGGACTGACGATACGAAATCTGCCTGTAGTACACAACGGCATAGCTAGTAGGTACAGGCAGCAAATGAGCTTTGCCTGAGAAAATCCTTCCTTGGCAAAACCAGAAGGAAGGAAGTTAATTCAAGAAAGTTAATTCAACTCTGTAACAGGCAAATGATCACACACAGTTATTTCGATATTGTTCTTCAGACGAGTTGTCAGCCACCCAGCAAAATGTTAACGCACGGAAAAAAGTCGCGCTATTAAAATTATCCTAAAAGTTATCCTCAAATGAATCTTCTAATCTAAAGAATCGTTCAAATTTCGTTCATATGACGCGCGCCTGACCACAGAAACGTTACGCACATCTTCTCCACTCATTTGTTTAGTCCTAAAACACCCAACGAAAACATTACTTTGAACAGACGTTCACTAACGATACAGAGAATAAAGCTTGGGAGAAGATTCTTCATAGCTGATAGCTGCTGCCGACGAGTTCAAGTCCTATAGATTCGTATGCAATGCAAAGCTTTTTGGTTTCCTTGAAAAAAAATATTCCTTGAGTGTACCTAGATCGGTCACACATATGTGTGATAAGTACACATGCACCTTTCCTGCCAAAGATCGCAACTTACCACATATAGGGCCTACCTATCTTTTCTCACCAATGAACGAGTGAAATTTTGTGTTTTGGTAACTTGTTTGGTCAGCTCGGAGCAGAAAATCTCTCCTTACACATCATTTCCAGTATTTTCTTAAGCCGAAGATCCAAATATATATCCCATATTTCGCAACTCTTGTACACATTTATGGACGTTTCCAAGAGTGCTATACCCACGAAAAATGATGGTTAATTCAGGCACAACCTACCGGGTTAAGGTAGCTAACAAAAGAACATCGGCTGAAATGCAATATCTACTTCTTCATTATTGTATAACAAGGGAAAACATAGGTGTAGATGAGGCAAAAAGCGTGAACCACATGCGACACACCAACCAGTTAGCCACCTCGGAGCTATACACGCTACCGGATGCAGGTCAATGGTGTAAGAAGAAAGGGGACGTGGAAAACCCCGGCAGCACAGTCGGATGACGTCATGTGGTACACAGGGTGCGGGGGAGGAGCTCACGAAAAGGAAAGAGGAGGAGAAGGAGAAGATGACGGCGGCGATGTGTTCTCTTAGGACGGAAGGAAACTGTTTACAAAGAGCTAAAGCGCAGCTGCTCCGAGTCTCTATTTCAGGACACGGCTCTCGCGTGACACGGTCTTCAGACGACCCCGCCGCGCTCGTCTTCAGGGGCACACACCAAAAAATGCCGAGGGATCGGAGAGTCAAACATGAGGCGCTTCGACAGTGGTACCGCATACAGGAGGGTGGAGTTTGAGGAAAGACATCTGCTAGCAAATTGAAAAACATAAAACACTTCATGTTTAAAAACTAAGCAGAAATTTTGTAAGGTTCACTGTGATTATGAACATAGCATCCCATTTGAAACAATACCGTACATTTTCAGTTTGGAAACTGCACCTCAATTCTGAGTACACAAAAATTCTCAAAAGTTAATCACACTACTGAAATCTACACATGACACTTCATCTTTGGCTGACATGCTACTGTATGTAGCTTCAGAGAGTCACTGCAACTCTGCAAGACCAATCGCCGTTCATGAAAACGTATTAAACAGTGCCATTTCTAAGAACAACGGTAGTTTTCGATGTCGGTAATGACGAAGAGATAAACTTCATCCGAGGATGGATGAATGAAATTAATGAATGCAAGTAGAACCCATTGGTTCATATGGGTAACCCTCAAGGTACCGTACGGTATATATAATGTAGACTCAGAAAATGTTTTCTTAACCAGGATATCTTTTGTATATACATAGTTACGTCATATTTTTGGTAGTTAGGTAATGCTGCTGCTCAACAGTAAATGAGAAAGAACAGAAAAATATGGATAAATCACCCGTGTGAAATATATAAGGGGAAGAAATCCAAGTGGCTAGTATAGCTAATGACAAACCTTAAAATAATTGCAAACAGTCACACAAATATAACGCCTGGAGGCGTAAGGCCGTAAAATCTTCGCTTGCGATGGGGGGGGGGGGAAGAGGCTGAAAGCAGCGAGCCACCAGTTTTGTCGTTTTCCCATCTAGGTTAACCCACCTGACTGCTTGTAAGAGATTGTGATAATAGCTCAATTCGTATTCGAAGTTTTTGTGTGGAACGATATACAAATATAGACGCACACAGAACGAAAACATTACTACCCGTACTTCTCTCACTTAGTTCGCGAGAGATAAAAATGGTCGTATCTATGGAAGAACCCATACAACCTGATGTGTCTTGTAATCATAACCCAGTTGGGCTACCGCAAGTCCGCAACATGAAGAATGGTAACCGCAACCCTAAGAGCGGTTGTGAGAGTGTATTCTGTCAACGAGTGGTGTAATAATGAAATTCTGTAGTGATCATAAATGTGTTGTTAGAGAGTTAGAGTTCGAAGAAAGTAAACGTATTTGCTGACCTTGGGCTAATGCGTTTACGCGTTGTTCACTTGTATGTTTCTTTTGTTCCAGTAATTGAAATAAACGTTTCTGAGCAGCTATCTAGTTCATCGTAACCAGTGTCTCATTCGTCGTTGCACAATTAGTGAGTGGTGAGGTCATCAGACTAACACCGGTAACTCAGAAGTGGTGATTACAGCACGCATTAGAGAGACCTCCTCTCCCTAAAAAAAACGGGCAAACAAAAAAAAACAACTATATGAAATAAAGGAACTACAGTATATTTGCACGCCACAAACTCAGTTCATGAATCTATTGGTAAAAAAAACACACAAAAGAACGATATACAAGCAACAAAGACCTCCGAAAAAAGCAGCAGATTACGCTTGACTTGGAAGAGTGTATGTACCAATTTCAATAGAACAACCACTGCTATCTCAACATTTGTCGAGGTCAAGTAGCGAAGTTTAGATAAGTAGTGTTGAGCCTATCTACTGCGGATATCCCTCGCCGGCCGCGTGTTAGGCCGAGACTACCGAGGCAAGAAACCCCTTCAAGGGGCAAATTTTATGCCGAAATATCAACAGTGGTGAAGTAAATAGGCCCAGCATTGGCTCACCACGTATAGGTGACGGGTGAATGACGTCACGTACAGCAGACTTGGAGTGACGTTTCGCACCACGTAACTTACCCTAGAGAATATGGTCAGGGGGGGTATAGTGACGTGGCCAAAGGTGCCAGCAGTGACGTTACGCACTCCCAGTCCTAGACTGTGGGACACCATAAGCCCACGGGGCGTGCAGCAGCATACATCAGACCCAATAGCGGGTAAGCACAATGACAGCCTAACGGCACACCCACGGCATGAAGAGATAACAAAGGAAGCTAAAGCCACGTATGCCTAGCGAGCTATAGAGTAAGAAGAGGACGTTAGAAACCGAGCTAGGCTACATGAAGACTAGGGTTCTAACGTGATGAAGAAGCAAAGATCACCGAAATCTATTTTTTCGAATTTCGTGCAGATAATTACAAGAGTCTCGCTAAGAGAAACTTGAAGGAATATTAAGCTACAGAGAAATCAAAATAACGCTAGACAGAAGTTCAGTAAAAACGTTTAAAACAGGTTGGATTTGAGAGTTACGAACGCAACCACACAATGATATATATACAAGGTTAAAAAAATGCTTAGAGTCATGAAATACCATAGGGGAAACGAAAAATAAACAAACTAAATAAAAAAAAAATACTTAGCAAGACCCACAACCAAATTTTATTCAGACATCGAAATCACACCATAGATAATTCTGTCCGTTTTTCAGAATCACCGACTCCCAAAATGCAAAAAAAAAAAAAGCGTAACATACCGTGTGGCAAAATATAAGGAACAAAACAACAACAGCAAATATTCATTACTTGAAATGTTTTGCAGGTACATTTCCAAATTTTCACAAAATACACTTGAAAAATATATGTATAAATTACATATAAAGCTTTTACATGTATCTTCAACTGTATATGTAGTAGTAGCACTACGAGTTTTTACTAGCGCTTCAGTAGCACACTGCCTATCTTAAGAGTATTTCTATTAAATTGGCCGTGAGGTCTTAACTGCATATCAATAAAAAATGGACAACTTGCCCTGCCAAAAGTTACGGAAAACATTGTAAATCGTTCTAGCATCATTAATTATTGGCCTTTATACATGGAGAACGCTAATCAATATTCAATACTTTATGAACATTCCTTTACTATGAATGACTTCACAGCTTTTCGAACACACGAGCTCATTAGCTAATTCCTTACTGAAGTTGCCGAGGATCCCTTCCAAAACTTCCTTCAGAAAACGCCATAAATGGCCTAGAGTTTCAGTATTTATGTTCTGAACTTTTTTTCCGCTGATCTGCCCGACCTTCTGTATGGGATTTAAGTCAGGACTCTGAGGTGGCCACTCCAGTACAGCTATTCTTTCCTTTTCGAGTAAACTTGTTACTTTTCTCGCTGTGGGGCAAGGCGCATTGCCTTCCATAAACACTGGGACTTCAACATTACCAGTGTGTGAGGAATAGCAAGTTAGTGAAAAGTTTTTTAAACACTGGTATTAAATTTTCCATGTCAGCGAACAATGAGACTAACTCCTGCTGACGAAATCATCCCCACATTATTGCACTAAAGCTTCTAAATTTTACTGTCTCCTTTACACACTGAGGAGATACGAGTTCCCCATTTCTCTGTCTTATATACACCTTGCCATCAGATTAGAACAAACTGAATTAGTATTCATCACTGAAATTAACCATATTCAATTGTTCATCTGTCCATTAAATAGTTATGCTCTGTGGCGAAGTCAAGACGCCCGGACTTTCCATAATTCCTCTGAAATCAAAGGTTTGCAAGCTAGAATCCGAGCCAATCATTAGGTTGGTGCAAACGTAATGTCCGATTTCCAGTTCAAAATATTAAAATTCAGACAAAACTTGTAATTTTTTTAGCCTTCTTGACGTTATTAAGTAACTCTGTGCTTAATTTGTGTCATGTTCTGGATTATCTAACATTCGCCCATTATCAAAAACTTTACCCCAAATTTGTCCCACCTAGCGGTCATGTAAGAGAAGCATTACCTACTCTGCGAATTTCACGCAAGTGCGGCAGTAAAATCCATTCAGAACACTTATGAGGTTAATGTAATGAATGGGGGAAGTTGCAAGAGGTGGTTTTCTCGCTTCGGAAGTGGTGGCTGATTTAACTTTGAAAGAACAGTAAAAAATATATAAATGTGATTCCGCATTATTGAAAGCCTTTGTTTTAGAGAACCCTACCATTACCACTAACGAACTAACAGAACTCCAAAATGTAGCCTATTTTACCGTGGTACGCCTACTAAAACATATTTTTTCCTTTTATTTTTCTTAATTGGGCATTACTTTCGCACCAACCTGATATTATCTTAATTTAACCTACGAGTCTTAGTTTTCCTAGAGATTGCTTTCGCCGTTTGCTTACAAAGTTTGCGAGAAAGTTTCAGTGCCTTGTCTGTCTGAAAACTACAGATAACACGGTGAAAAACACTCTTTGTCCTTCTAACGATGCCAGCAATTTCAGAATTTCACTTTCTTTCTTGATGATTAAGCTAGCTATAATGTTTTTTTTTTTTTCAAGAGTCAAAGCGTGTTATAGTGCCTACCACCATGTTGCTAGAAAAACTAAGAAAATAGTTCCAAATTTATTTGGCAGTTGTCTTCAATATTCAAAACTATCAATAAGTTGCTTAAAAATGCATAAATTTAATATTATTACATTAACCTGTACAGCCTAATTCAACAGTGTTCCTTAACTTTTGGCCAGAATAGTACGTGCATTTGTATTTTTGAATTCAATATCTATTTACAATTAAAATAAGTGTAAATTCTTCCATGTTCATAATACATCTACCAAGTATATTGTGAAAATTTAATAAATGTACAACACAAACATTCCAAGTAGCTAATAAATAGCTAATTTTTAATTGTACCGTTATAGAACTGTCCAGCGAGTTAGCTAGTTTACTAATGATCTAGTCATTTTTTTTAACGATCTACAAATTTGATGTTCAAGGCCAAAGACAAAAATCATACAACACCGAAAAAATCAATATTCCGAGCAGTTTTAGTTTTCCCTTTTCCCCACACAGGCCGGCACGCACCCTCCTCGCATCTTCCGGTCCTCCATCAGTAATTCGCAGCGAGCTGTGCACCCTCTTCCGTAAGTCACGTTCCCAGGGA
>LQNS02000210.1:11873141-11904767 GCA_001587735.2 Parhyale hawaiensis
TCGGTCAGTGAGAAGAAGCGCTCTAACAAATTATGATGAGGCCCATAAAAGGAATAGCGAGCGCGTCAATAAGGAAACGAAGGAGCTGCGAGCAGCGCGCACGTAACAAATGATTTCCGGCGCGTTATATGTACTGTGAGTCGCGCCGCCGCGGCCATTCCTGGAACGGCAGCTGAGTCAGGGAACAGCCTTCCAGCAGTTGCCGTGACGTCACACGAGTGGTAGTTTGCCTATTGTGACTCGCAGGGATTTGCTGTGAGTACCGAGTGATGTCATGCGAGGCGGTCAGTTAATGACAGGCAAGTGTAGGGCATAAAAACGTTATACCCTGAGCAAGCGTGTGCGTGTCTGGAGTGACGTCATGCCTGCAGGTAGGCATAATGACAGCCCGCTATTGATGTGCAGTTAGCAAGATGCATGTAGCTGCTGCAGCTTCTGCGCATCAGCGGATTGCACATGCCTACACCGTATTGTTGTGGTCACAGTAGCGGAGTCGGAAGAAGCAAGTCCGACTCCGACTCCTGTGTCAAGCAAGTTTCCGACTCCTAGCCTCCATAAGTGTCCAACTCCTACTCTGCAGCCCAGGTAGTAGCATATGCCCAATAATCTATAGAGTAGGGGAGAGGCGAATATTCAACTGGGCATTACAGTGCCCACGATAATGTTACACGTGTGAGTAGGTACAGCATAGGCAACCGATGACTCAGGGGACATGACAAACGTGACATCACAATTGCCATGTGGCACGCAAATACACCGCATAATGACTCGAACAGCAGAATAACATAGGCAAAAAATGAAGCTCTTCGGACACCAAGCAGTTTCGCTGAACACTAGAACCTTTCGAACTGAGGAATAACAGTTTAGCAGACCACTTCAGCTTCTATGATTACTATGAATAAACATACAGCCAGACAGCGATCTTTTACGGCTCGAAAGAAAGAGCACGCTACTTTATAGCGATGACGTAAGAAAGACGAGACACAAATTGATCAACAGTTCGGAGAATTTCATGCTAACATGACGCAAGAGCTAACTCAGCGATCACTATCTATCGCTCTCCACTGCCACCCTGGCTTAGCTCTCATACGAGCAAGTCCCAACTGGAAACAACTACTGATATTGGAACCATCAAAGCTCTTATCCTACGAATAAAGATAGCGCAACTATCTACTCGTAAGACAAAAAAAATGCATCGTGTTCGTAAGAGATAGCCTTCACTACACAAATATCTGCGCTTTGGGATCATTGGTTCGATCAACTGACAATACATCGTGTTATAAGTTTAACGTCACACCTGTAGCAGGTACGGTAGTAGTTCGTAACAAATGGACTACCATTCAACACAGCATTAGGTTATGAAAACCTCGTAATCGTCTCTGAACCTTTTTTTTTCAAGTCAGCGCCATTACTTCTTAGGCAACATTACGGTAATTATGGTGAAGACCGAGTCTATTCATGAATTACGAAGTTTCAATTAAGTGAATTTATAGGCTCAAGATCATTTTTGCAGTACATCAAAGGAATCTTGAAGAACAAACAAAAATAGGATTATTGTTGAAGAAAATCTTTGTTAGGAGTGGCGACTTGTGCAGAAAAAATGAAATAAATTAGATTACACATATCCTTGGTCATTCTTTGGCAACTCGTTGACATAAGCTATACTAACGACGCTCATTTAGGTTCCCAAGAATATCTGAAAACAGGTCGGCTTCGTAAGTGCACGGAAGAGAGCACTGACATTTACCACAATGATTAATCTTACGTATTTTTCGGACAAATAACAAAAAATACTGTCATCACATTCTCAAATAGTGCACTCTCTACTGAATGATTACCTTATGGGTCAAATCCCCTATATCAGCTTCCCGTCTACAACGACCATTAAATAGACAACGTAATATTACGGAAAAGCTAGGATCCAAGTACGAGGAAGTCAAGAGAAATACCATACGATTAACAGACTCAAAGTCATTTGTATCTATAACATCAGAAGATGTCAATAGCAGGTCCTATGTGGGCATTTGACGTACAGCAGATGAAATAATGCCCCAAAAGCAAAACGATGACATTAAAGTACAGTCAGTTGAAACAGATGCGAGAAATAGACTAAAAACGCAGCAAGAATGTGAGCCTAGAATTATGCCACGGCGCAGTCTCAGAAGGTCCCAATAAGGCTTTCAATGAGGTTACCTAACATAGCAATTAATTTTAACTCTAGATGGTGAAAAAAGCCTTCGAGGCACCGTATCAAAGCTACGAGTCGCTCTCCAAGAATCTCTGTCCGCATCATGTTTATACACTTTCCTGCTAAATCCGTCGAGGCAAACAGCACGCTATCGTTAAACTCGTACCATTTCTGTTCTTTCCATAAAATAGTAGCGTTAATGGGGGTTGAGAGACGGGGATCAGCTCAATATTTTAACACGGGTATAAAAATCAAGGGATGAAAAGCCGAGGCGCGATCACTACCTTCCATCACCGCAGCCGAACACACACTGACGATACGAAGGCAACCCGCAACTTTACACTGTTCACAGCTTGCACACAAGCCTCCGCGCGCAGCCGCAGCATCGTCCCCTCATGACGTCATGAGCAATGTTGAGTGCCAACACCTTACATCCTTGCCCTTGATGTACCCTGGCTTACGGAAAATAATCGTGGGTCAACATTAGATAAAATGTTTCTATTTTGCGTCTTGACATGCAAATGGGAACTACTTCTGAATAGATTTTAGATCACACATGAAAAGCAAAAAAAAGACGCCCCTCCAAATCATGAGTTTGATACAAATTCAAAAGCTTACTCATTAATAAGATAAAGGATGAGGAAGATACGCAATTTTTGTCTAATCTATTTAGCTACTTAGAATATCACATTTTACATAATTGAAGTGCCTACTTACAAGCTAATTAAAAACTTAAGACCAGAGACCCAAGGAGTAGAAAAAACGTTTTACAGCGAACTAGAACCTAACTAAAAACTGATGCCTCTTTTGTTGTTGAACTCAAAAATGTTTTGCGGCATGCTGGAAACGAGGGTTGCCTAGAGAGCTAGTTAAGGGAACATAGCCGTAATTTCTGTAGACATTTCTTGCCATCTACTCCTAAACGCTCTTTAGCGGATTAAAATATGAAGAACTAGAGAGCACTCTGAGAGCGCATACATCCACCAAGAAAGGCAACGGTAACAAAATTTTTAAATTGGTTATGAAACCATGACTTTCTTCTTTGTATCAACACCAAAATCTTATCATTTGAGCCTTTCAATAGTATTAACAGTTGATGTAATTTTCTTGAAGATCCGTTCATTACTTTTTGAGTTAGCTATGTTACTAAGAAAAATTATGACAAACAGAAGTCAAACACACAAGTGGACCAACCAATCATCACCAAAATTTAGTCATTTGTCTTTTAGCATTAGACTACTAAGAAGTCCTTCAAATTTCATAAAAATCCATCCATAACTTTTTGAGTTATTGTGCTAACAAACACAAAATCAAACAGCGGTAATGAACTACCAAGCCATCGCTAAAACTTGGTCATTTACTCTTCGCAATATACCTAATAACTCAAGTAAATTTCATGAAAATCCGTTCATAACTTTTGAGTTATAGTTCAAATAAAAAAAATAGGCAAACAAAAAGATAAACGGATTTGCACCAAAAGTTAATCATCTGTTACCGTTAACATGCCAAACAATCCCTGTAAGTTTCGTAAAGATCTGTTCATGATTTTTGAGTAATCTTGGTGACAGACAAACACGACAAAAACATAACCTCCTTGGCGGAGGTAACAAGCTGGAAAACGGAAAAGCGGGGGACATCATTCTCGTGAAAGAAAGTCTTGGCAGATGGGCAGTGTGGATTGCTGAATTACCCTGTTGGAAGAACCACTCCATATTAATAGTTGCTCTGTAACATGTTAACCAGCTCTGTTTGATGTCCTTTCACAACCTTATGTTCCCTTGCGCTTCTGAAGGAAAAGGCACTCTACACCGTGACGGAACCTTCATCACTGCGCTGCATAAAAAAAATAAAATAAAATAAAAATAAAAAAAAAAAAACGTTTTAGGGAAGATCTCTTCGTCGGGCAAGTGACTTAAGAAGTCATCAGGACAGTCGAAGTTACTGTTTCTCATCAGAAAACAAAGCTTTCGTCCACTTTTCGATGTTCCAGATTACCTGTCCTCAACGAAACTAAACTGTATATATGTAGCTACATGGGGACGTCCAAGCACATGCACGAGGTCCCCGTAGACGCTTCTCATTTCTCATATTGCAATCGGCATAAGTGAGTATCTCAATCGGTCTCGAAAATCGCCCCCTACCTTGACGAACAACCCTACACATTCTCCTATTCAATTCTGGTGATTTTTTGTTTCTACCACAAGATTTTGCTGTTCCATAACCACCAGAGTCTTTCAGGACGCTGCAAAATGCAACTCACTAATTGCAACCGAACCTCAGCTCAGCTGCCACAGCACGCCGAGACAAATCTTACTTATACAGCTAATGACCTGACCACGTTCCAAGAGTACCGTACCGTAGGTAGTCAGCCAGCCTTGGGCACAATGACAGCTCGAGACAGCTAGTGACAACCGCTAAATGAGGTGAATTTCATGTATTTCCTTAAACTTTAATGCGAGCTGGACTCGTATTTAATGACCTTCTGAACACCTCACTCACTCAAATGCGATTCTAATTACATACATTTATTAGGCTAAAATTGTTTATCTTCTTCATCCATCATCTTAATTCTTTATCAAAGTGTAAACTTTGTTAGTAAAGTTTTAAAGGCTATCCATGCAACATAGTGTTTTTCTCAACTGGTTCAAATCTTGCGATGAGTACATTTAATAACTAGAGCACTCTGAAAGCGCATACCTCCGCCAAGCGAGACAACGGTAGCAAAAGTTCAAATTGGCTCTGAAACCATAATTTTCTTTGTATCAACTCTTAAAACCTAATTATTTGTGCCTTTTGATAGTAATAACAGCTTGTGCAATTTTCTTGATGATCCGTTCTTAACTTTTTGAGTTATGCCGCTAACAAACGTTATGACAAACATGAGTTCAACATACAAACGAACGAACCGGTCTGCACCAAAATTTAATCATTTATGTCTTTTAACATTACTAACAACCCACCATAAATTTCACAAAAATTCATTCTTTATTTTTTGAGTTATTGTGCGAACAAACATAAAATTAAAGACAGTGACAAACGAACGAACAAGCGGATCATCACAAAAATTAGGTCATACTGTTTGTGATATGCCTAACAACTCATATGAATTTCATAAAAATCCGCCCGTAACTTTTTGAGTTATGGCATTGAGAAAAATAAGGCAGACAAACAAACAAACAATCGGATGGACGGATCTTCACCAAAAGTTAATCATCTGTTTCTCTTAACATACCCAACAATCCCTGTAATTTTCGTCAAAATAAATTCATAACTTTTTGAGTTATCTTGGTGACAGACAAACCCAACGAAAACATAACCTCCTTGGCGGAGGTAATAATTGAAACTAATCACATGCACGAATGAATATAATCAGGGCCTATTTTGTTGCACAACACACAAGTAACGCGTTGCACAGAAGTCCTACACGCAGGGCAATATGCCATGCTCAGATAAATATACATAAATACAAAATGCTAAAACTATAGGTAATTCACTAGGGAGGTTTCACCGAGTGTAACCAATGATAGAATTACTAGCTATTGTAAAAGCACTTCTAATTGCAGAAGTACTTAAGAGCACACACCTCCGTCAAGGAAGACAATGTTATCAAAAAATTGCAACCGGTCCTGAAGCCACGATGTATTTAACATCACTAATTTCAATCAACAAATTCTCGTAATATCTTCAGCAGTTCTGTAAATTTCTTGAAGATTCGTCGATAACTAGTTGAGTTATATTCTAAGAAACACACAAACGAATAAACAATGCATCACTAAACTTTAGTCATTGGTACCTACCGTATGTTTTAACATTCTTACAGTTCCTGCCAATTTGATGAAGATCAGTTCATAACTTTTGAATTATGTTACTAATAAACAGAGACAAGCTGACGAACAGACATTTACAAAATTTGGTCATTCGCTTCTCGTAACATCCCAAACATTTCCTACAAATATCATGAAGACCCGTCATAATTTTTAGTAAGGCCTAGATTACCATAAAAAAACACGAGTAGGCTAAAAGCTTGAACTAATCTTCGAAAAACGTTGAACATCTGTGCCTCCAAACATAGATAACAATCCCTGTAAATTTCATCTAAATTCGTCCAAGTTTCTGAGCTATCTTGGTGACAGTCAGACCGATAAACAAAGAGACAGACAAACTCCGATAAAATCATAACCTTCTCGGCGGAAGTAAAGATTACCAGATCGTGATCCATAGCCTACCGAGATTGGAATTGCTACCCAGGCATTACCGTACTACATTCCTGTCAAAAACGTTGGTAGCACCGTAATACGCCAACAAGGAAGAGCAGGCGTATACACAACGCACGTAATGAAGTCACTCGAAAGTCGAACGGAGGAGCATGTCAGCTGAGAGAATAATCGGAAAGGAATGAACATATATAAATCCCTGTAGCATTAGCTACACTAAGCACTGGCCCAGATGAAAAGCTGCCAAAAATCGGCATGTGTGATATTTACCATATATATAAACAGACTAAATATGTCCTGTACTCGGTGACCTAACACAAGCGTATAGTAAATCTGAACGTCTCACTCCCGAAATTTCGGGAGTATGAACTGTATATAATGAACAGCACTCGCCATACACTTCACAGTTTTTATAGAATATATATGATCTATATTGAGTATATAAATACCTTCGATATGATCAGCCTGGGAGTTTTATCTAAAAGTTAATTAACACCTGACGTTACTGTGTGATAGTAGATAAATATAAAGGAAGAGCATTACATGCAGAGCTGCCGGCAGGTACCTAATAGAACATGGCACACAAAGAAGAAAATAACATGACAGACCATGAAAAACAGTAGGTTCCTAGAGTACATTATGGAAAAGAACATGACAAGCTAGCTACGACAAAGAACATGGCAGACTAGGGAAAAGTAAACAAAGGCTACTTGACAACAATTTACGTGCGTCGCTGCCAAAATTAAGAATGCAATTGGAATTTTACAGGTGATTTTCGGATATTATCCAATGCTGCCCTATATTATAAACATCAGATAAATGCTTGGAAGTTTCCGACAGGGAAATGATGCAGCACTGATGAAAAAATTATGACATTGTTGACAAAAACTACGTATTTATTGCACAACCGATCAATGAATTGCCAGAGTCAAACCAGTGTAAGCAGTCATTTAGGGGCGGCAGCGGGGCTGAATGGAACGCAGCAATGCCAAATATAAGCCATTAACTAATGTATTTTGATTTTTCGAAAATAAATATAAGTTTTGCGATTGAGACATGTTATACCACGCGCTTAAGTGAGATTTGGCGAAGTTGCTTTGCGTTCTTGGCCACGCCCATCGGACTCCCTTCGTTGGTTTGACAATAAGAAACTAAGCGCAGCAACCACGGATACATTGTGAGCAAAGCTGAAGAAATAGTTAACAAGTGCACAATAAGGTAATAGAAAAAGAAGGATAGCAGCGAGGATTTATAGTGAAGTACTGGCAAGGGCACTCGTGCATACCTACTTCGATGTTCACTACAGAAAGATATAGGAAGCTATAGCAAGAAGAGCATAAGATCGAACAGCGAGATACTCGTTGAAACACTCAAAGGCGGCAGTAGCTGATAAGCGCTATAGGCCGAAACAATTAGAGCACCGCCAACAAAACCAAATGGCAACGACACTAAAAAGATGTAGATCATAAACAGTCGTAGCAAAGCAAAGAGAAAGAAGAAAATATTGGCAACAGCAGGACTTAACACATGAAGAGAGCACAAACTGAAATATTTAATAATTGGGAGAGATTGGGCAATGGTAGGTAGCAAATACAACCGGTGCAATATTGGGAGCAACAATAACAGATATTGACCACACTATGTAGTAACGAAAATAACTAGGTAATACCGTACATACCTAATACAGACGCTTGTATCGACAATAACACAATCAAAGCAAAAGTGAAATATTTAGTTGGGAAACTTTCAGTAACGATAGTGAAAGCAACTGACGCTCTAGTACTGGCAGAATCAATAATAAATAGATGTAGACCACAGCCCGATATAGCAAGACGCATGAGCTGCCAAAGTCTGCCGTGGCTATAGAGGCCGGGGGAGACGGAGTTGGCACGCGGGAGGAAGTGACAAGCGCCGGGCATTAATGGCAGTAAATTGTAGACAAGGAGTAAACAAACAGCGCATCGCCGGTCATGACTTAGCGAATAGCAAGTTTACGGTGAGCAGAATGGCAGTTCCGACACGGTACTCACTAATTGCTCTTTTGCGTATACCTACTTCGCCACATAAGTTGAAAACTACTTGTGTTATGCGTTCGCTTGGCAGATGTCTCTCGTTCAGAGATAAAGCACCTTCGGGGACACGATCGATAATATTAACTATGGTTACTCATATCAAGTATCACATGGCTTATAGCTTCCAACGCGCTCAACGAAGTTGAATTCTTAACAAAATCATAGTTTTCCGTGCGTTTCAAGTAGAAAATCAAAGAGACAAATAAGTAGGTATTTCGCTGACCAGCGAGGTAGGTATTCAATAATTCATTTAGCCCACTACCTTCCACAAAAAGCATCAACTGTTGTAGCTATAGGTAACTGTACTATTTGAAAGTGGACCCAGAGATCTAACTGACCTGTAAACGGTTAAAACACACGTATATATCTTTAAAACTTGCTCCCAAGGATCGCTTACGATGCAGTTAACGGATGGTATAAATGTTTTAAACGGCCCAAGAAAGCTTTGAGAAAGAGAAAGGAATTTAAAGCTACCGCTCTGTGTAGACAGCAAATATCAGAAAACTTTACATGCTGGCGAATTCAAGACTCCACTCTCAGTCTAGAGAAGAAACATCAGAAGAAAGCCCCAAAGGAATTTAGAAGCAAGACCGATAAGCTCGAGAGATGAGCGACGGGCAGCACTAGAACCACAAGTGTGCATGAGGTACGAAGCGGCGCTGAAGGTTTCAACAGTTCCTTTGATAAGAGACACTAGAGCTGCACTTCCTAAAATGGGCCCAAGAATAAGCAACCATATTAGAAGCGTGTTTGTGTAGGCGGCCCATGCACCACACGCGCGTTGGCTGGATTTCTTCGGAGCGCCTTTGGACAACATGGACACAATGCCGACATACGGTAGATATATAAAGCGTCATAAGCTTACTAGCCGCGTCAGAAAAGGAGGACTACATTTATAATCATAATCAGTATATAGGAAATACACACGTACAGCTAAGTACTATCAATTCGATATGCGAGAAGACAAAATAGACGAGAGACCGCGCAACGACGGTAAACTAAATATATATGGACACAATAGGACTTCTTCACGCTTCAACAAGAAAGAAGCTGCTAATATAGTAGTAGTACAAAATTTTACTAGCGCATCAGGGACACATAGTCTATATATCGCGCCAAACTATTCCTGTGGTTTAACACAGGCTCGTGCGCCACTAGAGCGCGAAGTACGTCTCGTTTTAAATTATCAATGATTTTTGTTTCGATTTTTCTGCCGGTAGGTCTCAGATTCTAAGAGCGCTACTGACAGGAAAAGGCGCAAGTTGTGCATTTCCAACCACGGGCACGACTGAACGCTTTCGCTCAGCTACACCGCGCAGGGGAAGGAAACAAAAAACAAGACGGTAGAAATCCAGCGGGAACAGGTCGGTCACCTCGACCAGCGACCCACCTCCCGAAACAGAATGGGAAGTATTGAGAGCCTACCTAACTTTATAAAACTAACCTCATCAGCAGGAACTGCGGCAAGCTGCAACATCCCCAGCGGAGAAGGCATTACGGACTCTTGCGGTCATGGCCCAAATATATTGTGGCAGGGAAAGGGCCCGCCAGAATATACCCCTGAGGGCAAGCTGCTATTATATAAACAATAGACAGTTATCTCCACTCAACTAAGTGCACAAGAATAAAAGGACACGAAAGTAACAGATGTATGACACGTTTTCTCAAATGCTTTGGCCAGGAAGGAAATGCTGGCGATACACATGCTGTGTACGCATATAGGAGCTTCAATTATTTTCCTTCTGAGAGAGAATAACATGGGGACAATGCCAATACTGGAGCACTCTGAGAGCGCATACCTCCGCCAAGTGAGGCAACGGTAGCAAAAAATTCAAATTGGCTCTGAAACAATCATTTTCTTTGTATAAACTCCAAAATCTAATTATTTGTGCCCTTTTATATTAATAACAGCTTGTTCAATTTTCTTGAAGATCCGTTCTTAACTTTTTGAGTTATACTGTTAACAAACGTTATGACAAACATAAGTCAAACATACAAACGAACTAACCGATCTGCACCAAAATTTGATCATTTATGTTTTTTACCTTTACTAACAATTCCTATAAATTTCATAAAGATCCATTCATTATTTTTTTTAGTTATTGTGCTAACAAGCAAAAAATTAAAAACAGTGACAAACGAACGAACAAATGGACCATTACCAAAATTTGGTCATCTACTCTTTGTTATATACCCCTAACAACTCATGTTAATTTCATCAAAATCCATCCAAAACTTTTTGAGTTATGGCATCGAGAAAAATGATGCAGACAAACAAACAAACGAATGGACATATCTTCACCAAAGCTAATCATCTGTTTCTCCTAACATACGTAACAATCCCTGTAAATTTCATCCAAATCAGTTCATAACTTTTTGCGTTATCTTGGTGACAGACAGACAGAAAACACG
The DNA here is from genome assembly GCA_001587735.2 of Parhyale hawaiensis. NCBI lineage: Eukaryota > Metazoa > Arthropoda > Malacostraca > Amphipoda > Hyalidae > Parhyale > Parhyale hawaiensis. Next base: position 11,884,028 of record LQNS02000210.1, read on the forward strand.
ACGAAAACATAACCTTCTTGGTGGAGGTAATAAAAAGCATAAATATCTTTGATACTTCTGCATGATAAAAGCAAATGATAGAGCTACCGTACGCGAGTAGCGCACTACACACATGCAGTCGCTGTATATTCCTTTAGTGCGAAAGAAAAAATAAAGTCGATACGAAAGTACTGTGCACAAGCTTCATAACTGCTTTATGCATGAACAAAACAACAAGCAATGCAGCACCAGCGAACGCATGTACCTATTTAGCCACTTGATAATGCACAAGCTGAGAAGACCGGGCTACTATGCTGCAACAACGCCGATCGGTTCACAGATGCACAGTGTGAATTTTCTAAAACCTGTGTACAACACGTCCGGTACAACTACACGCACCGTCTCAGACACATGAGAAAAAAATGATGCTATTGACAGGGTTGCGGAGTTGGATGGACCAAGTCCGACTCCGACTCCGGGCACAGCAGCGTTCGATTCCAAATTCTCGAACCATAAATATGTACAAACTGCGACTCAATGCATTTATTTAAAAAAAATAGGCCCATATTACGGCAACTCCCACTCCTTGCTCGCAAATACTACCGACTCTGCGGCCCTAACTATGCGTATATACCTCCGTTAAGCAAGGCAAGTTAGGCAACAGTAACGAAAAATTTAAATTGGTTCTGAAACTATGATTTCCCTTTCATCAGCACCAAAATCTGGGTCATTTGTGCCTATTAACAGTAGTAATAACAGCTGCAATTTTGTTGTAGATCCGTTCATAACTCTTCGGGATTTGTTGCTAACAAACATTAGTCACACACAAACAGACCACCAATCATCACCAAAAATTGATCATTTTTGTCGTTCTGAGAATTCCGGTAAATTTCATAAAGATCCGTTCGTAACTTTTTAACATGCCTCACAGTCCCAATAAATTTTGTAAAGATCCACCCATAGCTTTTTGAATCATCTCGGCGACAAACAAACAAACACACAAACAGTAGACAAACTCGACAAAAACATTACCTCCTTGGCGGAGGTATATTATTACTGTGTGCTGTTCAACAACTTAGAAATTATGTCGGACAGAAACTTTTCTGTAAAACATAGCAGCCCATGATAGTGAAAAATGACAAAACACTATTTTTATTTACTTTTCTTGCATGAGTTGAAACTTGGGCGTAGTGCCTCCAAAACTGCAGCCATTATCAATAGAGCATGGGGAGATGGGTGCACGAGAGATCAAACGGTTCGAAGGTGGATACAGAAATTTCGTGCTGGCGATGAAAACCTTGAAGATGAAGAGCGTAGGGGACGGTCATGCAGTCTTGACAACGTACAATATGGCAAGAAACTGATGAGCAAACTCCACGTCTAGGCTAAGTGTTGGAAAACTGTCTCAGACGCTTGTGTCTGCACCTCAACAGTCTCGAGCCACTACAGAGCATTGGCATGCAAGAAAGCTCGATAAATAGATTTAACATGATCTCAATGAAAATCAAATGGTATCAGCTTGCAGAGATTTTTCTGCATCGCAGCCAATAACTGTTTACCAACAGGAATAGATAATTTCGTTGGGCTATGGCAGAGGTGTATAGACCTAGATGCTCTTGGCTTGTATTTTGATTAATTCCAACATTCTACTGCTTAATTTTCAAAAATAGGATAAGTTCTTCAAATCGCTCAATCTTTTTGTAACAACCCAACAGCATGAGCAGTAAAACTAACAGCAACGTTGCAGACCAGTAGCAGTAGATAGGAGGGAGAGGGGTGCATGGGGGTCCGCAACCATCCCCCAGCCGGAGGTACCGCACTGACGCCACACCAGCGTCTGCTGAATCAATCGATGCTCCAGACGCCGGCAAACAACATCAAAACGAAAGCAAAAAGAAAAAAAAATAACTGCCAGAATCATCCGCGTTCGCCAAAGAGGCACCTGAAGCACAAGTTTGTAGCTCTAACAACTGCAGAAGCGGCGGCAAAATTAGCCGCTGCGTACGATAAACGCGAGACAATCATGGAGTAATTCGGTTAAAAGAGAGTGAATGTTGTTTCAGCTTCCCTAGACACAATTGCGATGTTTCAATGGCTGAAAAGGAGGAGACATGCAGTATGTCGATAGAAATGTGGAACCCATGCACGAGGCTGTCCCAAACCAAACATGGCCCATGGGAACACGAGAAAGAAGAGTAAGAATAGAACAAAGCATCATTTATGAGTATGAAAATGGAAGGACCCGAAGCACACATAGCACGAACTACAGGCGTCCCGAAGGCCTAGCTAAAGCTATGGTAATATATATATTCCCTGGACGCTAGCTACCTACTCTCCCGTAACAAAGAATCAGCGAACTATGGCCCATCCTATGTCCCGTGAGGGATTCGGTTAGATGAGGATGCGCAAATGAAAAATTAGAGTTCACTATATTTTTTATCGCAAACTCTGTTAGTGTATCCGTGTCTCGCTAGCAATGTTTGTCCTATGTTCATTGTTCAGTACCTCTGGGACTGTTGACCCGAGAGGTAGGGCTAGTGCTATGCTACGAGTCCTCACGACAATTTTTTTTAGGGGAGTTAAAACGAAGAAAACAGCTCACCACTACTGCACTTTAAAAATTATACGACACGAGATGTAGGCCTACTTACATTTCTCGACCTAACTTGCTGCAAATCGACAAGCGATAAAACGTATACGTAGCCATGAATAATTAAACGACAAGAACCTCTGGAAGACTACTTTCGGCATATTCTACAATATTCCTATCAAATGGGATGCAATTATTCACCAAAGAATTAGAAATATATTAATATAAGACGATACATGACACAATTCACAGCTATAAATAGACTAAATTGCAATTCTCCCATCACAGACAGACGATAATACGACCTGGCCTTTACTTGAAGAAGTCCGGTACGTATGATTAGAAAGTTGAAAGTAAGAAACTGAGCCCGGAAATGCTAAAATTAGTATTATTAAACACTAGAAGTTAGTCCTACTGTTTCAATACCTAGCACGGCTATCAATAACACTTAAGGGCGCGCACAATTCTTTTACATACAGTAATGACTGGTAAACCTGCATATACTTCTGAAACTTCTATACGAAACAAATTCACAAGAATATTAAGGCTTTAATTGTAATTATATTGAGAAACTGTTTATGACCTCCTTTGATATTTGCAGTTAACTTATTTCGCAATAGTTAGTGAAATAAACAGTCCCCTTTTGTAGACCAGAAGCTTCTCAAATTCGTTGTATGCCCGATTTATAATGAAATTCCAAGTATATAGCTGATGGAAATGTTGATGAAATTCATTAGGTAGCAATATGGGCTAAGCGAGAAAATCAGAACAGACTGCAGAGCTGAAATGTGAGTTGGAGCAGCTTGCAGCCATGAACTGATGGAGCGCGGCTAGCAGCGAAGGGATGAAGCACTGGCCGCCATGATGTGATATAGGTAGCATTGGAAGTAGTGAAGTAATCTAACATTAAAAGCAGTGAAGTGATATACCTAGCACTGGCAGCAGTGGAGTGATAAAGCATTGGCGGCCGTGAAGTGATCTGAATGATGAAGCACTGGCCGCCATGATGTGATATAGGTAGCTAGCATTGGAAGTAGTGAAGTGATCTAACATTAGAAGCAGTGAAGTGATCTAACATTAGAAGCAGTGAAGTGATATAGGTACCTAGTATTGGCAGCAGTGGAGTGATAAAGCATTGGCGGCCGTGAAGTGATCTGAATGATGAAGCACTAGCCGCCATGAAGTGATTCAGCATTGACAGCAGAGAAGTGATGTTGCATTGACAACCGTGAAGTGATGCACCGTAGCTTTGACAGCTGTTAAGTGATGTATCATTGGCCGCCTTGAAGTGCGGTAATGTAGGCCACTGTGAAATGATTCAACTCCGGCAACCATGATGTGTTCCAAGTTTCAACTTAGGCAACCAAAAAGTGATGCAACATAGAAAACCATTAAGTGGTGTAACGTAGGAAACCATGAAGCGATGTAACGTAGGCAACCACAAAGTGGTGTACGGTAATATACCTAGGCAGCTATGTGAAATGATATTGACATTCACGATATGCAGCTTTAGATAGTTCCAGTAATGAAGGATTGTATCGGCCATAAATTGTTATGTTTTAATATCATTTACCGGCTCTCCTGGTATCTTTATCTCAAAGTTAAACGTGTATTTTTAGTTCACTGGTAGGCATCAATGTAGTATTACTGTGGCTTTAATTCATTTTATTAACATTACTGGGTTTTCTTAACCTCTCTTTTGTTGCGGCTATTGGGATGAGGTCTCCCGACAGCTTTACATAGCTACATCAATTTCGGAGGTTATCGCTTCAAATCCGTCTTTGGAAAAACTCAATTGAATGTGATAATAAAATACATTACATATAGTATCTATAAGCCATTTTTTTCAATAAAATATCAATATTCCAGAAATTATGATGAATATTCAATTCTTCTTGGTGTCCGAAGGTATGATTTTTATCGCCTATTGAAGATCTACGATTGTGAATTAAGATTCCCTAGCTGCACTGCAACGCATTCCTAATGGTACGACGTGGAAATTAATCTTTGTTTGAGGTCTCTGTGATTATTAGAACTCATTTTATCAACACTTACGTTAATCAGCCTCCAGGCCCAATTGCGAGAGGCCCGATTTCACAGTGCAGTCAATATATGGTGTGGTCTATGATGTAACATATGAACTACTTTTTTTTTGATAAACTTAGTCTGACAGCGATTGTTCATTTACCCTACAACATTACCCGATTCTGGGCTAAGTTTAACTTTAACTTAACGTACCTTTAGAAGTAGACATTTTCGGACATGCATCGATAGAGACCGAGTAAAATATGGTTATTTTATCGTAAATAACCTATAGTTTCATTTTGTGGGAAGAATTTAGATACAACCGGTATATATATATACACACACACATACATAGCCTATACGGTAGGCTATACATCAGTTGGAAATGCATAGTTTCTCTTATATTGAAGTTATGGGGTTGACACAAGGTAAAGCTTTTTTTAATACAGTATATAAAATCATTAAAATGTTTAAAAAAAAGCTTCAACCTGTGTGAACCAAAAACATTTAATATAAAAAAATTAGTCCCAAGTAACAAAATGCAACAAAAACAGCAATATATTATGAATAGCAGCAAAAATCAGGTAGGCTAGAAACTTCATCATCTGCGAAAAAGCAATGATATGGGATTTCAAGGGAATTCAACCAGCTTTGCTCAGATGATGGTTGCGCACACTTTTTCGATAATAACTTTTTCAATTAAACTTACAAAGTTGAAACTTACGGTGTACATAGGACATAATCAGGCCTTTATTCATGCAAAGGCGCCGGGGTCTATCACTATTAGTTTTTGCACTATATCAAAGTTTATGGGAAATGCGCAACTCCACCCAGCAATATGACATAGCTACCTATACATTATTTTTGAAGCAGTACCTGTTCCGTGCTCATCAATATCCTTTTTGAAGGCCTTATTTCACAAAGCGTCAAGATGTCAATAATGGGTTGCCATGCCATGATGCTATCGAGCTAGAGTTTAATTATTACCGTACTCTTTAGGGCTGCTACAGCAGACACACATACTTTGCTCTAGTGACGTGCAGGAATTGGCTGCACATACACACAGTACGGTATAGCGTCGGTCGGGGTGAGTTAGATGCCTCACCAGATGGGGTCAGTTGAGACAAGAAAAAAGATACTGGCAGGAAAAATAAATAGGAGTGCACTTATTTTATAGGCACATGACTCGGCTACGAACCCTATATAAAAGTTGACTCCTAAAAGCTGGTTAGGGGGACCACATTGTTTAATTGGTTTCAATTCTATTTTTTTGGTATAAAAACAAAACTCATCATTTATCCAATCCCTCCCAAATTTGGTACACACAATTCTGACGCTCTGCTGCACAATATGAAATGTCTAGTTTTTCAAAATTATTAGAATACGAGTTATGACAGAAAATGGGAAATCTTGAGGGGGTAGGTACGGTACTTGCTAGGAGATTCATCTTGGTATAGTTATACGGTACCGTACACCATGTGCAATTAAAATGAAAGACAGTTTTGGATTATATACACATAGACTAACTAAACTATGTTTCAAAGAATTTGAAAACTGTTTCTAGAACTGGATTTATTGAAGCATTGAAGCTTGAAAATAGTGCAAAAATCAAACGTAAAATTTGATTATTTTTGTTGTTCATTACAGTAGCTACTTCGTAACAAGAAACGAATTTAACATTAGATGAACATAGGTTTGTTAAGAGCATTTATTGCCGATGAAAATTATGCTACACTTTGAACCCATTTGGGGATCAAATTAATTGATTTGGAAATAAAAGTGTTTGAATACAAAAAATACTTACCTTTCAAAAGAGAAGATTTAAGAAAGATTATCAAGAAAACTTCCCAGGAGAGGGTACTCCTTACAGTTCAGAGTCTGAGTATTTCACAAAATAGTAGCTATGGATCAGATGGTCATGCAAGCAACGTTTTGGGTAGGAGGGGGTTTGGCACCTGGAGGGGCCTAATTTGGCGAGTTCATTTTTTTTACTACAAGAACTTTTTTTTTTATCAATGGGCTGATCTTCATGAAACTTGGTAAGTTGGTAGAGATCTGCAGAATTGAGAAATAAAGGGGGATAGACTTGTGCACTTTTCCAATTTTTGCCATAGAAAAGTTAGCTAGGTACTTGAATAAAATGGTTTTTCCATTTTCTTTGGATAAATGGTTTTCTATGGCAAAAATGGGAAAAAGTACATGAGTCTATACCACATTCTTTGCCAATTTTACATATTTGTACCAAGTTTCAATCAAATTAGTACATAAATAAAAAATTTTCTCTTCAGGCGGATTCTCGAAGTTCACAATGAGAAATTGCCGTCGAATAGTTCAAAGTTTGTTGTATACTTAATTTGAATGAAACTCAGTACAGCTACGTAAAATCGAAAAAGACTGTGGGTTACACTCCTGAAATTTATCCCATTTTCGTCATAGAAAACAAGTTATTAAAAAAAAATCTACTTTCTTTGAATAACTTTTCCATGACAAAAATGGAAAAGAAGTAGACTACATGAGTCTAACTACTTTACTTTTCGATTTTACATATCTCTACCCAGTTTCTAGACATAGCCTAGATAAAAAAAGTTACTTTTTAGGGGTTAGGTATCCTCCGTAACTACCACTACTAGACCCACGTAATTAGATTCATTTACTGCCTGGCAACTATTCGGCTGATTGCAAAGTATCGCACATTGTTGGAATCTGAAAAAAAAAGTAGTTTCAGAAAATGAAGAATTACAAAAAAAAATTTTGACCCAATTAAATGTTGTGGTCTCCGGAAGTAGGGAAAGGGAGAAAATTTGTGACGGGTTTATGCAGTGTCTCAGCTTACCTCACTATCAAAAGTGAACTCACTGCCACCGACACTAGGTATATTCTAGGGGTGAAGCTATCGCAGCTCCTCACTGCTAATTTCTGCAGTTTGGAGAAGCAGGATTCTAAGAGGTTAATGCTGTACGTGAGCATTCAACGTGCACGCAAGATTCAAAATAAATAGCTACATCATTGGGGTCCAGGTCTCATAGTGTGGCAGGTCTTGCCAAGATCTTGGCAAAAAACTTCTGGATCCTGGCTGGAAATGACTACCTCTAGGCAAGAAATCCGCTCACTCTTTCAGAAAAAACCAGCTCTTTGTAAGAAATGGCACATCAGTGACTCTCAGGAAAACAAAATTGCTGACTTGCTACTGACAGCTGCCTGCTCAGTCTCCATGTCCAGGGTTGCGGAGTCTGATGGTTAAAGGTCCGACTCCTAGCCCTCTAGAATTTCTGACCAACTCTGACCCGGGGTCCTCAAGATTGTCCGACTCAGACTTCTTGATCCAACTAGTATGATGCTAATAGGCCTATAAACATTAAACATGTCCAAATAATTTTTACAAGTATATGCACATAGCTATACACAAAGATAGTAGTTTTGTACATTTACAATGATATTTTGCATCATTAGCACCATTTGGTACATTAAATTTTCATATTTTCATTAAATTTCATATTTGTAATTCAGTTATCCAGAATATTGCATTTGAACGTAAATGAGCAATGTGAAGTATTTTCTCAAAAATTTTTTCCTACTTCTACCATAAGAGATGTCCTGTAAAGCGTAAATATGTTTCTGTAGTGACTGCACTCACCCTGGATTGCCCCCGATGTCCTAAGAGTCATTGATAGGAGGTATTTGCTATATTGTCAATACTGAGCGGGCATTGTTGATGTAGAGAGTTATAAGAAACTATATCAGGAGAGCAAAGAGACAATACTACTGTAATAAGTTTCAATCTTGTATAAATAACTGTAAAAATTCATGGAAATTGATTAACTCGCTGATGAGGCTACAACGTGTTACTGGACAAAAAATTAGCCTTCTAGACGAAGAAGAAACTGTTAGTGATGCAGCTCAGTCTGTGCAGATATTCAACAGATAGCCTATTTTACCTCTATAGCAAGTAGCCTATTCTGGACAGCCAAATTCCCCGCCCTAATACAAGTCCTTTGCGCAACATGAATTTGCACCAGAATTCCTTCGGCTGCGTAGACACTAATGCTAGAGAGGTTCAGAAAATCCTTATGTCCTTCCCTAACAAGAAATGTGACCTCCAATCTATTCCAGCGCATATATTCAAACGATTCGCTCTCCTTCTATCTCCAGTAAGTGCCAGTTTAATTAACTTATCTTTTCACTCAGGAATATTCCCAGACTGTTTGAAAATAGCAAGAGTCATCCTCATCTTTAAGGCCGATGACAGACATGAGGCAAAAAATTACTGACCAATTTCAACACTATCATTCTTTAGCAAAATATTCGAACGTGCAATGCACTCGCCTCGATGCTTTTTTGCTGAATATAAAATTATCAACGAGAACCAATTTGGCTTCAGAACCAACTGTTCCACCAGTGACGCCATACTACAATTTTGTGACAATGCATATCAAGTGTTTGATTCAAAGCAATATCTACTGTCAGTCTTTTTGGATTTCTCAAAGGCATTTGACACAGTTAATCACAATATTCTCATCAAAAAACTACACTGTATAGGTATCAGGGACAAGAGCTTTTTATGGATTCAGTCGTATCTTACCAATAGCCAGCAATATACTGTATTAGCATTGACGGTGCCTCGTCTTCCCTTCTTCCTATCACTGAAGGCGTGGCCCAAGGATCAATCCTTGGCCCAATATTATTTTTAGTTTATATCAACGATATGCACTGCTCTCCAAACCGTTTCAACTTCGTACACTTTGCGGCAATTAGATTGAATGTTCCAATGAACACTTTTGCAGTGGTGAAGCGAAGCAGAGTACCTCTGTCGGTAGCACTTAGACTCGCATAGCCGAGGCTTCTCCACAACAGGAAGACAGGTCAGAGTCGTCACACTCGTTTAAGACAGATAAGTACTCTTTCGAATTTTTCCATTTCCCATGATTTCTGAGGTATTTTCTCAGTATTTGTGCCAAAATCTGAGCTGAGTTTGTTGTTTGGCGTTTCTGTGAAGTTCAGACGAAGTCTCAGATTTTTTTTTTTATCTGGTCATGCCTCCTTGTATTCCTTATCCTTATTCCTCCTTGCAGCCTATATCAGGCCGGCCAGCACAATCCAGCTTCACCTGAGTTGTACGACGAGCGATTACTCTTTAAAGGTCTCCAAAAAGGATGGGTTTTTGGTTGAATTGAAACTCCAGAGCTACTCTGCTTCGCTTCACCACTGCAAAAGTGTTCATTGGAACATTCAATCTATTTGCAATGGCTTGCTCCGCAGAGTAACTCTGTCGGTAGCACTGATGTACCCACAGCAAAGCGGGAGCGGCGCAGGGAGGGTTTTTGGAGCTCCTTCATGGAGAGTGCTGGCCCTTGGAAGTACTGTTCTGCGTTCGCGAAGGCCCTTAGTTGTAGTTGGCAGCTTCCCTATGAACAAAAAAAAAAAAAACAGAGCAACAAACCACTCACCAGCTGACTGCAGGCAACTGTTGCACCCCCTGTATTGTCTTTGAGTTTACTTTACTAAAATAATGGAGCCCCATTTCGGGGTCCTGTATATGTGACATGTGACTATTTGTGTTAACACAGTGGGAACAGTTGCCTGTAGGTAGGATGCCTTGCGACCACCCCTGGAGGTTTAATTTGTTTGGGTTAGAAGTGGCCGCATAATAGACAAGTAACATTATAAGCGCTTACCGCCCTTTCAGAAGAGACTTCCTCTTTGTTGTGGAGATGTGATTCTGGCGAGCTAGTCTATATAAGTCATTATGACCATCGTAGCGAGCGCTGGCATTGAATTATTTTTGCTTCTGGGCCTTTCTAGAGGTCACTGGTAGAACTTGAAATTTGTCAAGTTTCTTACTGAGTGGTAACAAGAACAGGGTATGAGCCTGTGTTTTAACCTCTTGCACCAACACAAGTTGTGTGCTGTGGTCTCAAGGTAGGGTAAAAAACTTTTCGAAGTTTTTTTTTATAACCATGAGCAAGACCCCTCAGGGTCTGACTTAGTCAGAATTGCTAGGTATGCTCTTGTGTAAGTCTAGGAGCTATCTTGTTAGATGTTGTTCTGTACTTAGTCTAGTATTTTAGTATAGACTGTAGTACTGTATTGTAGCACACTAAAACTTTTCTGTGGCTGTTAGTATAAGTATTTGAAAAATCTGTTAACTCTGAATCTGCTTCCTTTAGAGCAGATAGAGTAAGCTCCTCTCAGATTTTTTTTTATAACCATGAGCAAGACCCCTCAGGGTCTACTAGGTTAAATTCGTCGGGGCTGGACATGCACTAAGGGGAGCTCTGGAGCTTCCCCAGAGTATAAAACGCTGGTGCTCTTCAATTACAGCCAAGTCCGCCACTGCGATGAGATAAGAGCAGGGTATATACCGTACCTCGCCTTACCCGACTCTCTCTCAAGTGCACGAGGCCGTGAGGTGTGTCAGGTACGGTAGCTAACAGAAAAAGAAGAAAAAACTTCTCCAAGTTTTTTTTTATACAAGCCAACCCCCAATTTACGTCTCAGGAGGATTGTTTTTGTACCGGACCTTCTATAGGGGCTTGACACCTGTGAATAAGGCTAGTCAACAGACATCCTTTAAGCTGCTACCAGCTCTTGTTCCGGGCTGCCGGTGGAGCTTTTCGGCAAAAGGATGTGACGCGTTGGCCCTGTTGTTGCGATCCGCCCAGGAACAAGACTATTTTATACGTCTGGGGGCTGTCCGTCGTTACATTGTATTGAACTCAAGTTTCACCCACTGAAATCGCGGTTAGAGTGGTCGTGTATATCAATGCATCTGCTGGTTGCATTGGTCCTTCAGGGCGATTGTGCGGCTTATTGTTAGCAACTGGGAATATGCCGTATGCTAGGTTCTTGGACCGAAACTTCGTTGGTCCGGCTCCCCCGTGCTTGGTGGAGCCCGGTCTGGTGGATTTGCCAGTCAGAGAGAACACCCTGCGTAAGGAGTTATGGCAGCTCTCTGTGATGTCTTAGAACTTACTCCATCAGCGAGTATAGCCGGCATAGAGAATGTGCAGAGGAAGAAAGATAAGCCGGGACGATAGGAGAATCGTCATTGGAGAGTGTGCGGTCGTCATAACAGTCCCGTCACCGTAGTGAAGGGGCTAACTATCTGTAGAGTGTTGGCGGATCCCCTTCGCTGATGTAGTGATCGCAAAAAGGGAAGAGCTCGAGGGAGCGTATTCTCTTCAATGCTCTCTTCAGTTTTTAGAGTAGGTACTACGTCAGATTTTACCCTCATGTCTGTTTCCGATGAAACCCTACTTGGGCGGGTTCCAAATCGCCATCCGCCGATAGCCCTCTATAACCGTAGCTAGAGAAGCGGTACCTACTAAGACTGGAGGCTAGCCTGGTTTTCCCTGGTAGTTCTGTCTTGCGACCCTTTGGCAAAACCCATTGGCTTTTTGCCTTAAGCACTACTTGAGAACTTTGGGTATGCAAACCCTTATCATGTGAGGCGAATCCTGGTTTGACTCCCGCTTGAGTCGCGGAGGATGACCTCTCTACGTTTTATTACAACTAGTTCGTTGTTTCAGGAGGTATTGGTGGCCGAGACTCTGTCTCGGACGTATATTAGCTCGTGCGTCAGAGCCCTATGGCCTCTGCGAAAGCGAAACTATTACTCGCTGGTCGAAGTAACTTTATGTTGTCTTGATCTCATGGGCCGGACCAAACGTGTCCGTTGTCGAGAAGGCGAAAGGAATAATGTCCTGCGGTTTCCTCCGAAGCCAGAAAGGGTAATACCCGATCGTCTGGAAAACTTTCTGCGTAAAAGATGCACCGATCCGTGTGAAGTAGTATACTCTCGTTCTCACCTGTTCCCAAGAAATTCGCGTTTTTTAAGCTGAATTTCTTCTACGTAAGACTGTAAGAGGAGGGCACGAGTTGTAGTACGAAGAGGCGTTTTCTGCCTGTCGGCTACACTCCCGTCGTGACGCTGATTCCGGTCAGAGAATTTCCCTCTTCCGACTGACGATTTTAGGGGAGTTCTCCATGTAGTTCCTTTGGCCCGATTCGCCACCCAGAGACGTAATTCCGGTGATATTAGTAAGCGTATACCAGCGCTTCCGTGGCCTCTGTTTATGTTGAAAGACTTTTATTTACGATGCGACTATATTGTAGGTGAGCTCTAGTGGCTACAATGATAGTGTCTTCTATGAGCTCTTTTAGAACCTCGTAGCAGGTGCGGAGCTTCGTAGGAAGCAGGGTTAGAAGCCTGCAAGGGCCTCATTCTTTACCCCACTTTCGTGAATCGCAAGCGAGAAAAAAGGCGAAGTAAAGGTAGGTAGTCCTTTACTGTCACGCAATTACAGAATCTCGGGTTTTTTTCCGTTCGTTTGTCTCCGTCTCCCAAACAGTTGTTGTTTAGCCGGTGTTTAAAACTCGTTACTTCCTGTTGGAGTCAGAGTAATACATCATTAATTGAGCATTCTCCTCTGGATTTCAGTGTAAGTGGAAGTTTACACCTTTCAGCGTGTGACTCAGAAGGTTAACCCAGCGCCTTCAGGTCGCTAACGTTCGCTATGACGAAGCTGCGAGTTAAGGTGGGTCTCAGTCTTGGCTAAGATGGAGAAGTTTCATCAATATTACCAGCCGATACTTGAAAGGTAGTCAGCTTGCAATCTCGGTCGACAAGCCGAGTAGGCCTAAAAAACTTCTTTTTAGGCCTCTCGGGAACGCCCTTCTTCGTGAGCTAAGAGTCAACCCTGAAGTCATGTTCATGATGACGAAATTTCCTACGATTTTACTACGAGGATATTTGGTCTCGTTGCTTTTTTCAGTATTCTTGCACCTGAGAAAATGTGTAGGTCTGCGCCTCTGCCGTGCCCCAGGGATTTGCCCTGTGTCTTCAAGGGATAGGACCTTTGGAAAGCTGGCTGGTGTCGTGACCGTAGTGTAGGCGCACGAGGTAGATAATCTGATTTATCAACTCGTCACCGACCGATGTAGGGTTTAATCCTGTAGAAAATCGACCAGGTGTCTGTAACGGTTTGTAACTTCCGTAGAACCATACATGAATGCGACTGATAAGGTGCCGAGTGGAGCTTATCTCAGTATAGACGCCGTTTGCCTGACCCTTAGCCATTTTTCGGTTCTTAGACCGCCCAGCCCGCTAAAAGGGCTCCACTTGCTTGCGTAGGTCCGAAGGCGATCCGTTCAGCTCATTTTCCTCTATATAGCGGGGGCCTCGGCCCCCCGGCCGAACAAAGCCACAACTTTACCACATTGTACAGGAATTGCTGGACTGCATCCTGGGCCGCGGTTCTTACAGCGGCCGGTAGCCGAATAGTCTGCTCAGACCTTCTCGGTTTGAGCGAATCTAGAGCCGGGTATTATCACCGGTTAGCTAGTCCCCGTCTTGTGGTTTCTACGTTATGTAACGATGGTCAGGTAGTCAGTGGCCAAAACGTTCTGTTCCCGTCTCTTGGAGGTATTTACTCCGTCGCGCCATAGCCACAGATATTGGCGGCACCAGGTTCCCCCCTGGGAGGGGGACCGGGAATTAAACCGCATCTAGGTCGGTGCTGACATCGGTTACTAGGCCGGTTCTTAACACAGGCCATCTAGGCTAGTGCAAACACCGGCTATTTCGGCCACTCCCCTTAGTGGTATCGTACTTTCGGGGCTTATGCTGCGAAAACCGGTTATTAGATCAGATCCAGGACGCTATAGTGCACCTGAGAGTACCTGTGGTGCAGCAGACGAAGTTATGCCAAGTCCACGATAGGCGAAGGCTCCCCGAAAGGCTTCTGGAGGTTTTGGGGTACGTCTGGGACAGGGTACCTGACCAAAACCATCCTCCGCCAACGTTGTCCATATCGGGGCAAGTTTCGGTAGCCGACCCCTGCTCCACCGAAACGAAGAAAGCTTGCCCGCGGCCTTGGTCTTCCATAAATGCGTCCGCCAGTTCCGGGAATTAACTGCCTGGGCCTTAGGACCCATAGTCTTATCACGCCAATTTGTGACGTGACACTGTACGCTGGATGTCGATGTACTGGTTCTGACGGCCCGGACTGCTCCTGAAGGTGGAATACGACTCAGGCATGTGACACTTGTACTGTGGATTCGGTTGAGACACAGATATACCGCTGGGTATGAGGGTAAAGTACGTCCCACGTTAAATTCCAGCGATCTCTGAGCTGACCGGCATAGCTGTCGGGCGCTATTGACAAGTCGCACCACGGAGTGACTGCGCTGCGTCAGCACAGTCTTCTTCGGCGGCCTCCGCCACCGTAGTTTTCACCTTGAGCCGTCCCTAGACGTTTCTGTGTTTAGGACACTCAATGTCTGAAGGCTGCGGGACCCCTACCTCGGGGATCCCACGAGATGGCCCCAAACAGAAAGGGGGGCTGTAACACCCGGCGCCAAATCCAATGAACCAGGAGGCCAAGTATTGTGTTGTGGTGAGACTCCTCTCGGATGGCTCAACAGTAGTCAGGACCGTAGCCGTAAAGGCCTTAAGGTTCCCGCCGGGCTGAACCGAAAATCTTTGACCTCAGCGCTTCTATACGCACTCTGCTGCGTCCGGACTATTTCCTCTGAGAGTCCCTTCGACGGGGATTCGTAGGCAGGTTGGATAAGGTGAGTAGCCTTACCGGAAACCTCGTCCGACCAGGAATTCAGCCGTTATAGTGCGCCGAAAACTCCATCTGGACGTTTTGTATGCGTGTTAGGACCGTGGCAGCGAGGGCTCCAGGTCTAGGACTCGGCTGTGTTACCTCAAGCTGCGGCTTATCTGATCTCAACGTCTTGAAGTGCACCGGGCTGTCACGTGGCATCTCCACGGTGACGGTAGTACTCCCCTTGGACCGAAAGTCGTAGCCAGGCTTGGGCAAAATGGATCTGCATTCTGGCGAAACGCTTGCTCGAAAACCAGAAGTCAGATACATGACGCAGAGACCGCCGCTCGAGGGGCTCATAAAGGTGTCAGGATTGTAGCAGCGAGGGCTACCCTGACCTCAACGCTTCCAATTGCAAAGGCTATTGGACACGTCACGGAGGACCCCTTCAGGACACCGTAGCCAGTTCGGGAAGCTCGTGCAACCACAGGACACTGCCAGCTCGGCCGAACTCGGAAGCAACCGTTTAAATTGCATTGGGACATCTACTCAGAGGTCCCAAGCTAAGATCAGAATCGTAGCAGCGCGAGCTCCGGACCTTTATCCGGCTTGCGCCGTGTTCCTTGAACCTGGAGGCTCTCGAGGCACTGGCTATCTCCAGACCTCGTCAACGGAGAAACTCCCCTTGGGCGGGGAGTTGTAGTCAGGTTTGGGCAAGGTGGCACAGTACCTTCAAGAAGGCAATGGCCCCAAACCAGAAGACCAGATATTATAGTGCGCAGGACCCTTATTCGGAGGTCCTGTATGATAGGATCGTAGTAGCGAGAGTTGCTGAAGACTCGCGGGGCTAAACCGCGGCTCCCCTGACCTCAAGGCCTCATGCGCACTGGGCTACGAAAAGGCCCCCTCTTGATGGGGGCCGTAGGAGATTCGGGAGGAAGAAGCAGGCACAGCACACTGCCCGCTCGCCCCAATTAGGAAGCAAGAGTTTAAAGTGCACTGGGACCCCTATTCAGCGGTCCCACGCTAGGTTCAGGATCGGCGCAGCGGGGACTCCCGGCTCCCGCAGGACTAAGCCACGCTCCCTTGAACCTCGAAGGCTTCCGTGCACTGGGCTACATCCGGACAAGGTTAACGGAGGGACCCCCTCTGGATGGGGGTCGTAGCCAGTTTAGGAGGAAGGAGCAGTCACAGCCCACTGCCAGCTCGACCGAACTTGGAAGCAAGAGTTTAAAGTGCACTGGGACCCCTACTCAGAGGTCCCATGCTAGGTTCAGGATTGTAGCAGCAAGGGATCAAGGACCCCCGCAGGACTAAGCTGCGGCTCCCCTGAACCTAGAAAGCTTCCGTGCACTAGGCAACATCCGTATATAACGGAAGGGCCCCGTCTGGGTCGGGGGTCGTAGCCAAAACCAAGTCGTTGCAGAAAACTTTTCTTCTAGTAGAACATCTCCACTCCTCCTCCAAATTATGATTTAAAGCTTCACCACTGCTAGCAAAATTTCTAATTTTCCATTTCAAAGTTTTATTCATTTTTCAAATTCAGATTCTAATTTGGAATATTCAATAACCCCACGCTAGACTCTTTTCTGTTTCTGATAGCTAGCTGAAGGCAGCATACCGTACCAGAAATGAAGACTAAGCCCACTCACTGAGTGGAGGGGATTCCAAAACGGGAATATCGAATTTGAAAAACTTCCAAAAATTTTCAAAGTTACGAAGTTCTCCAAATTTCTTAAAGGTGAATTTGATTGGGGAATGGATTCTCAAAATCCAGATAAAATTCCAAGTTGTTTTCAAATTGTAGACCGAAAAGCCAAAAATTCCCAAAATTTTCAAAGTGTTTTGGCCAAAGTTAAGAATTTATAAATTTAAAAACTTCAATTTCTCAGATTTAATCATAGTATCAACAGGCCCTAGGCCCTAAGAGAACTAAGTCCCTATCAGTCAAATCGCAGAATAAAAATGTATAATTTGCTTCACCGTATTAGAGGCAAGGCTCCATGGACTTCTCAAAATTATAGTAAGTCCCGACGCCAGGATCCAAAAGTTTCAAAGTATAACTGCTTCCATGTAACTGAGGCTAAGTCTGAAAGGACTACCTCAGAAATTTCAAAGTGTCAGTCGCGGAAGCTCAAAATATTTCTAAGTCCAAGAAGCTGTACTGTTTCAGAGTTAAAGTTAAAGTTCCTCTATTAGTAATTTCCAGGCAATTCCATTCATCTCTCAAACAAAGTCAACTCTCCACGTCCCTAAGCGCATATCCACCGCTTTTCTCTGCCCTGCTAAGCCGGATTCTAGGCCGGGAGCGTACTTTAGTTTGAATAAGGAGGCCCAAGGCTTAGGAGAGATAACCCTGTATCAAGGTATGAATAGGGATTGCGTTTTTGAAAATTACCAGAGAATTCATAAAAGTTCCAAGTCTTCTCAATTTAGAAGACTTCGACAATCTTCAATAAATTTCCAACGATTCAGTATAAGTGCTCTCAGTGCCTGGTAGTGCCGGGACTAAGTCCAAAATAAGGACTAAGTATAAAACTTCAAAAACGGCCGTTAGGTACCATGTCCAAACCATGGATTAGGTTAAGTGTAGACCAGACGAGCCATTCTGAGGCTAAGTGTCGTCAGGTTCTTCTATTCTGGGGCTAAGTGTCAACAAGCCCTTCCAATCTGAGACTAAGTCTCAATAGAGCCTCTCCATTCTGAGACTAAGTCCAAACGTTCTTCTAGAAAAATTTTGTAAGTCCCAAAGGCACTCTCTGTATTTGAGTTAGAGTCTCAATAATAATAATAAAATCATTTATTTTTCTCATAAGGTACTGTGGCCAACAAGATTAGGACACAGCGCCTGAGATTTTCATGATTAAAACTAACTTAAGAATAATACTAAACACTAGCATCAAAGAGTTATACATAATTATGGTCTGCTGAGAGTCTCTGGCACAATGCCTACACATTGTGAATGAGATGATAAGAGAAACGTAGGCTACACAGAGTTAAAGCAGAATAGGTTCCTTGCGAGTTCGAAGTACTGTTTGTAAAATACAGTTGCCCAGAGAAAAGAGAATCGAGAGAAGAAATTTTAGATTTTTCTTTTGAGAGCATGAATGGTAGCGTACAGAAAACAGTCGGCTAAGTCTAGGTGTAGCGAACTATTCAACACTAGTTAGCACGGTTAAAGGTAATTCAAAATAGGGAGAAAAGTGGGATGTGAAATTTAGAAGATACATATAGGCCAGCTAGCCCTCTTCAAGAGTGAAAGAGAAAAGGACATATATTCCAGGAAATAAAAATAAAGTCTAAAGACAATGCAGTTAGATTTACAGTGCACAATATGATACCTATAATAAGAGAAGAGAGGAAATGTACTAACAAAAGAAATCGGAAAAAAGCGACAACAGTCGCCAGATTTTGTCTAAGATTTTCATTCAATCTTTGATTACCCAATTTGATTGCTAGCTATACGCCCTAGCAGATGGTGTCTCCAATGGTTCTTTCCATGGGTGAAGGTAAAAGCCTGGCGGTGTAGGTCGGCCACCTCGATCAGCGGCCGACCTCCCAAAACAGTGGGGGAAGTATTGGGAACCAACGTAACTTTGCAAAACTAGCCTCGTCAGCAGGAGCTGCGGCAAGCTGCAACATCACCAAATGAAGATTAAGGCACTGAGCACTGAAGTTTGTGAACTTGACAAGTTAAAACTTTAATTTGGAGGAGGAGGAGGGCAGTTGAGATGTTCACTCTGTCGCGAGTCGTCAACAAGTGATGCTGGAGTGTGCTGTGCTGATCGGCCTGATATAGACTGCAAGGAGGAATAAGGATGAGGAATAGAAGGAGGCATGACCAGATAAAAAAAAAGAAATCTGAGACTTCGTCTAAACTTCACAGAAACGCCATCAGCAAACTCAGCTCAGATTTTGGCATGGATACTGAAAAAATATCTCAGAAATCATGGAAAAATGATGAAATTTTTGAAAAATTTGAAACAGTACTTATTTGTCTTATATGAGTGTGATGATTCTGACCTGTCCTCCTGTCATGGAGAAGCCTCGGCTATGCAAGTCTAAGTGCTACCAACAGAGGTAGGCCTACTCTGCGGAGCAAGCCACTGCAAATAAACTTTATTCAATACTCATGTTCTTATTTTTCGGTTAGAATCAAAGGACATCACATGTTTGACTAACATTCTAGACATCATTCCGTTCCTTTGCTTGGTAGTTAACTCCACATGCTCATACGATTTAGTACAGACGGGCGTCCGAAGTCACCCCACAAAAAACAAGACACAAAAATAATTTTTTTCAGCACTCAAAAAATAGACATATTTTTAAACAAACTGTAAAATGTCTCGAAGTGGAAGCTCATCATATTGATTGCCATAGATGGTGGTATGCTCACTTTCACTCCTGACTGCACCAATTTTTCTGCCCCGGTGAAGTTTTTTGGATACGAAAAAAATTAATGGTTTACCACTCCTTACATTGGATTTTTTTTCATGTACAAAGTCATATTGCAGGACCCCAAGACATCTACCTAAGATTGCTCAGGTATTAATCTTTCATTCATGAGCAATTGTTTCCTTCACGATTTATAGCATTTGCTTGGATGTTCATTGTCCAATCTTTTCCTTCAACTGTCCGAAGTTACCCCATTTTACGGTACCGTAAGGTTGGGCTATTTCATCACCCCGGGGGTTATTTCGGCACCTGGCAGTTTTCAATTTTTTATTCATTGCGGAAAAAGTTTTGCAGCAGATAAATGGTACAAGGTCCGTTTGAAATGTGACAGATTTGTCTTGAATGAGACGAAAAACAAGCCCTTCAGACAAATATTAAAGAGTCAGATGGACGTCAAAATTGAGTATGCAAAAAACCCTGTTTCAGAAAGTTTCAAAAAAGTCATCAGGCAAACATTTAGGCTATTCATGTCCATGTGCAAAAAAGTGGCTTGCGTGCATCTAACTTTGCCATCCCAAGCACAACAGCATCTCGTAAGAATAGCTCAGAGCTGCTTACTTTAGGGAGGGCTATTTCGGTATACTGTTTTGTAGGGCTAATTCGGCTTCCCACCTGACAAAATAGCCTCTTTTAGGACATAAATATGTGTTATTATTGAAACAAAAATGCCGATATAGCGTCAGAAACAATCTAGATAGTCAACATATTGTAGAAAATACACTAAATGTACAGTACAGTGATCCCTCAATATTCACGGGTTGGTTTTTTGCGGTTTCAGTTTTTTATAACGGCCTGGAGTGCGACAGTCCATTATTCGCGGGACGCCCTTGCTTATTCGCGGTCCTATAAAGTAATTACAGCAGATTCTCGACTTACGAACCTCCCAACAAACGAACTATCCGACCATCGAACTTCGCTACTTACGAACCTTGGCCGAAAAATTATGCCCGTGAAACGAACCTTTCCCCGAATTACAAATCTGAGAAGTTGCCTGTGTGACAGCTCAATCCTTGTTGCACACCTCATCACACACATCACGTGCTCTAGCACACGCATCACGTGCTCTAGCACACGCATCACGTGCTCTAGCACACGCATCACGTGCTCTAGCACACGCATCACGTGCTCTAGCACACGCATC
>LQNS02000210.1:11973466-11985937 GCA_001587735.2 Parhyale hawaiensis
CCACACTCATCACACAACGCAGCACGTCACCACACAACGCAGCACGTCACCATACTCATCACACAACGCAGCACGTCACCACACACCGCAGCACGTCACCACACAACACAGCACGCCACCACACTCATCACACAACGCAGCACGTCACCACACAACACAGCACGCCACCACACTCATCACACAACGCAGCACGTCACCGCACAACGCAGCACGTCACCACACAACACAGCACGCCACCACACTCATCACACAACGCAGCACGTCACCACACAATGCAGCACGTCACCACACAACGCAGCACGTCACCACACAACGCAGCACGTCACCACACAACACAGCACGCCACCACACTCATCGCACAACGCAGCACGTCACCACACAATGCAGCACGCCACCACACAACACAGCACGCCACCACACTCATCACACAACGCAGCACGCCACCACACTCGTCACACTACGCAGCACGTCACCACACAACACAGCACGCCACCACACTCATCACACAACGCAGCACGCCACCACACTCGTCACACCACGCAGCACGTCACCACACAACACAGCACGTCACCACACTCATCACACAACGCAGCACGTCACCACACAACGCAGCACGTCACTACACAATGCTACACGTCACACGCACCACGTCCTCCAGACACGCCCCACCGGAACGCCCCTGACAACATGGCGGACCGGAAGGAACTGCACTGACGGTCTTAAACAAAAGACCGTCAGACAAGAATACGGAGACAGATTATATAAGTATTATGGCAACATAGTAGGGCTACGTATAAACGCTGGGCATATGAAGCCACGGTGTTTCGTAGAATAACTGTGATGTATATAACTCACTGGCTCTGTTGGCGTAAGTAAATAACTTATGTATGCGCATGTAAAGTATATGGAGAAGCATTTTCTGCACAAATGCAGACGTTTAGCAAATTTGTGCCGTCATAATACCTAAATTACATACATGTGTGTGCATAAATTTGTGGCTGTACATGGCGTGTTTTTGTTTATAAATTTTAAAATATATTTTTCTCCATTCATAGTGTCGAATGTGACGATAAAACTGATGCCCTGTTTAGTAATCAATCTAGCGTGGGTATACTTTTAGAAATAGTAATGGTTTTTATTCATTTCGTTTTCGCATAAAAAGTTATAGGTAGGCTTTAGTGCTCATGATAATTAGATTTAATGCAAATGACGATCATGGCAAATAAACATAGAACTTGATATTACCCTTAAACATGGCCTCCTTATAACGCTGAGAGCTCTCGCCTCTATGTATGTATTTCCAGCGAATAGGTAATCTGCAAATAGAATCAGCAGAAGTAACAAATGTTGAGCGAAGACGGGACAGATGGCCGGTCGTAACTGAGATAGAGAGCACAAATCGACTCATTCGTATGCCATACACGGCACCAGTCCCCGTCTTCTTCATGGTTTTGGACACAGACTGAGGAGCGCACAAAGAAGAAAGAAAGAAAACTCAATTACACTTTCATGTGAACGCTGTGATCATTGCGTTTGAGTTCACTGGATCTTCGGTTTCTGTAATGCATTAACAGAAAAGGGTTAACCAGTAAAATTCAGGACTACAATTTAACAGAATTTACCTAATTTAATACCTACTTACCTCCGTCAAGGAGGTTATGTTTTTGTCGTGTTTGTCTCTTTGTTGGTTTGATTGTCTGCTACCAAGATAACTCAAAAGTTATGAACGGATCTTTATGAAATTTACAGGGATTGTTAGACACGGTAACAGTAACAGATGATGAACTTTTGGTGAGAATCCTTGCATCTGTTTGTTTCTCTGCGTATTTTTGCTTAGTACCAAAACTCAAAAAGTATTGAGGGATTTTCATGAAATGTACATGAGTTGTTAAGTATTTTACAAAGAGTAAACAACGAAATATTTTTATAATCTGGCCATTCGTTCGTTCGTTTGTTTGCCACTGTGTTTAATTTTAAGCTTGTCAGCACAGTAACTCAAAAGTTACGAATGAATCTTTATGAAATTTACATGAGTTGTTAGTATAGTTGAAAGACATAGTTGATTAAATTTTGGTGATAATTAGTTAGTCTGTTTGACTAATGTTTGTCAGAATGTTTGTAAGCAGAATAACTCGAAAAGTTACGAAAGGATCTCCAAGCAAATTACCGAAACTGTTACTTACCGTTACCGTTACTTTGCTCGGTGGAGTTATGCGCTCTCAGTGTGCTCTGGTTACCTCCGCCAAGGAGGCTACGTTTTCGTCGGATTTGTCTGTCTGTCGGTCTGTCACCAAGATAACTCAGAAAGTTATGGACGGATTTTGACGGAACTTACATGGGTAGTTACTTTATTAGGCATGTTAGGAGGAACAGATGATTAGTTTTTGGTGAAGATCTGTCCATCCGTTAGTTTGTTTGTTTGCCTGCCTATTTTTTGTTAGTGCCATAACTTTACACCTTTACATCTTTATTGTTTCCAATTCAAACATCATACAGTAAAAACAATTGCTACAAAACTAAAATCTAAAACTGAAAACAAACCCATAAAAAGTGTTGCACACTTATTAGGCACAGAGCATTTAAATATCACTATAGCTACGTACGTAATGGATGGATTTTCATAAAATTTACAAGAGTTGTTGGGTTTATTAGAGAGAGTAAATGATCAAATTTTTGTGATGATCTCTTGGTTCGTTCGCTTGTTTGTCGCTGTGTTTGATTTTATGATTGTAAGCGCAATAACTTGAAAAATTATTAATAAGTCTTTATGAAATTTTCAGAATTGTTCGTAATGCTAAAAGACATTTTGATTAAATTTTGGTGGTGATCGGTTGGTCCGTTTGTGTGTTTGACTTATGTTTGTTAATATGTTTGTTAGCAGCATAACTCAAATAGTTAAGAACGGATCTCCAAGAAAATTGCAGACACTGTTAATATTGGTAAAAGGCACAAGTGATCAGATTTTGGTGTTGATAGAAAGAACATCATGGTTTCAGAGCCGATTTGAATTTTTCGTTACTGCTGCTTTGCTTGGAGGAGGTATGCACTCTCAGAGTGCTCCAGTTTCCTATGTGTTCTCATTGTCACCCAGTACGATGTCCCGGCAGTGAAGCAATAGCTTTAACCGTATGTTCAGGAAGCCTACATGGGAAAATTTTGTTGTGGAAACAATGTATAAACATGGCTGCAACATCGAATGCAAAACTTTTGAGAGACTTCTCAGTTCGAAGTTAACTAGAGACGCCCTGTGAGAGCGCATACTTCCACCAAGCAAGTTCATTTTTTATTATCATCACCAAAATGGGGTTATGTGTTCCTCATAACATACCTTACCTAGCAGTTTCCGTAAATTTCTTGAAGATCCGTCCACAACTTTTTGAGTTACTATAGTCCTGACAAAGAGCTAGACCACACAGACGGATGAATAATTACCAAATTTGGCCATTGGTGCCATTAAACCATCCCAACAGATACTGCAAATTTTGCTGAGTTTCCTTGTATAACTTGTTGGGTTATGTTATGTTGCTGACAAACGATGAACAAACATGACGGATAACCAAACAGACAGAGTAACAGATCATCACAAGAGCTCTGCCATTTACTCCTTGTATCAATTCTAATGATCCCTACAAATTTAATGAAAATTTGTTGATAATTTTCTAAGTAATAGTCCCATATTGCCATAAAAAATAGACAAACAAACGGTTCAACGGATATTCATCAGAAGATAATCATCAGTTCCATCTAACATACCTAGCAATCTCTGTCAATGCCTTGAATATCCGTCACTAACCTTCTGATATATCTAGGTGACAGACAAACAACCAGACAGATAAACTTCGACAAAACATAACCTCCTTGCATGGCGGAGGTAATCATATGTTTCTAGTCTCCAATATCTTCT
The DNA here is from genome assembly GCA_001587735.2 of Parhyale hawaiensis. Classification (NCBI taxonomy): domain Eukaryota; kingdom Metazoa; phylum Arthropoda; class Malacostraca; order Amphipoda; family Hyalidae; genus Parhyale; species Parhyale hawaiensis. Next base: position 11,977,371 of record LQNS02000210.1, read on the forward strand.
AAACAGTGTATAGTTTAGTAATATTCGTGTACAAAATGTTTGTATTCGTGTGATTGCTTCATGGGGGAATATGTCCAAGCAGAGCTTTTGATTCATCAAACGATCAATTCAAGGTTTCAAACGAGAGTAAATCAGCCAATTGAGATCTCAATCTACTAAGGTTCTATACAGCGGCCACAACAGCACGTGCTTCGCCCCCTCCTTCCCGCCCGTTTTGTTCGCACCATGTTATTAGACTTAAAAAACAGAAAAGAGTCTATGGGATGTGCTGATGCTAACTAATTCGCCTGTTTTCCCAAGCTCGTAAAGTGAAAGCAAGGTCTGTAAGTGAAGCAGTAATTTAAACCACAAATATTTTAGAGTTCTTAGAGCAAAAGTAAGGCCATGTCATTCATTACGTCCATCTAAATCACATGTTTACCCCCCCCCTTTTTTTTTAATGCGATAGTAAGGTCCATGTGATGTAAAATCTCATGTTCAAAATCTCTTAGACTGAAAACATAAGCTAGGTGATGCATTAATCTAGCTGTATCGTATATGTTCCAACATATGAAGAGTAAAACTAAGGTCGAAACTGTGCGATGTATTCTAAAAAAAAATCGCACATGTTCCCAATCTTTTAGAGAAAAAATAATGGTTAGGTAATCTATCCAACATTATCGAACCGTCTTCCAGTCTCCGTAAGTATGATAAGTTTTATCGATGTCACTACATAATCACAAGCAATAATTTTGTCTTTTTTGTGCAACCCTCTTGAGATAAATCAATTTTTTAAGCTCTAAAACTTTGAGGAACAGCCTAACCAGCTTTCACACCAGTTAATTATGTAATTCCTGTTTTCAGGCGCACATTTTTTTAGCGAAAGCAGGCATCGTCACGAACAGAGTATACAGTAGAAGAGAGGATACAATATTACACAATATTTTCTACAGAGTGAAAAACTCGATTCCAAAAATACGCTCATGGGAACGAGCAATACTTTGATATGGTTTCGTTCTACACTTTAATATGAATGGGAAGATAACATACACTATTTTTTGACATTGAATGGGTAAAAGAAAAATTGTTATATGGAGAGATGCGTTCAATATACATAGTCCAAAAATATAAACTACTCTCAGTAGAACTGTACGTTAATTAACTTAAATGAACATAGCTCAGAGTCTGGTTGAATCACTTTGATAAGAGGACGGGACGGTTTCTAATTGCTGCTCTAATTTTGCAAAACGACGTAGGTACGTCGTACTGCTCCTTGAATTTCCTAAAATTGCAAAGGTGTTCTCATCGAGTCTATTTCCACTATTTCGGGAAGCATTTCTTCATTAATTCGCAGCGTCTCTGACATTTTTGGCTCACGAAAATAAACTACAACGCTTCTACGATGTAACACTCAAAAAGCTAAGCCACTCGAGCAGCTCTGCAGTGTAGAGGTGGGCCAAATATCTGCTTTTTTACATTCACGAATACGAACGTTTTGTTTGTTTTGTTATTAGCGAATGCGAACGTTTACTCAAAATTCCATTTCTCATGTAATATGGCATTTTATTTGGATTCTAGACTATTCGAAATTCGAATACATTGTAAGAGTTTAGTCCTAAAAAATTGAATAGCTAATTAAAATAATTTACATTTTCTTTGTTTTCAGGATGCGGGACAAAGACCCACTCTTACGTGCATCCCACCAACCTCATTCCCAAACCACCGTCCTTCGAAAGAGGATTATTTACTAGTAGATTGACTACATTCACTAGATTGCTTGTAAGCCATTATAAATGTTGCTAGTACAAGTATCATTTCCAAGTATCTAATAGTTAAGCTCTATTATTGGCAGGTTGAGCTTCAAAAATAACAATCTTTCTCCTCTTTCACAGTCAGGCCGACACCACTAAAAAACGCTCACCCGCAACACTAGTTGGCGGACAAGCAAGATAAGACTTCACTAACTGAGAAAGATTAGGATAAATATTCGCGTGCATCTTCCACCATTTCAGAGGATCTTCATCGGTGGATATGCTTAGATGTTCGCAAAATATTCGCATGTCTACGTGCGAATGCAAATATTGGAAACCATGCAAATATTCGAGAATGCGAACGCGAATATTCGGTCCACCTCTACTGCAGTGTACCGTCCTTATTGAGACACGGTAGATTTAACGTAAGAAACTCCAGGGTCCATCGTGGAGGACGTTTCAAACAATGTTATCTGTTACGGGAAAGAGAAGTTTTAATTTTGCTCTCGTAGGGTTAATTACGTTAACTGCTCACCCCCAGGCAATATCAAAGTATTCATCACCTGTCGCTGAAAACCTTCATATCGTATTTCGTTCTCTACACTGAGATCTTCCAGTATGGAGCCGTGTGACAAAACTGCAAAGGCGGGAGGTCGATGGCTCTGAGCTCGACGGCGGCATAGTTAAGGCCTTTCAAACTTCTCCCACCTACGTCGAAGAGGAGGGAGAGAACGCTCGTTATCCTTGTACTGTACGAGTCAGCAGGATGAGGGGGAGGTCTTCCCTCTCATCTACACGCTGAGTGACTTATATCAATGACACATCACTAAATTGCTCTACCGATGCTGGGGTAGATTACAAAGTGCGCTCAAGGGGAGTGTATCTACCACCCTGTTTGTCTTGATGCTGTCGCGGTGCGTGTCGACGGCACGAGATGGGTTTTACAACCCGGGGGACTATAGTCTGCTAATCCTCACTGTTGCAAACTAAATTTGTCATCTATTTGAAGAAAGCTTAAAGGCTCGGCACAAAATAGCAACAATGAAATAACTGGCAGAATATTCTACTTAATGTTCCGTTTGAGCTACATGTGTTACAGTTATAAAAAGTCCGTGCATAGTTCTATCAGCTGTATCGGATGACAATGGTATAGTGTGAAATTGTGTGATGGATATGAAACGGACTCTAAATATAGTATACTGTATTTATGCGGGCTACATGAACCTTGCTGTTGATGCATGTCAGCGATTCATGGTTGAACTACGCGTAAATTGCGTCATTCAGGAATCGATTGAGTGATGCTGCAGCAATTCATCGCAGCAGCAAAACAGGACTAAACGAAATTCCGTCGGAGCATGTTCCGCTCAAAATTGAAATACTGTACGAACTGCAAGCAGCCAAGCCAACCAAATTTTTCGTGAAAATAACCAAACTTTTGGTTAACAATTGTAGTAGTATTGACGAATTTCTAGTAAAAATCACGAAAAAAGGGTTTCATAATTTTAACCAAGTTCCTAAATTTGTTTGTATTTACCAAAATCTAGTTACAGTTACCAATTTATTCATTACATGTACCAAGTTTTGTCATAATAACCATATTTATCAACGTATTATTAACCAAGAAAAGAAGTAACTACAACAAAGCATTTTTCCCCATATGTTGAGTATTACCAAAAAATTCAGTGATTCCGAACAAAATGCCGTAACGAAAAAAAAAAAAAATTAGTCAATATTACTTCCCTGTTCTCTGAGTGTAAGATGCCAAAGTTATTTTCAGCATACCACTTTTTCGTAGCTCTAGCAGTATGCTTAGGATCATTGTCTTGATAGAAAATCCTATCAGGAGGAAGCCCAAGGCTCTCTGTAGAAGGCACTAAAATTTCCCTAAAGATTTTTTGATAATTATCTGCGTACACTTTACGTTCTATAATTACTTCCCCAAGGAGGATATGCTTGCGTCGGCTTTGTCTGTCTGACTTTTTGTCTGTCTGTGTATTTGTCTGTCTGTGTATTTGTCTGTCTGTCGGCAAGATAACTAAAAAAGTCATAGACGGATTTGGACGAAATTTATAGGGTTTGTTAGGTATGTTCAGAGGAACAGTTGATTAGCTTTTGGCGAAGATCCGTCCATCCGTTTGTTTGTTTGTCTGTCTGCCTCATTTTTTTCAATGCTATAATTCAAGAAGTTATGGACGGATTTGTGAACTTTACATGAGCTGTTACGTATTTCACGAAAAATAAAAACAAAATTTTTGAAATGATCCGTCTGATCGTTAGTTTGTTTGTCACTTGTTTTTATTACATGCTTGTTGGCACAATAACTCAAAAAATAATCAATGGATCTTTATGAAATTTATAGGAGTTGATAGTAATGTTAAAAGACATAGAAGATTAAATTTTGGTGCAGATCGGCTGGTTCGTTTGACGTTTGACTCATGTTTATTATAATATTTGTTAGCTGCATAACTTAATAAGTTTTGAAAGGATCTCCAAATAAAATACTGAATCTGTTAATACTATTGAAGAGTACAAATGATTAAATTTTGGTGTTGATACAAAGAAAATCATGGTCTCAGAACCATTAATTTTGATCTTCTCGGTTGGCTGGTGGATTTTTTATCTGTCATCCCGACTTTTCCTGTAATCTTGGAGAGATTTTCGTAGGAGTAGGTACCTGGTATGCATTGGCTGTCAAGAATATAGGTTTTTTTTTAATCTTGTCAATTAACTAATTGTAGTAAATGGGATATTCAGGTCACTGGAGATCTCTCCGTAACTTTTTCCATATTTCCACAGCTTAACAACCAATTCCTTTTGTTAGTTAGGCAACTCCTAACGTCCTTGCATACTTAGAACCGCTCTCTGTGAGTAGTGATTGCAGAATGTCCCGGTTTTCATTTAAGGGCTGACTGAGTTACTGAGAACATGCCAGAGCAATCTAGAATATGCTACTCTGAAGTTTAACCAATATGTACTGCTATACATATATTGCAAAATTATTTCTGTACGGACATTTCTTTCACCCCTATACATGAAAATGCACATATTGTCTGTATATTTTAATGAATTTCTTGTTTTCATTCGCGGATGCTAATTCTACGCCCTAAAATACATGTTTAACACTGTCATTTGTGTTTTTATGTAGGAATACTTATTTCCCCTCATTGTACATACATCAAGACATAAGGAACAAATGCTTGACATGCCCAAACAAAGTTAGGCGTAATTTTGACAAACTTCTACTGATAAAAAGTACATTTTTACTTACGAGAACCGTTTTGGGCACCACATTTACCATGCAAATACAGTCTCTTACCCCAGCTCACTTATTCGACTGAATTAGAAATTTGCTTGCACGATGAAATTTCGTTTGTGTTTTACGGTCCTGTTCAGCCCAAATTCATTCTGGACATGCATGACGTATTATAAGAATATGCTAATGAACTCGCATTTCCACAGGAATTCTCTATCCCAGACTTATTATATAGGAGACTCCATGTTTCGGGTAAGAACATTTATATTTCCAAGGGTTGAAAGGCAGCCTTGGTCCGTCTCGTAGCCTCTCATATCCATAATGCATTTGTTCTGCATAAAGCTGAGTCATCAGAAATGGCTGAGGGTCCATCGCAGGACTGAGAATAGGATGGGCAGCTGGAGATCGCATCGTTTCCATAAAAGTTATGACATGCAGTTACTTAGACCCTCCGGTTCTGCGATAACTCCCCCTATTTACGTGATGAACAGCTCTGCGTATTGGTCTTAATATTGGTGTGTATTACTATGGTCTTGACTTCATTATGTGAACATTGTTGATACAGGCCATTTTTTCTATACTTGAAGAACTCATGCACAAGACAGTTCTGTAACTTCTCCAGTGCATCCGACCAACGATAACGTTGAAAATATTATTATATACTTATGAGTTATTTTTCTTCGACAAGTAACAAAAATGGCATCAATTTATGATATTTGTATGGAGAGCAATATGCCCGCTGCCTCCACTGTAAACAAGCAACCGAGCACCCATTACTAATTCATTAATAGAAATTTCACTAGCTAATGTCTACTACATTTGCTCTTTTAGCTATTTAACACATCCAAAATATCAATACTCATAGATACACTGGCTGCGTACCGCACAGCGCATTTGTAAATGTACTATTTTCTTTTTGGTGCGTAATTTTGCATTTGTAAATGTGCTATGTTTAATTTGATGTGTAATTTTATTCAGCCTTTGTCAAAAGAGGCATAACAATGTTACGCCGCATAGCATGCACATCGTATATACCAAATTGCTTTATGTGTTTTTTTTTCTTTGCTCTAAATTTTCTATTCAGCTCTCAGGAGTGGATTCTGCCAGGGCCCTTTCCCTGCTAAAATATTATTTGGGCCTAACGAACCCAAGGGTCCCCAGTGCCTTCTCCGCGGGAAATGTTGCAGCTTGCCGCAGTTCCTGCTGACTAGGTTAGTTTTGTAAAGTTAGGTAGGCTCTCATCATCCCCCCTCTGTTGCGGGAGGTGGGCCGCTAATCAAGGTAGCCGACCTATACCGCTAGGCTTCTACCTTCTCCCGTGAGGAGGACCATAGGAAACACCGTCTGCACGAGCGTAAAGCAATCGAATTGTGTAATCAGGGATAGAATTAAAATGTTAAACAAAATTTGGCGTCTGGCAAATTTTGTTCCATGTGTCAGCTTTAAGAATAAATATAAAAACACTCATGTTAGCTTTAAGATTAAGAATAAAGCACTCATGGTGCAGCGCCCTCCTAATCTGTTGGGTTCTGCATTCATATAGGAAAATGGTTTATTTTTGCTCCGCTTTTTTGCTAAAGTTCTTACGGTAACTTGTCAATTAATTCATTTCTTCGAAACTGATCTGTGATTACTTCTCTTTTCTGATGTCCCCCCAGACTATTTTTCATCAATAAATTCTTGTCTATCACAAATAAAGGAATCAAAATTATAAAATACATTAAATTTGAACAGTGCAGAGTGTTTTTCACTGTAATATGTCGATTCTATTTATTTGAAGATTTCTCTATTCCTATCACAAATATAGGATTTATATATATATTTTATCCCACATGTAGTACAAACCGTAATTCAAACTGTAGCATATCTATTTTAGGTAAACAACTTCTTCATCTTTATCAGTATATATATAGGATAAAAAATAAAATAAGCTATGTGCAAAATTAAGCTATTTTCTTACTTTAGTTTCGAACCAGTTAATACAATTTACCCCCTATTGCTATTTGTCGAACCTATTGTAACTCTTGTTCCATGTGTTAGCTTTAAACCTTACTTATAAGCTTGAAACCTCAGGGTGTTGCGCCCCTAATTTGTTGAGCGCTGCATCCACGTGTGAATTACTTGTTCATTGTTTTATGTGATTCTATCGCGGTTTTGGGGCTGGCCTGCAGTCTAGCCAAAGTGAATCGTTGTTCTGCAGCGTCGGTGTTGAGGATTGCAGCAAATCTTAAGTTTAACTAGTAATACACACCGTCTTTCCCTTTTAATCCTAAAAATTCTGTTCTAATTTAAAAATTTTTACCTAGGTAAAATACAAAAAAAAAAGTTAAATCAGCGCGAGGAAAGTTGTCACTGGTATCATGTTCTTTATTAATGACGTGTGCACACTGACTGCCCGCTTGTGTAAATCTTTAACCCACATTTATCATAACGGAAGATAGTGTCTCTATAATTTTAATAACATGCAGACGTTGTACCAGTAGCTCTCCACAAACCCAATGGTTATTCTCTTTTTTGTTATTATTTAGTATATCTCTTGTGATGAATTGAATGCTCAGGATGTTGTGCCCTAACGTTGTTGAACACAACATCCATATGGAAAATAAATCTTATTTGATTTAATTAATTCAAATATTCACCACTCAATGTACAATTGGGCAGTCAGGTCAGCAGTGCATATTTGAGACTGCGAGCGGACAGGAATCTTCTTGTTGCCTCCCTCTAACATAAGCAACCGAGCATCTAGCAATCACTCAGCATGTGCAGTATTGTGCACTCATGTTAACCCCTGTCAACGCTTCAGCTCATGTTGTATATGCGCAACATTTCAAAGAATGGTATGCTTAAAAAATCGGCAGATTAATTCATGAGAAAAGATTTAAGTCTTCTACCATATATTTTAGCTCCTTATATGGTCTCCCCTTCTCTCTACAGCTCCAACAACGAATGCAAATTCTTTCTTACTGTCTTTTAGTAACCACGTACAGCGCGTGTTTTGGACTCTGTATACTGACATAAATGCGCCCGCTGCCTCACTGCCATCAATTAATATCTCCGACAATCTGCAAAAACCTCGCAAGTTAGTTTCCATTAACCAACTGTTGCGTTATGCAGCGAGTATTCGATTCTGTACTGACAGTAATATGCCCGCTGCCTTCCCCTCCAAACTAACAACGGAGCATCCAGCAATAAATGTGGCATATAGGTTTGTGTGAGCAAGGCTATTACGTTATGTTCTGACTAGGCCCATATATCAGTGAGAGTAACTTCCCTCGTAGGGCCATAGACCATCTCGACATCTCCCTCCCGCGAGGGTCAGAACAAAGGCTCAATAGAAGCTAAAGTGCACAAACTTCCTTCCACTTCCTTCTAGCCAAATTGGTATCGATTTTAAGTCAAGCGGACCTTCCTTTCTCCATGATGGATGAATGTCGTGATAAATACAGCGGTGGGCTTCTCCTATCTGTCGGGACATTAGTTAATATCGAACAAGTTCAATGTCGTCTAATGCAGGCCAATCGATAAGGACAATGTTATGGAAGAGGGCGGTGAATAAGGAAGGTTGTTCTCAGTCCTATTGTGCT
>LQNS02000210.1:12016209-12036105 GCA_001587735.2 Parhyale hawaiensis
GGTGGGCTTCTCCTATCTGTCGGGACATTAGTTAATATCGAACAAGTTCAATGTCGTCTAATGCAGGCCAATCGATAAGGACAATGTTATGGAAGAGGGCGGTGAATAAGGAAGGTTGTTCTCAGTCCTATTGTGCTGCCCACAGACATGATGCTGATGCTGCGGTTTCCATAATTGGAAGGATATTTTGACAAGTGCAGCCACAACATCAATTATACGTTCAAATTTCAAGTGATTATTGACTGGATTACGGTACATATCAAAAGCTATCCATTTGAAATTTACATAAGTGCAAGAAGCAAAATAAAAGGAGATATTTTTTCTAAAATGTTAGCTTTTCGGAATCAATTTGATGATTATTGTTAAAATGTAAACACAAAATTTGATGCATCATAGGTCACAGTAAAGCTATTCAAAATAATACAAATTAACCAATAAAATCCCAATAAAAATTCCAAAAACAACCTCCTCACACAAATGAATTTATAGCGAGACAAGAACGATAAAGACACGTGACATAGAGGAAGGAAAACGAAGCAGCGAATTAAATGTTAAAGAAGTTCACAAATTCAACATGTAGGTACTTAGAACACTGCTCCTAGCGACGTATAGGATGATTGATAGACAATGTATCTTGATAGCTGTGGGCCATGGTAAACCGAAAATGTGCTTACTATGACGTGGAAAACTGGAGTGGGCTATTTTCACGCTCCACTGCTCAAAAGAGGTATCAATTTCGTAAGAATAGATCAAACTCAAAAATTCACCTTTCTAAGAGTTATATGACAATCACCAGCCAACTAGTCAAGAAGTTGCGTAGTTATGGTCTATAACTTTTAGGAAAGTGGAGAAAATCTTAATAATAAATTTCCTATAGTAATTTTCATTGATTGAGAGCGTCAGAATAATAGTCATCAATCCCATTTTCTCCTACTATGTTTCAACTAATTTATTCACTAAGCATTGTACTCTACAACCTATGTAAAGCCGAAATTCTCTTGCTTTAATGAACCCAATGAAGTTGAAGTTCTATCAAATCTATTTTCTGCCAAATATTTTCAATTGCATTGCATTCAAAACCCGAAATACTTTTAAGCAAATCTCATTGTCCTATTGTAGTAAATACATTTTGCTGGACATTCGAAAATTTCTTTTAATAAACCCATATTCTCCCAACGAATTGAATACTTTAAACTGGGCCATCCAAGATAGCTCCCACAGCCTATATTCTCCCTCTGGTAGCAGGACGGTAGCAGCGTCCTCTGCTGTGACACACCCAAAGGATATCCATCCATAATCTGTAATGGATTAAGACAAAGGCAGACGACAGCCCACTGTCCTGGGGACGAGGACGTTCTGTATTGATGACGATGAGTCCTCAAGAAGCAGCTAAGATTTATATCTGAACATCGCATCAATCAAAGTTGGCTGGATCTCATCCCTCAACAAGATGGCAGATAATTACATTCTAACGACGTGTGAGTTTAATAAGCTGAGTGTATTCTCTCAAGACTTCTCCTGTAGCGGCGCTTAACATAACTCAACGAGGTATAACTCGATATAACGACGTGTGAGTATAATAAGCTCAAGGTATTCCTTGAAGACTTAGCTTGGAGCTGCGGCCACCAAGGCAACCTTCGAATATTCTAGAATAAGACCGATAACTTGGGAATCTAAACTTGGTAAATAAATGAATAACTCACAAAAGTTGTGCATCCATACCGACACAACGAGCAATTCATCATTAGCGTACAGTGATACAGGGATATCATCCTCTAGCCTTTTCGCAGACAAAGGATGGTGACCAATCCGTAGTGTTTGCTTTTAGTCGTGAAGTGTCCCGCGTTGGTTTTTTCTGTTGTCGGTACGTTTCTTGAAATAATATTCTGTATATTGTTTACAAACATCTATCGCTGTCAGTGTAGCTGATATTGTATGAAAATGACCTGCAAAATGCATGAATGTTTTGACTGTTAAGCTCATTGGTCAGACCCGTGCTTCTTTGCAACGATATGCCGAGCTGGACGTTACGCTGTTGCGACCAAATAATAATCAGATTACGAGGCAGCTCTATACGCACACATGTGTCCCTATAAGGCACTAATATGTAATGTTTTAGACTGACACTTAAGACTCACCCTAAAGCCATTCTCAGCGATAACATTCACGTGAATTATTCTATTTATGTACGAAGTCCACGCTTGCCAAAATCAATACCGTAGCCGAGCGCTGTCCCAGGGCAGTACTTTTTAAATTTTTAACTTGACCTCACCCTTCTACTGAGAAACCCACACGCACTGGTTCGTGCTGCAAATATAGGCCAACTGGCGGTAGTAGAGTGTACGGCTGCAGTCGACTATAGATCCTCAAGAGCTAGGAACCCATCGAAGGAAGGCTCTTATGCAACGACCCGTGTCCCCCTACCTTCCCAATTTTTAAGAAGGTGAGTACCCCACCGCAGCTGTGCAGATATCAAATGTCGAGCCAGTGCATCAAGTGCCGCAAGAGTCCGCTGGCCTGGGTTGACATTCGAACCTGAAACGTTCAGTGTCACAAGCTCAGCACGCTAGGGTACTGCTATCGCTGTCCTTGCAGCCCCCTTTTTGGAGTTCAATGGCCATTAGTTCTGTCACATTGGTTGAAGGTCTATAACAGTCAGTGGCGAGTTTAGTTAGCGCAATGTGTTGTGATTTGGTGTTTCAGCCGGGTCACAATGCTGTTATATCCCATCGCTATATTTTAGTAATTATAAGGCGGCCTTTTACTACGTGGCTCAAAAGTTCCAGTCTAATTAAGGACGGCCGATATTGGCATTGGACCACAAATTTGATACAGTAGCTTGCAAGGCCGAGGGTGCAAAAAAAAACATTAAAAAAAAGAGGCTTACAAAAGAGCTGCAGCAGCTCAGACTAAGGCAAACATCTATTTTTCTGATTTGCTGCAAATTGAACTTTCAAGCGTACGAATCTCTGCTACACAATAGAAATTTGTTTGCTCAACAGGAGGAAATGGACCGTAGCCTTGTAGACGTGTGAAGTACTTCTCAGTGGTTGCATGGATACGATATTTGGCTTGCTGTCCATAGCAAAACTTTATTAGCGTTGAGCTCATGACGCACAAACTGAAGTAAACTATTAATGACGGAAAATGGATACAGTAGATATTCAGCACAGCAGAACCACAAGTTACATAAAAGAAAACGGGAGTTCGCGGGTTTCTCTCTTCCCAAGTCGCAAGTCTGGTGTGATTAAGAAACGACGGAGGGAACCCTGATACGCTCGCTGTCTGCGGTTATCCTAACTGACAGGTCTTGAAGTGCAATCCTGAGAGTTTGATATCTCAGCTTGGTTCGAGTTTCAGGAGCTAGTCGTAAACGGATTACGTTCCAGTTTTCTTCCGTATCATTTTTCAAGGAGCGTATAAACTCTGAAAATGCTTACGACTGAAGTTCCGAAAAAGTTGACGCTAATCAGATTAAGTTATTTCGAATGAAGCAAGCGAATTAAAAAAGCCTGTAAATTTAATCCTTTAAGTCCCATGATTCTTCCTAAGCGACGTTTCATGCGTTTCTATGCGTACGAGACACCGACAGTTTAGTTGGTCGTTATAGGATTAATTCGTGTGTTGCACGAAGTTAGTTATTACGAAGATAAGAGCCTGCACTAAAAGACTTGGAAAAGTAAAAAGTGTACTAGAAGATAACAATTGATAACAATTTTACCAACAATTAGTACGACGTAAACGATTTTAATGTAAGACATTCTTTAAAATGAAAACAATCTAACTGAAGAAGCCAGCTGTTTAATATTAACGACGATTGAAGATTTGAGACGTGTTTGATTGGGACATCGCTGTCGAATATTTAAGTGCACATGACTTGACTTTTCAGACTAATTTAAACGTGTCCCAAGCGAACGGATTTTAAGACTTAAGCTGTAAAGTATTAACGTAAGCTGTGTTGTCATTAGCGAAACCTGTCCTATGTTCCTAACATTCAACAGTTAAGCATTCTTCAATGTCAATCTGATGAATTTTTTATCCGCAAGCTGCAACAATGTCGTTCCTTAAGATAGGTTAGAATTATAGAACTGGCTCAGCCTTTTTTAGAGGTTATTTGCGAAACATCGGACATGACTGGGATAACACTATGTAAACAGAACACTACACTGGTCCGTGCGAGGGACCGATATGTTTTTATCATTTTACCAATCCATAGTAAGAGCATATGATGCCAGAGCTATATACTTAAGTTAACTTTAAAATAAGGTTTCTTCTGTTCTTTAATTGATTTCAAAGAAAACGAACTATAATTTATAAAAAAACAATGTTTTAGGAGGTTCATATTGCAAAAAATTATTTCTTTCATGTTAAAATTAATTCACTGAAAGGAACAAAAGTTTGTTTCCATACCATCATTGTTCTTTATATTAGGGTTAAGTCAAGTGTATTAGCTTAAAAAAAGTCAAACTACCACCGGAGCAGGATTAAGTTGTTGGCCGAAGCCTGTTCCACTTAGGGTTTTAAACTCAAGTCAAAGCGGCGAAAAGAACGGTCTGAATTGACTCTCCGCTCGATTTAAGCTAAGCACATTGAATTTGTGTCCCAATCGAACACGCCTTAAAAATGTGATTTCAGACAAGGTCAGACATGTTGCATGCATAAATTTTCGTAATTCACATTTCGCTGGAAAGTTGGTGGCTGGAGATAGTCGTAATAAAAAGGATTCTAGATATACGGTAATTACTTGGCAGTGATCTACTTATTTCCATGCTTGATGCAGTTTTCAGAACCCACTGTGACTATTTAGAAATAGCACGCATTTTTCAGTGGATTGTGACTACAGTGTAGGCTTCAAAATGGCAATGTTGACGGCCCAAAAATAACTGAAACACATTTAAACAGTTAATGAGACCTCACGTTATAGTGCCCATTGTACTAGCTTTGTGCCACACAAACTACCACGTTAAGAATAGTCTGCAGCTGTCATTATTTTCATGTCGAATAAATTAATTGCACATCAGTGATTGTTTGTATAGAATGAATATACACGCCTATATAGTATATGAAAAAGTCTTACTTTAATGTGTACCCTAATTTTCACATACCTTGTATAGACTTGGGGAAGTATGACTAATGGTGAGTTCTAAAGTCTCCTTAGATGTGTGAACAAAAAAAAAATCTCTATTTACTACAACAAATGCTTCAACCAATCATATTTGGTTATGATAATCCTATACATGACGTAAAAAGCCTCAATTAGAAACCACTTTATGTCCACAGCCAACCGTTCTGGTTGGTTACATATATGCATAATATGAATAACTAACCTCTTAGCGATACTCAACCAATTACGTGACTAGAGCTTATGGATACATTATTTAGGTATTTTTCTGAGGGTAAGCGGCATAGCCTGTAAGTCATCCAGGGTAACGCTGGAAGCGCAAACTCTTTAAATCCCAAACAAATATAGCAAAACTCATATTCCAATATATTTATCGTCAATAATTAGGAGAAGTATTCCAAATAACTAGCGCCTCAAAATACCGACTTAGAGGGCGTGTCAAGTATTTTCTTGTGTTGTTTGGGTACTCAGAAGTGTCTATTTTTTAACTTTTCAACGTGCATGATCAACAGCGCGCAATATATAATTGCTGAGATATACAGTAAGTCCGACAGCTATGGCCGTCAAAGGAGCTTGTCGGGAGCATCCAACGCTGGTCCGTCAGCGCGGCGCTGGTTGCGTCAGGGCGCCGCTGTGGGCCGCCGACATGAGACATGGACACGGGGGTGAGCTCTTGCGGCCTAATTACATGAGTAAAAAATGGTCAAAGGTTACAGAAGTGAAAAGGTTCGTAGGTCTGCAAAAATAAAAAAAGGCCGAATGTGTGCAAGAGTAAAAAAAGGGCCGTACGTTTGCACGAGTAAAAAAAGGGCCGGGGGGTGCACGAGTAAAAACAACGCCCGGAGGTTTGCACGAGTAAAAAAGGGCCGGGGTTTGCACGAGTAAAAAAACGCCCGTAGGTTTGCACGAGTAAAAAAAGGGCCGGGGGTTTGCACGAGTAAAAAAAACGCCCGTAGGTTTGCACGAGTAAAAAAAGGGCCGGGGGTTTGCACGAGTAAAAAAAAACGCCCGGAAGTTTGCACGAGTAAAAATGAGGGCCGGAGGTGTAAAAGAGTAAGAAGCGGGAGGTTTACAAGAGCAAAAAAGAGCCGTAGGTTCGCAGGAGTAAAAAAGGGGCTGAAGGTTTGTAAGAGTAAAGAAAAGGTCGGAGGTTTGAATCCACCAGCCCTTTTTAATTTTCTTGCTTGGCCACAAGCGATCACCTCTTCAAACTGACCTTCCTATTCTCATGAGAGCCGATTGCCAATATTTTGGGACACGTCTCATCCATCCCAACTGCATCGATCCCTGTCTTAGTTTCCGCGATGTTATGGTTTACACGAACTCACCCTGCCTCTATGTTTGCTTCCGTGTCATACTCTGAACTGCTTTGCACACTCTCAGCATTAGCTAAACTAGCATTTTTAAGGAGCAAACTAACTACGTTTCAGTTATCGAGTCTGCTTCTGTGAAAGTTTGCTTTCGTTCTTCACTCTCAAAGCTTAGCTATTATTTTTTTTTATTTCATTGACGCCGCCTTTGACTGCACCGGAACATATTTGTGTGTGCTTTTTTTGACTGTAAAGTAGTTATCTTGTTGTCTAATTCGTATGACTTACTTCGCTTCCATATTTGCCTTTCAACAGCCTGTGGTAGGTACTTTTATTACTGTCAGAGTTAGCTACTTTCTTTAATAAATATAAAATATAAGTCCCGGTTACTATTTCTGCATCTTTTTTTGCTCTCGGCAATAGCACCGATCATTGAAGTAAATGACTGGCAGAAAACCGTCAAGTGAATTAAAGTGCGCAGCGAAATCATTCCGAAGTGGATGAACGTTATATTAAAGAAATATTTCCTTGTTAAAGAGCTTAGAACTTCTTTTTCCAACCAGTAGTATATAATATCTCAACAATATATTTGATTTCTTCTACAACATTTGGCTATATTCTAATACGCTGTTCATCAGTAAAAGCACACCCATAAACACTCTCAGCCACTGAAGCGTATGCACAGTAAGAGTGATATGTTTTGATTGTAGTTGAAATGAGTCATTGCACTAAAATAATTATCTAAACTAGAGCACTCTAAGAGCCCATACCTCCGCCAAGCAAGGTACGGTAACGAAATCCACTAATTGATTGTGAAACTATGATTTTTTCGTTTCTATTAACACTTCGTGCTGATCATTTATGCCTTCTGGCAGTAATAACAGCTTCTGTAATTTTCTTGATGAACCTTTCAAAGCTTTTTGAGTTATGCTGCTAACAGATATTCTGACAAACATTAGTTAAACACACAAACAGACCTACCAATCATCGCCAAATTGCAATCATTTATGTCTTTCCACATCACTAACAATTCCTGTAAATCTTATAAAGATCTGTTAATAACTATTTAGGTTATTTTCCTAATAAGCATAAAATCAAACACAGAGACAAAGAAATTAACTAATCATCACAAAAATTTTGTCATTTACTCTTCATGATGTACCTAATAACTCGTGGAAATTTCATAAAAATTTGTCCATAACTTTTTGAGTTATGGTGCTAAGAAAAAATAGGCAGACTAATTAACAAAGAGATGGAGGGAACTTCACTATAAGTTAATCATCTGTTCCTCCTAACATACCTAACAATCAATGTGAATTTTGTAAAAATCTGTCCATAACTTTTTGAGTTATCTTGGTGACAGACAAACAAACCAAACAAACGAAAACCTAACGTTCTTGGCGGAAGCAATATTAGAATGCAGGATATCCGACACGCGCAATTCCTCTTGCCTCACTCACTAGTAGTTTTGTAAGCGTGGATATTAGACTAAGACACTGAACTCTGACTTAAATACTGTGTTGCGCCTGAGATGAGATCGTATTCACGAAAGCAAATTCTCCAAAAGACAAAATACGAGTATCATCATTTTTGGAAACAAAAACAGCCTCATGTTTTCATATTTTGAGCGCCGATCATCGTTACGCTGTCCATAAGGAAATTTTTACCGTAAAAATAGATACAGGCATAGTCCATTCAACCGATTAAGTTTATATAATGCAGGTTGGCCCTGCTAAGGCACTTACATTTTGAACATCTTAGATGCAGTATTTATGCAAAAGCACAACCTACGCAGATGTCTTGAAACCAAAGGATATTCTTTAAAAAAGTCTGTTTTCTTGATCTACACATTTTGTAAGACTTGGAGGAAAAAAAAAAAAACAAAACACATCGGCAATTTATACCATGTGCTGCGGAAGCCAGTGTCCAATTTTTTTTTTTCAAGGTAAGTTAAGTACGCTACCAGAATGATGACTGTAATTAATTAACTCTTGTATCGATCTGCACTAAAGAGACTGGTAGAATTTTTTTATCATATCCACATTGCTGAGGATCACTGCTTGAACATGTTAAATATTACAAAGAAGCTTACTGCCACAGTGCATCGTACGAATTCAATTCCACCTGTTTGAGTCCGAATGTTGAACAATCAATAAAAGAAGAAAAAAATAGATTCTGCTACTAGTTTTAGTATCTTTTGTATTTTAACTTGTTGACAACTATGCGAATGATGAACTAGAGGGCACTCTAGGAGCGCATACCTCCGCCAAACAAGGCGGTATTTTGAACGTAAAACTGAAATTGGTTCTGAAACCATGATTTTCTTCGTATCAACGCAAAAATCTAATCATGTGTGCCTTTTGATAGTATTAACAATTCCTAACATTTTTATGAAGATCCGTTCATAATTTTTTGAGTTATGCTGCTAACAAACATTATGACAAACATAAGTCAAACACACAACAGACCAACCGATCATCACCAAAATTTAATTGTTTATGTCTTTTAACATTAGTTACAACTCCTGTAATTTTCATCAAGATCCATTCGTAAATTTTTTAGTTATTGTGCTAACAAGCATAAAATCAAACATAGCGACAAGCAAACGAACGAACAAACAAATCATCCCCCAAATTTGGTCATTTACTCTTCGTATTTTGCCTAACAACTCATATAAATTTCATGAAAATCCATCCATTACTTTTGAGCTATGGCCTTAAGAAAAAATAGGCAGACAGACAAACAAACAGACAGTTGAACGAATTTTTATCTAAAGTTAATCATCTATTACTGTTAACGTGCCTAACAATCCCTGTAAATTTCGAAAAGATCCGTCTATAACTTTTTGAGTAATCTTGGTGACAGACAAACAGCCAGACAAACAGAAAGTAGACAAATAAACAGACAAATACGTTAAAATCATAACCTCCTTGGCGGAGGTAACAACAAAGAACAAATAGAATGGCTTCAAACTGACGCATAAATAGTATCTATTTCCCATATATTTTTCATATCTTCTGAAACCAAACCCATAGGCCCTTGTGCGTAGGTTGAGCAACTGAAAAGAAAAATGTGGTTTCAAATTTCCACATAAATATTCGCTTGACAAGATACGGATCTGGGGAATTAATTTTGCCAGCGATCATGCAAATTCAGGCGCTTATCTCACACGTCTCTCAGATCGCAAATCAGCGTCTCCAAGACACAAAAAATATTTTGTTCTTCTTCTCGAGCTGCCGCCCAGTCTTGCGCTGGATGATCAATACCGCGCTGCCATTGGC
Source organism: Parhyale hawaiensis (assembly GCA_001587735.2). Lineage (NCBI taxonomy): Eukaryota > Metazoa > Arthropoda > Malacostraca > Amphipoda > Hyalidae > Parhyale > Parhyale hawaiensis. The sequence continues at coordinate 12,025,923 of LQNS02000210.1, forward strand.
CGCTGCTTCTGCCTTGCCATTGGTCTAAGGCCTGAGATGAAAATGGCGTCCATGGAAGCAACTTGAATTACGATGCTAAACGAGCAATAGACTTGTCGAGCCCAGAGCAATAAAATACGACTTTACCTTCTCAAGAGCGCGCGTAATTCACAACTCGGTCTGAAAGCTTCTTTTCACTTAAAACAACGATTTAGGGTGAAGCTTTGTATATGGCCTGAAGCTTTCACGGCCCCCTCTCGCCCTTTCTCTCTATAGTAAGCAGTCTTTACTGAAAACTTTCTTTGAATAGCTGAGTCAGCTATTTCGGAAACTTTAGCAACTGATGGCCCTGAGCTAACTGCTAGGCTAAGTGACCGAAGCGAAAGAGAGACGCGACTTTCGAGTAATTAAAATACTGGTAGCATTCACCGTAGACTTTATGCCAGTTCTGATCTCTTCTTCTTTTTTTATATATTTCTTTCTCTCTTGAAGGACTCTATTCGTCGGCATAGTCCTTCAAGTGTGGTGGTACAGATTTCATACTACCAACAAAGCCATAGCTATGGTGCACTAACTTTATTTGTAAAACCCTTATTGAATATTGTATTTAACGAGAATTGTTTTCAAATTTTAATCTACTTCATATTGTTTGTATACAAGTGTACTAACTAAAAATTCACCCAACTTGATTATGTCTTCAATCAAATGTATGTCCATGTAAGGCTAAGGGTTAACAGTCTGCCTCAAATACTTCTTCTTAGAAGAATCCTTCACACTTTGTTCAGAAAATAGCGTGAGCATGACTAGTGCAACCATTGTTCAATATTAGTACTAGCTGCTTCAGTCGTGCAACAAGTTAACTACTGACAATAGCATAAATTTGGACATACATTAGTGCAAATTAAAGTTTATCAGAAAGCAGAGACAAGAGAATACAAGAGAGGCAGAGTACTATTACATGATCAAACCATAGTCGTAAGTGACGTCATAGCCAGTGGCTCTTCCACATGTTTCCAACCAAGAGGAGACTGTCTGCTCTGATTGGATGTTCTGGTCAATGACGTCACGCACTCGATGCTTCAATTGGTCACTCAAGAACACTGTGGCTCTATAGCATATTCACTTTAGTAAATACCTGCTAAATGCAAATCTGGACTCTTCTTGGAGACCCACGGATAGAGTTTTCAATTCCGGTACTAAATGGAGATTCTGTAATCCTGGGATTTTAAAAGAAAGAAAAAACTAGAATTCCCGGCATCCCAAGAAATATCGGAAGTCTGTTATTTTTCACTTTACGGAGGAAACTGCGGTCCACTGACACATGCGCAGGTTTGAACATCATGCTCTCTTTGATGTTCAAACGTGGAATAATTACAAAGAAATGCTATACAGCATATCGGAATGCATTAAATAGACTAATACGAAAATGCAAAAAAATACTATTATACAAACAAAACCGTTGACTCTAGAAATTCATCTCGTAAATTATGGCAGGTATTGAATGATGTTCTTGATAGAAAAACCAAACGTAAGACTGTTTCTCTCAGTGTTAATGGTACGGTACTTCCTGACGCACAATCAGCTAATTTATTTTATACACACTTTACTTCAGTAGCAAAGTCTCTGGTGGAGGACCTCTCTCCCCAAGAGGGAAATTTTACAATCAACACGAATTATGTTGCTACAGATTGTATTTTCAGGCCTAACTGTCGCAATGAAATTGTTAATATTCTTAAATCTTTCAGTAATAAGCGTTGTCATCGAGATGAGATTCAACCTTCATTACTGCTTAAAGTTATACATTGTATTGCTAATCCTCTCTGTCAGATTTTCAATTTGTGCTTTGAGAATGGCATTTATCCTAATGTATTAAAACATGCTCGTGCTATACCTATCTTCAAGTCAGGTAGTCCGAATGATGTCGCTAATTATAGACCCATATCTACGTTATTTATCTTCAATAAAATTTAGAGAAAGCCATTCATTCTAGGCTATCAAATTTCCTTGAATTACATAACGTAATTAGTGGTCAGCAGTTTGGCTTTCGAACAAAATCTAATACTACGCTAGCAATTTTTCATCTTGAAGCACATCTTCTGAAATGCTTCCACGATAAAACTTATGGTATATATCTTTATTCCTAGACCTCCGAAATGCGTTCGATACAGTAGATAAATTACTTTTACAAAAAAAAACTTGATCATTATGGCGTTCGGAATGCAGCAAATGCACTTATTAATAGCTATTTGTCAAACAGGGATCAATATGTACTGTGTAATGACGCCAAATCACATATATTACCAATTAATTCGGGTGTTCCACAAGGAAACATTTTAGGCCCATTATTATTTAACATTTTATTAATGATATTACTACCTTCAGTATGAATTGTGTAGTGTCTGCGGATGACGCAGTTTTCTACCCCAATAGTAGCAATTTTCAAGATGCTATAACTGATAAGCAAACTTTTTTAAATGTGTTGTCTGAATGGTCAACTCAAAATAGATGAACTGCCATGAGAATAAAACTAAATCAATGCTTTTTTCCCCCTGTACTCACCAACAGTTGCCACCTATTTTTTTAACAATAATCTACTAGAGTGGGTGCCCCAAATAAGAAATCTTGGACTGATCCTTAATGAAAAGCTGTGTTTTAAGTCCCATATTGAAGACGTGGTACGCAAGCTTAGCAGGGTTCTCGGTATAATCCATGCAATATCCAATTATGTTGATCGTGAATCATTAAAAATAGTTTACTACTCATTGGCTCATTCAGTGCTGGTCCAGAATATCATCGTTTGGGGCGGAGCCCGACGTTGTCACATTCACAAACTTGAAGTATTATTGAATACTATACTTGGTACAGGCGAATACTACGGGTTAGACGTAACGAAAACAATGTGCCTCTAATGAGTTGCAGTGAAATGTACTCGTCCTTACAAATGTTGCAATTTCAGGACGTCTACAACTATTCCTTACTTAAATTTGTTCGATTTGTGTCTTATAATCACCCTGAAGTATTTCTAAAGTATTTCAGTCCCTTACTCCCCAACAAAATTACGAAATGAGACGTTCTGTTCTCAATCTCCCAATTGTGCGTGTTGACGTTGAGAAACGCGCTACAGTATTTCAAATTGCTATGCTTCTCAATAAACTTCCTGAGTATTTATTAGATCCCTTTTCCGATTACGTTTTACAAAACGTATTAGCTTTTGCTTAGTAATGCCCAAAAAGTTTGTTAAACTTTCAGTACGCAGATGCATTATTCTACTATGTATTACTACTTTACCAAATACTTGTAATGTATAAAATGTATCTGTGTGTAATAAACCTATCAAACCTACTAGTGTAATGCATTATCTACCTAACAGCAAGTTATATATTAAGGCTTTCGTAAGATAAATATCATACATGTAGAACACTCATGGTGACCCTCGCTATCAATATCTATGACCGGCATTCACTGCTCAGTTCTTCAGTACTCCCAATTGCCGCTCCCTAAAAATGGAAAGATATTTAACAGTCTTCTGCATTGACGACGTTCATGGTCAAAATTCAAATTGATAATAATAAAAATAATAATAACAACAATCTAGCTCTCAGCGCTTTACTTGTGTTATTGAACTGTTAATAAATACAGATCAGACAGATTCACAGGCATTCGGCGGCAATGCAAAGGCTGGAAGTGTCGTGTGCTAGGAAATGCCTATTTTGCTGCTTTCATTCTCAGTAAAAACTCTACTAAGTAAAAGTCCATCAGTCCATAATCGGCGCTTGAGAATCACAGCAAATGAATTAAAAAGAATTTGAACAAAAACTTTTTTCCTACTCGATTAACTTTATGTATGTATGTGTTTCAAAGTTTAATTTACAGTGGTTACACGCATGGCGGAGATGCCACGCAGATGACTTTCCAGCTGATTTCAAAGTTTAGCCTTTAAACCCTCTGTGCGCATCGAGTGACGTTCATAATACCACCTGCATGTACTTCATTTGGCGATCGTCAAAGTGCCATAGTAACTACGTAGCGAGTGTCGATCACTGAATTTGCCAGTAAGCGAGTTACTGCAAGATTTACAATGCGCACATAAATACATTAAGTTCTATCACCTTGTTCTCTGCTCTGTCACCCGCTACACTGACATTGGGCTATTGCATTTGGAAGCATTGGTGTTTTTTACCAACTAACAACTCTAATAAGAATAACGTCAAATTAAAAAAAATATAGATTCATGTAGCTGTTGTGCAAATAACTTACTAAAGGCAATAATAATTAGAGCTCTCTAAAAGGGCAAAACCTCCGCCAAGGCAGAGTTAACAAAAAATTAAAATTGGTCCTGAAACTTGGATTCCCTCTTAACCTTCACAAAAATTTAGTCATTTGTGCCTCATGACAGAAATAACAGCTTCTGTTTTTCTTGAAGTTCCGTCTGTAATTTTTTGAGTTATGTTCTGACAATTATTAGACAAATATCAGTCAAAAAGGCAAAACGGACTAACAGATCATAACCAGAATTTCGTCATTTGCATCTTTTAATACTACAGTATTTCTAGCAATTCCTACAAATTTTACCAAGAAAAGTCTTCACTTTTTGAGTTATATTACAAACATTTGCAAAAAATTAAGTCAAACATACACACGTGCTAACCGATCATCACTAAATTTGGTCATTTGTATCTTTCAACATTTTTGCAGCTCCTGCAAATTTCATGAAGATCCATTCCTAACTTTTTGAGCTACGATACTGACAAACATAAAAACAAACGTAGAAACAGACAAAGAGACAGACGAACTGATTAACACAAAAATTTGGTCACCTACTCCTGGTAACAACCACAATGACTCCTAAAAAATTTCATTAAGATCCACCCACAAGTTTTGAGTAATACACTGCTATGAAAAAGAGGCAGAAAAGCAAACAAAAAGTTTAACGGATCATCATCAAAGCTAATCATCTGTTTTTCCTAACATACCTAACAATCCCTGCAAATATTCTAAGAAACTGTCCGCAACTTTTTGCGTAATCTTGGTGACAGACGGGAAAATAGGCCAACACAAAAACTTTACTTTCTTGGGAGAGGTAATCATACGGCGTTGTACAAGCATGATGAATCTTGAATTAAAATACACTAATTTACGCGCGTATGAATTGGCCCAAAATCGATCGCAAATCGACCCAGTCTATGGTAGGGCTGAAAACCCTACCACAGACTGTAGTAAAGTACAGCCTCACTCTACAAGAAGTTGACAGGCAGTAAGTCCCATTCATAGTCCCGGGAACCGACCTAATGCGGACACACAAGTGGCCTCCACAGTCAGATATGCAGCGGCCTGGCAGCCCTTAAACCATTTTCAAGCTGAAAATTTCAACCCATGAGCCGGGATCTTTGTAACTGCAGCAGTCCTTACAATTACTAACAACAGCAATTGTGTCTTGTGGCCTTCATCCCAGCTAAAGGATATATCGATACTGGAATAACTGAACGGCAGCAGCGCCGCCGACTGTGGAGTTTGCTCAGGGCCCCTGGCTGTAATCATCATAAAAAATCAATAAAAAAAAATACTGTAGCCAAGCGAAAACTGAAATTCAGATATTGTTGCTGCAGAGCCCGGCCCAGTTGTGCTATTTAAATGGATACCTACTTAGATATTTTATTATTTCAGTATGATTCAACTGCAAACATTACATTGCATTAGCTAAGGAGAATTGAAACGTTTTACCAGTAACCACATCTTAAAAATCTTCCAAACGCTCTGACGGCAACAAGGCGCCAACTGAACTGAAATCATCCACTGTAGCTGATTTAAATTTTAGCAGCAAATGATAACATAGGATGAGTTTCAAGTTTTTTTCTGTAAGGCCTTAAAATATTCTTTACTGCCAATATCCAGGTAAGGAAACAACGACTGAATCCTGAAGTGCCGAATTATGCAATAAAAGGCATTCTGTGCTTCAATATTTGTCACCCATGGTACAAATTTAGGTAACACAGAAGTAACTGGCTTAATGTTTATGATTTCTTGTCCCGTCACGCCACCTAACCCTCCAGACTTCATTCTATTGCTCTAATACTATATATATATATATATATATATATATATATATATATATATATATATATATATATATATATATATATATATATATATATATATATATATATATANTTGGCCAATTGCTTCATAGAACCAACAATGACAGCTGTATCAAATGTTTCAGGCAGTTTGAGAGAGTTAATAAAAGCATTATAGATAACGAGCTTTCTGTCGCCTTCAACAAAACCTGCATAGCCGAAAAGCTGCTCCCAAAGTATACTAATATATATATATATATATTGTTACGAGAAAGATCAACAAACAAATGTACAGAACATCAAAATAGCCTCTTATATTTACAGTGCTTGAAGAAATGAAAAAGTCTACCTAGAGTTATTTGATTTGAGCTTTCGGTTGAGTAGTTTTTCCATGATAACAATGAATAAACCCACTGATACAATCATCTGTATTTTACATGCCTGTAGAATCCAATGTCCCATCGCCCATCTCATCTGACATAACATATATGATATAAGTCACTATGTCTACTTGGATTACATTTTTCGTTGCAAATAGATTTTTGGGAACTTGAAGTTAGGACGTTATTATTCTTCACTAACATCATAGAGGCATACCAGCACCAACGTGATAATCGTGGAGAGTATGGAGATGATAACCTATGTTTTGAAAACGCTACGCTTTGTTGTTTAGCTCCATTCAGCTTAACCGCTAGCTATATAGCGCACATGCAACATTCAAAATAATGGTATTCTTAGGAGAAAGGGATGAATAATTTGTAAATTAACGATTTAACTTTCAAAAAAATCGGTTTGCTCATCCAGCCGCAATAACATCAAAAGAATCCGTTTTAGAAGCTTTAATCTTTGCGTCATAAGAAGCCGAGCAGCTCCTACTGTTGTTCCGAGGGAGCCGAACATACCTCGTAGCAAAGGTTCTGGTAATTTTATAGGAAAAACAAAACAACAGCAGCAATAATGCCAAAAAGTCCTGTAAAATGTACGTGAATTTTTTTAAGACAACTTTTTTCGTTTTCGAAGGCGGATACGAATATTTTCGGGAGTAACAGTTCTCAACTCTACTGAGTCGCTACAGCGGAAAAACAAAATAGGTCAGTATTCATACAGGGTAAGGCGGTAATAAAACTGCCAGCGTGTCCAGTAAAGTTTAGAAATTTTGCTTCACAGTGCACGGTGCAAGCATGTGCACGTGCTTTTTTCTAACAAATTTACCATGCAGAGACTGAACAAACCTAGCAGAAAAATATACACGTCCGTATTTCTAACCACCTGATAGTCATAATCAAAACCCAAAAAATCAACGTACTTTACTAAATTGAAGTTATGTTTTTGGTATTTCAAAAGTGTCATCAATGGTAGTGAACCACATTTAACGGCGCAAAATTAGCCTACAACTGAGGGACAGATTGTCATTACCGAGTTGAAAAATTTAAATTGACCTTGCGGTCTACGGTGGCCATCAGTCAAGTGAGTGTCAGCCAAGTGTAAGAGAGCAGAATCGTAGGAGATTCTCATGCATTCTAAATATTGGCAACCCCTCCCCCCCACCTCAGTACTGCGAGAGCAATTCATCCCATCAGAGGAAGTCATTCTTCTATACGGTCACTAGACCATAGCGTCCTCACTACTGTGGGCAGCACATCACCTCAGCTGACAGGCTGCCTTGCCGCTGCTGCTGCTGCTGAAGATAAATAAATTTTTCTCTTCGTGAGATGGACACAACTCTCCTTATAGCCTAGGTAGGGCTGAGTATTTTTTCCTTGCACCAAGAGAGCCTCTCGTGTATGCAGAGAAAAATTCCTATCCCTTACCACATGGAGATGCACGTACCAGCTTCTCTCAAAAGCCAAGGCATAAGGATATATTTAGTTGAATACCCACAAATATATTTTTTCAACGACCTTCGATGAAATCGTCGGTACTGAAAGAAGACGTAGAAGCATGTGCACACATGTGACCCATAAGATAATGGTCTTCGAAATGGTGGACTCCGGTCCATTAGTATGTGCCACTATATATACGACTACACATTCGGTGCTGCCACTGTAATGTGATCAAGTATTCCTTAACAGCCATGAGCAAAATACATATATACACAATACATGCCCACTACTACTATTACTACCACTACTACACTCCTGCGATCCTCCCCAAAGTTGCTGGATTAATTGTTTCTTAACAGCCAAGACTAACCCACATGCACGCACAGGCGCGCACACAGACTCACTCACACACCTACACACGTACGCACGCACACACGACACATTCCCACGACTGGAGGTCCAGTACAGCCCCAAGATTCCCCGCTTGGGGCGGGCCTCAGAAAATGGCCTCCCAGGCCCCACAACATCGACCCCTGGCACTGCGCCAGCACACACCCAGTGGGGGAGAGCAGGGCCCGGCGGGTGAGGACTGGTCAAAAGGTGAGGGTGGGAATCCCTGACGTAACTTGAAAAAAGGATCGAGGCGGGAGAGTAAAACTAAAGTAAAAAATAATTAATACGACGATGGAATGTTTTAAGCCTTAAAAACGCTTGCTGCAACAGTGATCAACTGCATAGCTAATGAATTAGTGTGGGGAAATTTGTGATCTTTTTTATTTTTCATTGGAAGAAATCCATCCAATGAGAATTTGCAGGCTTTGTGGATACCAAAATTAATAACTCTACACCTGTCGGTTACGCAACACAAAAGCTGTACGTTGCAGTGACGGAGTACTCTCTGTAAAATTATTTGTATGTCAGTTAAAGATACGAGTATCAGCTGTTTGATTACTCTTTTTAAATGTTCGAATACCAGAGAAAACTGTCATTCCCATAATTTGTGAGAGGAGAATTTAACATAAAACGTAATGTTTGTCTGAAAGGTTGTGCACATGCAAGGTGCATATTTGTTGCAAAATTACTTTTTCATGCACTACAGTCAGAGATCACCTGACACTGTTTGGCGAACAACAGACATACTAGAAATTGAAAAAAAAAAAAGTTTTTTTTTAAGTACTTGAAGGCGAGTATGAATGAACGAGTTTTTCCGCTCCATGTCCAGCCTCAGCGGCGAGTACGCCGAGTAAACGCCACTGACTCATGATTTCGCAATCTTCCAGCGCCACTGAAAGGTCTCAGCTGCGTGCCGGTATCAACACTGACAGGTTCTGCTGCATGTCTAACGCTGCATGCAGATCAAAATTGGCTGGCATCGGTGATAGTATAAAAGAGGAGCTGGAGAACACTGACAGCGCAATAATATGACCAAAAAGCATACGAGAAATAGCGAATCATCTTTCAGTGCTTTAGTTAAATTAATGGGTTTATTCTCGCCTGGTGGTCTGAATGCGTTGCTGTGCATGTAGAAACCAAACAAAGGGACGGTTACTAAGCTTTAATTCAGTCAATATTGAAAGAGCTATCCGGAACTTAACGAGTGACGCTTGTTAAGCCAACTCACTTGACAACTAACATTTAAATATTTTTTTCTGAGACATAGAGTTGGGTCTGCAATTATGCAAGAAAGCATGCAAACGAATAGATTTTTTTTTACTTGACTTTTTACGTGAAACGGTCTTTAGATGTCAATTTGATGGAATAATTCTAAAACGCCTAGGTAATAATAATTTAAATTTATTGTAGGAAAAGCACTGATTTAAACGTCATGTACAGCCAGCATCAGAGCAATAGTATTTAGAGCTTAGGGGAATGACATGAGTCAAGTAAAGGTATTGTATAGCGGAACTGCTACAAACACGACCCCTTTGTCATATCTTTACCTTTTAATGAATTAAATGTATGAGTACGAGCAACCAGTTGGTTGGAAAAAGTAAAATATAACTAAACAAGTTTCCCATTGTACTTCGCGCCATGAAGCAAGTTATTTACTAATTTCTCTGAGATTGATTTTTATTTTACGAAGCACGATGGAAAATGAGCGCTGGCAGCAGCCTGGAAATGAATTCTTAACGTGCTATTACGCGAGCGCAACATCAGCGTGTCCATAATGACGGAAGGTAATGGAGTGTAAGCGGGCTCCTGAAGTTCCATAATGCTCCAGAGACCATTATTTTCATTTGCTCGTTAGTGGCGTGATAGGATGCAGCTGGAACAGTTCAGCGTCTGCGTTACTCAGAAACTAATGTA
>LQNS02000210.1:12037377-12050738 GCA_001587735.2 Parhyale hawaiensis
GGAAGGTAATGGAGTGTAAGCGGGCTCCTGAAGTTCCATAATGCTCCAGAGACCATTATTTTCATTTGCTCGTTAGTGGCGTGATAGGATGCAGCTGGAACAGTTCAGCGTCTGCGTTACTCAGAAACTAATGTAAAGGCTCAACGTGTACGCATATGGGATACTGAGATGCATGGTAACTCTACTATTGAGTTTTTGTTTGAAAAATGAGCCTGGGTTGAAGTCACGGGACACAACAAGCAAGCATACTATTTTCAGTGACATAAGTATAAAAAAAACATTTAGGTTGTATTTACAGGACAAAACAGAAATTTTCGCATGGACATGAGTGTTGAACCACCATGGGATGGGGGGCAGCGTACAGGGTGTGGAAAGTCGAGGTATAACTAGTGAACGTGGCAAACGAACTGGTGTCATACCTGTATTAAAGAGCGTAAAAAATTTACGGCATCTGTATCATAAGGTAAACATAGCATGTCTATCACACATACTGTGACGTTACAGCTTGTAAGTTTTATTGATATTGATCATAAGATCTTGATCTTCCCCAAGGAACAGGTCAGAAAGGGGCGGACTCTTGATTCTCGAAAAATCCATGAGAGTACCAGCATACCGACAACGGGTTATGAAATACGCATACCTGACATTAAAAAATTCGAACTATGGAAAAGGTATACTTAAATTTATGATTACGATAGCTCTCATGCACACATTAAGCGTCACTAACACAATTTACTGAGCAAACTTTTGCAGATCACGACCAAATAGCTAAAAAGGGCATCATCCTTCAACGAAATATTGTGCTCATTATTAAGAGAATTAGGGAAAATGCGACTAAACACAGCTAACTTTTAATGTTATCTTGGCACTGACGTAGATATGACGTCATACGCACTCGCTAGATATCGTGGTAACATTTTCTAACGCAAAATTTTCTGACATAATAAAAAAAATGTTTTTGCAATATTGATGAACGTTTCACTGTATCAACTGTCTATTAAATGGTGTAGCATTCACCATGAAACCCTCCCTTTAGCTCTTTGGGACCGACAGAACCATTCGCTTACATTTTAACTAGCGCTGCTATATATATATAGTGTTAAGGAAACTTGATGCTCAATGAGGACGATAAAGGGTTAACCTATGTTTAATGGGCCCATTTGAAGTTGAAGTTCTCGTAAAAATAACATCGTCTCAAAAGGCAAGCCAGTTAAGCCCCCGGTACCTGTCCCGACCAAACACTGGACACAACAGGTACGTGCTGGAGGGAAATAGCGCTGTCCGGCCCCTGTAATTGCCTAATATTAATTGCATTGTGTCAGATGCCGCTAGCACCTCAGGTACGCCAGCGCCATTTCTATGTATTTCCAACAGAGCAACAAAGCTTGAAATATTTTTATCAGAAGCGTCAGACAGTGGAAAAGCTATAAACATCGAATTTTATTTTGAGTTGGACTAGTTATATGGATCTATCTATCTACGCAGCGCGCTCATATAAAATTCACTACATGCTATCTAAATGGCATTGAATCTCATTAGGCATCTTTTCATTTATAGAATTCAGCTCTGAAGCGATTAGCTAACTTATTAACAGGCGTGCCTGCTGCTCAGCTGCACAGTATAACTGAAGAGGCGGATGAGGTGACGTTGACTGGGACAGTTCCAGCGAGACGAGTGAATCTAATTAGCACTGACTTGTCAGAACGCCCGTCATGAGCGTTGGTCTCGCTAGTTCGCGTCCAGTTTCAGACGTTAATTCCAAGCCGATTGTCATAAATGTGGTCTCATGCTTTGCGGTAAATGCCTGAGACCGCACCTACAGTAACGAGATTAGTGCTCATCATTGAAGTCTAGATATGTTAAAGCTACTGAGGTTAGTTAATCTTAATAGAGCGTTCCTAATGAATGAAGAGTACAATTAAGCTTCAAACGCAAAAGTATGAATATTACTCACCCCACTTGGTGGTGGTTCCGAAGTTTGCAGGTTATCACATAGTCTTCAGCGCGACGGTTAATCGTCTCACTGGAATTTGTGACAATAAATTACTTCAAATTATCGTCAAGTTGGATAAAGCAATTATCATTTTCAAAATGTCATTGATATACAGTGATATAAAACGCTAAGTTTGCCATAGAAAATTGGAAAGGATTCGGGTCTTTAAAGGCGATAAAGATGATAATTTTCCAAGTTTAAACTGGGTGTAATTGGAGCAAACAACAGTTTAACGGATGACGAAGAAATTTGTATGTGGTGCCCTAGAACGCGTGCACAGTCTGCGAGAAAGCAATACAGGTTAAGGATTTCATCAAATCGTTAGGATGCGAACTGTTTAGCAGGTACAAAAAAAAAACATCGTAAGTATTATCATATAATCTATCTATACTACAATAAGAGAGCTGTCTGTACTATAGTAAGAGAGCTGTCTCTCTGTCTGTTCGTCCGTCTGTCCGAAGCCTTATTTTTTCCCTATCTAATACTGAAGAAAAAAGTTCCAAGGAACCCCAAGAGTTTTCTTGTGGAGAAGGTATCTTCGACACGGGGACGCACTTGGGCGCTTGCCTGCATGACCGTGTCTGGACATGTTCATTGTTCAACGGTACTTCGGGTGATGTCACTTAACTACGCCTCATCTAGACTTGATAGTATCGGTGGATTCGGTTCAGCTGGTTTCGGTTCACCATCTGAACCGAATCCACCGATACCAGGAACCCTTTTGTTGAGCTGAGACGTTTTCCAATATATATTTTTATGACTTATTCAACAAAAGGGTGGCGTTTGGTGCACAAGTCTGAATAATAATTCAGTGATCCATCTGTTATCTCGGTTAATTGGTTCCAGTACGTCCTGCGAAAAGTGAAAATATGCGAATTAGAGACACCGTATTTACTTTAGTATATTTTAGCCTTTATGGACGCCACGTTGTGTTCACAACCGTACTGTTAAAAAAAAAGAAAAATGAACAGCGATATGGCTAAGGCACCCTGTACTCATGTAACTGAACAAGTCTCATCTTCAAGGCTACAAGGTTAAAACTACACAAGCTTCTAACGTGAGGGTAGCCATTGGGCAACATGGAAGCATCTCTGTTATATGTAAATGATGATTGGCATCGCGTGTTTGTTTCTGTATTAGTTACCGGTTTCATTTATATTTATTTTAAACATCGTAAAATTTTCCATAACTTCCTTTGTGATTTAGTTTCTCCTATTTTTCACTAAAGCAAAATGAGTGACAGAAAGGGGCAAGCCCTACCATGTTGTAGTACAGAGGTAACAACGTCTTCGATTCCCACTTCACAAGTAGCAGTATTTCTATTATGGTGTAGTGGATGCGGCAGCAGCCCAGACCGTCATTGAATGATGGCATAAATAATAACTTCATCAAACCTTCTGTTGTCTTCGCTAGTGTTTGTGATTTGCTTCTGAAGGATAGTTTTCTCTTTTTTCTTTTCCTTCGCTGATCATACACTCAATTCTTCCGCCACGGAGCTCAAAGGAAGAAAAATCTTTGTTATTGGAAGGGAATGCAATTTGTATCTATGTTGTCCCTAACAGGTGCCTCGGAAGTCTTGAAAGCTGAAACTGAAAAAAAAAAAAAAAAAAAATTTGGACATCAACGTCCTCTATGCCATTTAGCAAATAAATTTCCTTAATCTACTACTTTAACTCGGGACAGAGATTCCCATCAATCAAGCAAACAAACAAGCACGCAAGCGGCCAACCAATGAACGGTGCATTATTATTTAGTTAAATTCATGTTCACTTATGTCGGGGTAACACACCACAGTCGTACACGCAGCTTGATGCGAGGATGTGCAGCTCGCGCGTCGTTCATGCTACCGTATCTATATGCTACCGACTTTAAATATGTATCAGAACAACGTGCGAGGTGCACATATTCGCATTCAGTTGCGCGTGCGATTGCATAACGTGGGCCCGGAATTAGTAGATAAGACAATTATTTCAAGTTTTAGTTGCTTTTTGCTGCAGAGGAAGTTTTGCACCATCAGTTTTTGTAGCTTCATGACTTTTTTTATATATAGATTATGTCCATTGTTCGCTATGCATGACGTTTCACAGCCGATGATAGTGCGCACGATGAACATGGTTATTGTCCCGACTCTTCGTTGCTGCTAAATTCTCATCTGGATTGAACTAACAGCAGGTTGTACTCGTATGCTGGACAAGATCTGCTCTGGTGAGCTCCGGCGTATTGGACTGCTTATAGTCTTTAGTTGCGTAGCGATTTTCACATTGCATTGCAAGAGAATTAATTTTCACCGCTATTGTTATAAGACAGGAATGCCGCTGTGTAAAAATATGGCAGAATTGACCCTCCTCACTTCTTTTGTTTATTAAACTGAAGATGAAGCTGACATTTATAATGCAGCTTTCATAGCAGCTTCAGCTTCACAGTCAAGAATAATGACGTCGTATAGTGCAAATTCTTTGCCATATTATTTAAGGCCGGTTATACACTAGCTACCAAGCCATTTACAGACTGGCAAGTTCTTATTGATAATTTATTATAGAGCCGTACGTATGACTTACAGCTGGTGGCTTATGATCAAAAGATATAGCAACTCGGTTTCATTGTGCACTATATCACAACGATGACTAGGTAGGGGAGGTCTTGGCACCATCGCTTTGGTCATAACTACAGCAATGCTTTGGCTATCCCGCAACCAGTAATCATACTCTTGTTACTCTGTGGATTTCCACTATCACGTGATGAAAAGGTTAACTAAAGAATATATGCAACAGCGTTCTAAACATTCAGGATGTTTGATGATCATGTTAGTAGTCCTCACAGCAAACAGTTTTGGCAATTTTTTAGTAATGAGTTGTTAACTCAATTTACGAGTGCACCTCAAGTAGATTTGAACAGCAACTATTCTGTAACATTTACCAAATTGCCAGAGAAATCTCTTAAAAGCTGTTCATGCATCATTCACATATTACTCAACAAATCTTATGAGATCTCCAATCTTGCACAGATTCTTCCATTTGACAAACTTGCGTCATTTTATGAAAAAGTGAAAAATTTCCAATGAGAGACATTTTGGAGGTTGACTGATAAGGTTCAGGTTAAAAAATTATCGTTATCATTCCCTATACAAGAGGTCATAATAGAATTTAACCTCTTTCTTCCTATAATGCGCTGTGCTGCTACTTATTAGAGCCTATTTCTGAAGCAATAAAGCCTACGTTGAATTCATCCTGAACACTGATTACACAACGACGCATCGTGTCTACCAGTCGCCGCCTAATGTCTCCCATGGGAAATATTCAAGTGGTAGACTGAGAAATGAACCAGAAAAAGTCGCGAACAGAGCTGTTCTACTCGCAGCTGTGACGATAACGAAAGAAACTTGTTAATCACAAATACTGTCAATAGTACCTGGAAAATTTTTAACAGGACGGCAAGTCACTTATTTCAAAATGTAACATATGTTTTGTTTCTTTGAAACTTGACGTCAAATCGCAAGAAACACTTCAGACTTCCTCAGAATTTTACACAGTTTTATTGAAAATTGCTTAAGTAATATTTCATCACAAACTGGCGCTAAAGAAAGGCAGTGAACAATATGAAATGATAGTTATCTCGCATGGAAAGTAACAAACATGCCATATGCTGTTTTTAAGCCTCCCAACATGCATTCACCTACATTACAAAGTGATGAGAACACATGAAGCAATACTAGAATATCTAATTACTTTATGTACTAACATTATGTCACATACGTATCAGCTACACGTTTCACTTAACCCATTAATGCATAACGTTAGCTTTATTTTTAAGTAAGACAAGCACTATTGATGCCGTCCACAAAAATGGACGGTACACGTTAATGCGTTATCACTGTGATGTAACAATCATTGCAGAGCCAAAGGAAAGCTGTAACAACTTAAAAACTACGTAAAAAGTCCCATAACTTACTGTAATATTACTAATTAAATAGAATGCGCCAGACCTGCAGTCTTCACCATCCTTTTAACTGCGTTATTAAAATCTTCCCCAATGCATACTTACCTTGACACAATTATTGTCTGCCCTTCGCTACAACTGTGCTTTGCTAAGAATACTTTGATCTACGACACTGTTACACACTATTGTTCTGATGATTCTATGAGTATATTTACAGCACAGAATAATCAGAGAGCTGAAAAAATTTGAACATTCGTATGTCAGACATAATTCAGTTATGTCTCTTAAATTGAAATTTTACTGTACGACTATTTCTTTGCAACGGTCACGCTTCCATCTTTGTCCTTTTGATGGACAAATTTTAATGCAACTCAAGTTTGCACAATTAGAGTCCGCTAATGGATTATGATCTTAGTTTCACTGGGACCGACTCTCGAGACACCGGCCGAAGGGTTTCGTAGCAATTCATCTGCAGTGAGAGGTTGCTATGACAACAAAAATGACGTCACTCTAGAGGACTACAGATTGCTGGCGCCAGAAACCGGAGTTATCGATCGTGTTGGCGCCAAAACCTGCAAAACTCCGTCGAGTTCTGGCGCCAACTGGACGGTGCAGCGCCGGCAGCAGCCCTCGCTCGGCCTGTGGGGAGTCGCGTGCGTCGGCACCGACACGCGGAAGAGGGGTGGTGAGGCCCTCGGAGGGACGAGAAGGAGGAGCTGGCACTGCCGTGCTCGGGAGGGGGACAAGGAAGTATAATAAAGAACAGTAGGCAGGGATAAAGAGCAGATGAATGGAATATTCTGTAGGTAGCAGCGCTGGCAGAAGGAGTGGTGACAACTGAGAGACAAGGAGAATGTGCTGGGGCTGTCCAGTTCGGAGGAGGAGGAGGAAGGAAGGGAGGAGGAGGAGGGAAGGGAGGAGGAGAAAAAATCAGAGAAGACTAATAGGAACAGTAGCTAGGCAACGATATAGAGAACATGAATGGAATATTCAATTAATACTAGCGCCGAAAGAGAGTCCTTAAACAAGATAGGAACGAGACGGAGGAACTGGAACTGTGTGCGGGGAAGTGATAGGAACAAAGAGGAGCAGGGGTGAAGAGAGGTTGAACAGTTCAGACATGTGCTATAAAAGGAAGAAAAGAAACATGAAATATCAGGAAAAGTATGGTAAACCTGGAAGAGAAGGAAGAAACCGAGAAGCAAGAGCCTCCATATGTCAGTTTTCTCCCCATGTCGATGTTCGCTTTAAGAGAGAACACTTTAGGGTGCTGCACCCTTTATATGATGGCACAGCATAGAGATGAGAAAATAAATGTGTTTTGTTTGTTATTGTTTTGGTTGATTAGTTGTTTCGGGGTATACAGGGAAGAGAGAACAAAGGATGATGAGATGCAGGAATGATTCATCAGTCATTTAATGTATGTATAGCACGCGGAAGGGGAATATTGAAAATCAGAGAGAAAATAAAGGAACTGAAGTTAGTGAATTTGGGGAAACAGAAGGAAAGTGGCAGAGAACCAGGAGACAGGAATGGAGAGATAATTGAATTATTCACTACTCTAGGTATAGAAGTAAATTTATGCAATCAGAGGGTTGGTGGACTTAATAGCGAAGAGGAAGAAGATCTGGAAAAGAGAATGGAAAACGAGGCAAAGCTGGAGATGTCGTCAAGAATATGAGGGGACATGTTGCAAGGATGGTGAGGGACCTGATGGAGAAAAGATGAAGAGTAACAGTAACTAGTTAACTTTCTCCTGGCTATGGCACTAGCGCTTTATGTAGTTCCGCAAAGTCGAAAATCTAGCATTTTCGTAACTTCGAAGTCTACCCAGCGGCCGGGCATTCATAATCTGACACACGAGTTATTGCCCTTCTCTCTGACGGGTATAGGGGAAAAGCTCCGGGAAGAAAAGAGCCCCGGTAGAAAAAAAAAATCCGGATTAAAAAAGCCACCCCGAAAAAAGCCCGGACGGAAAATGCCCCCCCTATCTTCTAATGTACATTTATTACCCGTTCTTAGTTATATTATCACGCAAGTTATATTAAAATAAGTTACATTATACTGCACTATATTTACGTACCATAACCTATCGAAACCAAGCCAAACCTACAGTAGTCAGTAGTCTAGCATTTTCTAATTGAACGTAGACTACTCTAACCACTTATAACTAAACCAAACCCAATCTGATATAACATTTCCTAGTTTTTCAAACCTAACTTAACTTTACCTTAGCTAACTTGACCTGAACATTCTTTATAAGTGCGATTTAGAGAAAACTAGGCCTCGTCCACCACCAAACCGTGCCTAATGGTTTGTATTTGCCTAACTTTTCGTATATCAGCAATTTTTATCCTATAGGCCCAGGAAGCAAAAAGTGTAATCGGAGGACTCAATGGGAGTAAAATAAATTTTAGCTGTAACCGCATGTAGCCAAATGACGTCACACTGACGAGTCCAAATATTTGAGGGCCGGACCTCAGGCTCTTGGGCTCTTAATCCTAGGTTGGGCTCTTAATCCTAACCAATAATACAAGCAATTTTATATTCTTGACGCGGGAGAAACAATAGGAATAGTTATTGCTCAAACTTTCTGTACTTAATGACAACCATTTTACAGTGTTTTGTGTGTGGGTGCAACTCAAGTAGCTGGCCATGGAGTCACGAGCGGGAGACTGAAAGAACTAAATCAAACAATTACAGTGATAGGCTATACTTAAATATGTTTTGAAGAGCAGTGTAAGTCTGTAACTGAATATGAAGTCTAAATAAGGCTTCACTTCAAAGAAGAGACATCATGCAGGCGGCCATACCGGCCCAGATTATACCTCTAGTGCTGTGAATGCCTCCACAAGCCTCCACTGCAATTTTCTATTTATAAAATTGTTTATTGTTCAAGTAGTATATTATATTCTCTTCGTTTAGTTATGTACTTGAGGGATGAAATTCGCAATTGACGACGATTTTCAGTCGAAATATATTAAAATACTCATATGCTGCAGAGCCGGAGCGTTCATCGATGTTGACGTCACTTGACACTTTTGATGCTATGGTCCTCGTGAATTCTCCCGTTGCCCTCTTCGCTTCGTGGATATACGTAACCGATGTACCCTATTTTTGGACTTAGCACAAGTCCATGATGTAAAAATTGGGCTCCTATGCATAACTATAGCACACCTTAACCTTACTAACCTAACCTCACATAACCTGATCATACCTAACCTGATTTTGTCACCTAACCTCACGTAACCCTACTTCACCTCACCCAATCTAACTTCACCTAACTTAACCTAAGCTCGCATAACTAAATCTAACTTAACCTCACATAACTTATTTCAGAGGTTCTTGTAACCCACATTCACACATGCAAATGCTTTGTCATATTTAGCTTAGCACACTCTCGTTTAGTTTACTTAAATATGCTGTATTCAAATAAATGAACAGAGTTCTCAAATAAAGCTTCAAGAGAAAGCAGAGTCTTTTCCTACCGGGTGTTTTTTTTTCGGAGACCCTGTCTGACATAGCAATCAGATGCACCCACTATTCGGGTTTTTGGCTGGCCAAATTATTCAGTATTATTTAGTTAACGATCATGATCTAAATCTAAATTATAAAAAAGGTCACCGCTTGTAGCTACCCTTTCACTACCACATAATTAAAATCTCCGAGTGTGGCAATTGAATTTGAGCCCAATAGTCGTGACGTGTCTCAAGTTTCAAACTTTGTCTGGTGAATCAAGTTTCAGGCGATAACTCTCAATCGATTACCCCTGAGACTTCCAAGAACACTGTTCTTTAAAACGGAGTTTTCTGTCATCTAAAACGTTAACGGGTTGCTTCTAACACCTGCAACACGATTCAAAGTGACGAAGCCAACGCTCAGGTCTGAAGTTCCAGAAAAGTCAAGTCCCGCGGGCTTCAACTTTGACGAACCAAACGCTGATAACTCTACTACTACAGCCTTCGCGCTAGCGATTAGCCCACGGCAGTCAATGAGGATTCGACCTTTGGTTCAATTTTGAACACATTTAATTTGTTTTCGCTCCTCTGCTGTATTTTGCAACATTTTGTTACAGACTGCAAGCTAGAGACTCAATCGTGCTCATCGTTGTGTCCGGCGAATATCTACTGTACCGTGTTTATGAACTTTGCTATAATGTAGTATAGTTTTCTGTACATTTCCTGCTACTGTGTAATTACTACTAGCTAGCTATACACGTATACTAAAATATCTAAAACCACGGTTCGAACCCAAGTCCTCGCTCTTCGTCACAATATTTGGTACCTGTTGATAACTCTACTTTGATGCAGCACATTGCGGCACTTTTTGAAGGCGTCATTAGTTTACCATATTTGAAGTTGAATTCGGTTTAACAGTTTCTGAGAGGAAGCAATTTGTCATAGTCTATGTTGCATAATTTTTAAGCTTAGAACGATTTAGAGTGAACTAGGTCAGTAATAAATATTACTCGCTTTACATGAGCTCGCAATATTTGATTGGGTTAGATTATTGAATAGTTTAAGCCTCCGTCTCCAGAACTAAGGGCATCTAACAGAGGATAAATAAGGGAAAAATAGGATGCTGATACAAACGGGAATCCATGCACGAAAGTGTTCCCACACAGGATCAACGCGAGTGGGAACAGCAAGTCCGCAAAGAAGATGAAGAATAGAAGAAAGTAATATTAGCAAGAGTATGAAATCGGAAGGAAGCGAAGTGGGCACGAAGACAAACGTCACGAAGGCCTAGCTAAGGGCTAAGGTAACCTATGCTTCACAAACCCCCTGGGGTCGCTACTCCCCATAACGTAGTATGGGCAACTGGGCAAGCCTATACTAATCTTACCCTATGGCCCATTCAATGCCCCCCGAGGAGGAAAAGAGCTCGAAAAGTTGACTAGTGCACCGATAAATCAATAAATAAAATATCCCTATTACAAAAATATAAGATGCTTTACAGCACTTTAGAAAGTAGTGGGAGTGTCGTGATGTTATATTAACTTCTGTACTTGGTATTAGAGGCTGAACAGGCTGAACGGTAGACAAAGAAAGTGATTCGGGAATGCATGGTGCGGTATGAGAGAGAGCGAGTGAGATACTTGGTACAAAAGGGTGAACGAGGGGGACGAGAGTGGTACCGCTTTCTTAGGGGTGATAGTATTACAGATCACCAGGAGGTAGAGGGGTTACTGATAGGAGAAGAGTACATGACTGACGGGGGAAAGATGACAGTGGCTATAAAAGACTATTGGGAAAACATAGGAGGGATGAATGAGGAAGTGCATATCCAGCAAAACTGCGTGAGTCTTGATAGGGTCGATATGAGTGAGGTAGATGTTCCAATAACTAGGGTAGAGGTTAGTAAGTGTGTTGAATGTCTGAAGAAAGGTAAAGCTGCTGGCTTAGATGGGATACCATACGAAATGTATAAGAATTGTGGTCAACAGATGATAGGCATTCTGACTAAATTATTCAATGCAGTACTAGAGAATGAATGAGTTGCAAAAAAATGGGGGACACAAGAGTAAGAAAGAGCTGAAGAATTGCCGGCCCATTGCCTCAGCTGACATTATTGGAAAAATCTTCTGTGCAATCTTGAATGACCGACTGAGCAAGTGTGTTGAGCGAGCGGGAGTGCTGGGTGAGGAACAGAATGGTTTTAGGAGTGATAGAAGAGCAGAAGATAATATGTATGTTCTGAGTAAAGTTATTGGACGAATGAAGAAAGAGGGTCGACGAGTGTACTTGGCTTCTCTGGATATTGAGAAAGCGTATGATAGAGTAAATAGAGAACTGTTGTGTGGGGTCCTAGGACATGTGGGACTAAGCACAGATAGTGAATATTATCAAAAATATGTACGTGAATACGAAGGGAAAATACAAGCTAGGGGACATAGAGACAGACTGGGTAGAAAGCAAAAGGGGTGTGCGCCAGGGATGTGTGCTGTCACCAACTCTGTTCAGCCTATGTACTGAGGAATTGGCTGCTAGGTTGAGGAGGAGGGGACTGGGAGTGAATGTTGGTGATGACCAGCGACTGTATTTGCTCTCGTAGGCTCTCGTATTTGCTACTGAGTGAAAGTGGAGAAGAATTGCAACAGATACTTGATACTGTGAGTGGTTATGGTAGGGATTTTCATGTTAAATTTAGTGCTGAGAAGAGCAAAGTACTAGTAGTACTAGTACTAAACTCAGTAGCAGATGATAAAAATAGGGTATGGCAGCTTAGGGGTCAGGACATCGAGCGAACAAGAGACTACAAATATCTAGGTGTGTGGGTGGATGAGCTTGGGTGCAACAGAACTAAACAGGAGAAAGTAAGCGAGGCAAATGAATGGTTTGGGCCGACTGTGTAGTGCGGCCAGCTTATGGGCTTGAAAGTATGAAATTCTGAGAGAGATCTGGAAAGTTGTATCTGTACCAAGTGTGATGTATGGTATGGATGTTGTGCCATGAAATGAGAGTGATTAGGTTAGGTTAGGTAACGTTAGGTACTGTAAGGTAAACGTTAGGTAAGAGTAGGTTAGGTTAGGCTAGGTTAGGTTAGCTTAGGTAGTGTTAATTTTAGTGGTGGCGCGCGCAGGAAAGCTTACGTGAACACAAAGGTGTAGTGAACGACGGTAGTGCAACCCGGTATATGATTATGACACACTCGAGTTACTTGAGACGAGCGCAATTTATCAACGAATGTTTAAGATCAAAGCTGTAACAAAGTTCTCTATTTCCATTCAGCTAATTGAATTTTTCTGCTAATAAAAATTTTGTATCGTTAATATAATGAATTTAGTTCTGTTGTATTCACAAAATACCTTTTATTTCTTAGCTCTAGCCTGCGTCGCAACACACCAACTAAACTTGTGCAGCTGTGGGCCAAGGGCCAATGTCTAGCTCCGGCATAATAGCGTAGTCAAACATTTTCACTGCAGCATACCAATTTCTTTTGATTCGCCTCCTACTTTATATACAAAATCTATCGATTCTTTACTGACAACTGAGCCTCACGTAAGGCTTTTCTCATTCGTACAGCTTGAATTTCATTGTCGTCCATATCTTACAAACAAACAAACTTGAAAGAAGACACACTTATTCTCCTGGATGCTGCGCTCAACATATTAAGGGCGCAGCACCCTGAGGTATTCTATTCTAAGACTGACAAGGGGAGAAAATTTGTATTTGGCCGGTAGATTCACGCCAGTGGATAATCATTGTCCTCACGTTATTAAAGACAACATATTAACAAAACAAATATCATTTATTATCTCGTATACAGGGTACAATGGATACACCTATCGAGGTTTTCTTTTTGACTTAATTCTAGAATTTTGAAGATCCAGTAGTGTGAAGAGCAGGAGAAACAGTCCGTGATGAGAGTCAATTTAGGATCCCTCATCGTGCATCGCCTGGCCTCTCGGTGCTGGAGTGCTCCACGCAGT
>LQNS02000210.1:12106971-12117513 GCA_001587735.2 Parhyale hawaiensis
ATTGAAACTATTTCCAGGATATTTTATGCCAGAAAAACCCCCGTTTGCCGCACGTTGATGCACGAAAATGAAACTACTGTGTTTCTGGAATTGCCATTCCACACAGTATTGTACATTATGCGCATTATAACAAAGTAGTACAGTACTCTTATCTACTTAACATAGTGCGTTACGTACGGTAGACCATTAGCAAACAGTATATTGTACATATAAATTCATAGTACCATAGATAATGGTACTCACCATTTGCAGTGTTGAGGCTGGGGTCATTGTTATTATTAACGTTAGCCATTATGAAAACTGTATGCAGTACAGTGAGGCTAGGCTGAAATATGTAATCCCCACCCCCATCCCAAAAAACCTAAGAATAACTATGTATCAAATGAACATTACTGCTCATAAAGCATACATACTGTACACTGTATGTATGTAGTTAGCTACAGTACATGATGCATTCACGTTTGAATGACTGCAAAGCTGGCCTAGGGGCTAGAGTTGACTTACACAAGTTCACCAAATGATGTTTTTGTTAGAAGTAATAAATGACTTTTCTAGCCTACTTTTATTAAGTATAGCACTCAATATTATTCATCACATTCTTTTTAAAAACTCAAAATTAAACCCATAAATTTGAATTTAAATCTGTAAAATAACACTACAACTGAACACCACGATGTGCAGACGCATACTGAACAAAAATGGCGGTGGTTGCCTTCCGATTCCCGGAAGAGACCCTGCCCAATTAGTGAATTTCAGTATCTGCGCAGCGTCACTTCCGGGAATTCTTCTGAAGGTCCGGAACTTCTGCCAAAGTTTTCGGGAAATGCCGAAGTTTTCCGGGAAATGCCAAAGTTTTCTGGTATTCCGGCTTGGTTTCAGTTTCCCAGAACATTCTGGGAATACCCCGGAAAAGTGAAAAAAGTCTGGGAAAACGAGAAGTCCGGGAAACCGGGTTCCGGGAAAACGGGGTTCCACTGTAATTCGGTTTTCCTCGGAAAAGAGGAATACAGTAAATACTTGGTGGTAGGCACTTGTGCCCTAGCAACTTCAACAACTTATATTGTTTGCTTAAGTACTTTGTGGTAAGCCCCTGTGGCCTTAACAATTCTGCAAAGCATATTGCCTCATGATTTTTGGTACTTTTGCGGTGGCAGCCCTATGGCCTTCCTGTGCCACCTGTTAAAGTAACATCAAAGACTGGATAGTAGAACTTTGTTGCCCTAACAATTCCATCTAACACAGCAATACATTTAGGTGTTAGGCCTTTGTGCCCTAAGAATTCCACAAAATATATTGTTGCCTCAAGTTTTGGTTGGTAGGACTTAGTGCCATAACAAGCATATTTATACTGTATATTGATGCTTGCTTGATTAGGCTGCGCGCCCTCGCAACGCCGCCAAGCAGGAATATTCTCACTTAATTGGTAGGCCGTAGTGCCATAACAATCCACTAAGCATACATATTCGCACCTTGGTTGGTAGGCCTTAGTGCCGTAACAATCCGCCCAGCACACTTTTTCACACTTGGTTGGTAGGCCACAGTGCCATAACAATCCGCCAAGCATACATATTCACACTTGGTTGGTAGGCCTTTGTGCCCTAACAAGTCTGCCAAGCCTACCGTAAGATAGGGGTGACTTCGGACAGTCAAAGGAAAAGATTAGACGATGAACATCCAAGCAAATGCTATAAATGGTGTAAAGAAACTTTGCTCATGAATAAAAGATTTATGTCTGTGCAATCTTAGATGTTTTGGGGTCCTGCAATAAGACTTTGTACAAGAAAAAAAATTATAAGTAAGGAATGGTAAACCATCAATATTTTCCTATCAATAAACTTCACCTGGCAGAAAAATTGGTGTGGCCAGGAGTGAAATGGAACATAGGTTAAAACTATCTATGGCATTCAATATGATGAGCTTCCACTTCGAGACATTTTACACCTTGTTTAAAAATATGTGTATTTTGAATGCTCAAATAAGTTATTTATGTGTCTTGTTTTTTTGTGGGGCGACTTTGGACACCCTTCTGTACTAATAAGTTGCTAGAATCGTATCGGCGTGTAGAGTAACTAATACACACAAGACGCATGTGCGACCATAAAAAATGTGCGTTGCCGCAAGACTCGTGATCGGCAGACGTGTAGTAGCTACACGACAAGACACATGCGAAGCTGACAAATGGAGCTAGCTGTCATAGCTTGTCAGGATGCTTGACACTTTAGGTCTATAATCAAGCAAGCAAAACTTGAGAGTGCAGGGATTGGATTACAGGGGCTTCCCTTTCTTGTGTTGGGTAATAGCAGTGGAATATGTAGCTAGTCGATGTAATGTTGCTGTTCAATGCACGGTGGGAAATATTCCTACGTACCATAACTTGAAATTAAGCATTAATGGGAAACACAACAGTGGTTGCCACGGTCATAGTTGCAGCTGTCGCAGTCTAGTGGTCGCGGTTACAGTGCTTGCAGTTGCGGTCACAGTGGTTTTTTAAAGGCCAAATTTTTGTCCAAAGTCTAAAAAACTGTAGGTCAATGCCACCTCAACAGATTTATGGGTCAAAACTTAGTAATTCCTACCCCCACATTGGAGGTTGAGACCTCTCTGAATACATGAAGCAATAACCTTAAAAATTGATGTATGTAGACTGTAGAGCTTATTGTAGACCTCATTCTAATACCGTAGCTATAACGGGGTAAATCGGGACACCCGAGGTAACTGGGGACAGCACTCTCAGTTCACATATTAAAGGCTGTAGAAACCAAACTGTGCAGAGTTTTGCCAAACTAAAAATAGGACAATAAACTTCAATATTTTTTGCTATCGATTCAGCATAGAAAACATTCAATTCAGCTCATGCAAATTATAGAAAAATATTCTAGAAAAAAAACTATTTTTTTTGTTTTTTCCAAAACCCCCCTGCTAAGGTCTGGGAAGAAAAATCCAAAAGGTGGAGAGCAAAAAGTTGCTTAGATGGAATGTAGCCTAGGGTGTTGGCTATAGAATCTCACAATCATAATTTATCTACCTCTTATCAAAACAAAATGGCCTCTTATCAAAACAAAATGGCGGCCATTCCCGCAACCCGGGGTAATTCGGGACACCTTACCGGGGTAAGTCGGGACACACAGTAAAACGTGTTTCTCAGTTATATTTTTCAGTAAAAAGGCCCGATTTAACTTGAAAGTGACGAAAACATTCATTGTTGTTCACGGCGATAAGTATTACTAGGTATGTATTTACATGAAAAAATGTACTAATAACATCAAATGCGGCACTGGATATTACTTGGCAATAATGATATATATATATATTACTTGGCAATAATGATATATATATATATATATATATATATATTACTTGGCAATAATGATAGTGCAGCATTATAAACTAGTTTTTAGTTACGTTTTATGGAGGAAATACGTCAAGAAGGACATGTAACAGGCACTGAGATGTGTAGAGAACATGGTATGCTCCATAACATTAGCTGGATTCTACATCATTGCAAGGAATGCTTTGTATTGTAATGTTCCATCAGAACGTCATACAGAGAATTCAACATCGTGTCATATACTTTGTCAATGACAGAGTTTTTAGGCAGTTTTTCACCATAGAGTGCCTGTCAATGACATTTGGCTGCAAATCAGGCATGTACTTATGTAGAATAGAGTTGAGAAAGATTTAGAAATTTGTGATAGAATGCGATAGTAGAAATACAATTCAATCTTACTCCACAGGAGTTTATGACTTCAAAAACTTCTTCCAACTTATTAATATAGTCAAATAATATACAGTGGACATTGGCAATCATCATTAAAGACATCTGAGCTTCTAAAAATAGTTTTCAATCATATTTCTAACAGTTTTTTTTACTGGTGTCCCAAGTTGCCCCCCCCCCCCATGCCGAGGTAACTCGATTTTCATTCATTGGTAGCTATTGTTAAAAGCTAGAATTTTTTCTTATATAGCGTCGACCGGGGTGATTCATCGCATTTTCCGCTTACTTTAAAATTACTAAAAAACGGCTTGGGCTAGGAAGTTGAAACTTTTCACACTTGTATAAGATGTTTCAAGGTACGTTCATGTCAATTTGTGGAAACGTACGTTTTTTTGTATTGAAGTTATTAACGGAAAACCACGCGATGGACTTCTCATTGTAAAACGGGGTGATTTCACTACATTGTTGGGGTAGAAAATTGCAGTGGAATAATGATAGTAAAAAATGGGTAAAAACGTTACTAAAATGAAGACAAACTGTTAGGAAGCTATATAAGATGTTTCCAGGCAGGTTGGTATGTAGGTATGTAAATTTCCCAATATGTATATGTATATGTTTATTTCGTATATTATAACATGGTTTGTGGACTAGACTACGTATTGATAAAACTTTAATTTCATGGAGTTGCTTGATTCTGCTCTCCCTTGATTGATGATTGACAGGATGATTGACACGTTTGACAGGATGATTAATATGTTGACAGCATGATTGACAGGTTGACAGCCTGATTGACAGGTTGGCAGCATGATTGACAGGTTGACAGCATGATTGACAGCTGTCACTTGAGCTTGATAGGCGGTGTCGAGTGTCTTGAGCATCTACTGTGGCACACACACGCACACAGGAGTCCTGCCTGTGAGAGCTAACTCCACCCACCCCTGCCCAAAAGGGATACGATACTAATTAGTAGGAAAGGCTGTCCTGTGTCACCAAACAAAAAACATGACACAAAAAAATTTTGATCACTGAAATTAAAAATATTTTTTAACAATAAAAAAAACAATAGTTTTTTGAGCCTGGAAATTCCACATATTTTTTTCAAAGTCTATAATATCTCAAAGTGGAAGGTTATCATAGATGGTGGTATGCTCCACTTCACTTTTCATTGCATCTATTTTTTTTTTGCCCAGATGAAATTTTTTAATGGGAAAAAAAATGGTTGTTCACCACTCTTTGCAATTTTTTTTCGATGCATAAAGCCTTATTGCAGGGCTCCAAGATATCTAATTAGTTTCCTTACATTGTTTATAGCATTTGCTTGGATGTTCATTGTCCAATTTTTTATTTGAACCACACTACTCTAAGAATAATCGATAAGCTAATAATCGTGAATTGTAACCTATCTGAAATAAAACAGATATTGCATTAGAAATGATGGTAAATGGTTTGAAAAGCAATATTCATACATTGTGAGCTATGAAAAACTTATAAAATGCAATTTTGCAAGTGCGATTTTTCACCCCAGATGATTTTTTACATCGGGGTGAATCATCGCACTCACTAAATTCATTATAGCTAACGAACCAGAGGGATTAGAGCAAAATGCTTTCAACACATTCATTGTGGGTCCTATAACTACATTTCTGCCAAATTTGAACAAATTTCACCAGAAACTTTGGTCTCCAGCATCAAAGTTGCGGGACTTTGGTGCGAAACTTGCGAAAAAAGTTTTTTGGGGTGGAAAACTGTGACTGTTCTTCATCAGTAAATAAACACAATAAAATTGAGCGAACTTGAATAAATGAATACATCATTTTAAAGAGAAAAAGATGGGCTTTCCGATGGTGCATTTAGTTTTCTTCTGTTTTTTCATTTTTGAGGTGAAAAGTCGACTGCGATTATTCTCCCCGACGTACGAGGTGCGATGAATCACCCAGGTCGACGCTATACACCATTCTGTAGCTCTCATCCAGACCTACAAAATGACACCTAGTTTGTAGCAAAAATCTTTCATAGTAAGAAGTTATTAACAAAAAACGTCAAAAATCATCCCGAGTTACCCCGTCGTACGGTAGCCGCAACAAAGGGGAGGTTAAGAAAATCCCATAATGTTGAAAAAAAAAGAATTAAAACCACAGTAATACTACATTAGTAGCAATGAACTAAAAATAGGCCTACATATTGAACCATGAGAAAACGATACTAAGACAGCTTTTAAATAAAACATAACAATTGAAGGCTGATGTAACCGTTCATTCCTGGAACTATCTAAAGCTGCAAATCATTAGTGTCAATATCATTTCACATTACTGCCTATGTAGCTATATTGCATATTTTGCGGTTGACTGCGTTATATCACTTAATGGTTTCCTATTTTACATTTTTTGTTTGCCTGAGTTAAGATTGGATAGGCCATAGGTGGCAGCAGATGAACCAACAGACCCATTCCAAAGAGACTATGGAACTTACGCCCTTGTCCTCTTTGAACTATTGCCATTATGTCAGTAGGATATAGAGGACTGGAGAAAAGAGAAGAAGAAAAAGAACGGGGGGGGGGGGAGAATCCAAGCCAGAGAGACTATCATGAATGCACGCAAGCACGATCAATAGTCGCTGATATGCGGAGCTTAGAAATGCCAACCTGTGTAGTAGGAACGGGAGAGAGAGAAGATGGATTAAGGTGGCCTTGGAAGCTTTGGCCTTTTAGAGTTTGCAACTCCTGGGGAAGGAGTTCTTAGCTGTGGAGGATGTCTCTTCCATTGTATGTGAAGACGATTTTTATATGACTTGACTTACTCCGCACCAATAATGTCAAAAGGGAGTCTTATTCCAAATGCTGTCTCTGGAATATGGAAAGAACTGCTGACTTACGGTCGTTCCTTAAGCTTTATGCTTGAGTTTTTGACCGTTGTTTTGCAAGTGATCATTGAGGTCTCTATCCAAGAGGTCCATTGTAGGTACATTGTTGAAACCATTCAAAATACTTGATGTTGCTATTAGTTGCCCCCTAAGTCATCTTTGCTCAAGAGAGATCTGACCCAGATCTTTTAGGCGACATTCATACGGCTTGTTTCGCAGCTGAGGTATCAATTTCATTGCTGTGAATTGGACTCATTCCATGTTATCAATATCTTTACACATATGTGGCGACCTGAATTGAAGGGCAAATTCTAAGTGTGTCCACACTAATGCCTTGTACAAGGGAATGATGATGTCCTTGGACTTGTATTCAATATTTCTGGTGATGAATCCCATAACTCTGCTTGCCATTTTCACACTCATGTCAACTTGCTGTGTTATAGTTTGTTTGTAATAGTGATTCCCAAGTCACGTTGTTGGATGACAGCAGCCAAATACCGTCCCATTAATTTTCAATGGGGTTGAAGGGTTCACCAGCCCTATGTGTATTACGGAACATTTGTTGACATTAAAGCCCATCTGCCACGTTCTGCTCCATTCCATAAGGTGGTCAAGGTCATGTTGCTCAGCTCATGCTATATCACTTCATGGGTGCCTACATTACATTGCTCCAAGTGTGTCTATGTTACACACTTCATGATTGCCAACATTATATTATTTAATAGATGACTAGGTTTTATCACTTCATGGTTGCCTAAGTTGTCACATCTCAGTCAACCCACCTGACTTCCTAAATTATTAATATTATGACTCAACTCTTTCTACCTCTTATTTGGTGGAGAAATGACAAACATTGTCATTTTTTATGGCCAGCTAATTATAGTTTTTTGGCATTGGTCACATTGAGGGGAACCCACCAGACTTCCTGTAAAAAATTATTAACAGTGCTCAACTATTTCTATGACTTTTTGTGTTCCCAGACAAATATAGAAATGTTTATATACTGTATACAAATACTGTATATGTATATTTAAATCTTCTACAAAAACATCACCGGCACCGCTCTTCACTTTCTCCGTGGGTGATAAACAAATAGATTGTCACAAAAATATGTATTGTCATTTACTCTTCATGATATATTGCTAGGTACCTAACAGCTCATGCAAATTTCATAACAATAACTGGCACTGCAGCAGTTGAGTGCAGTTGAATAGCTGACTGCAGTCTGCAGCAGTTGAGTGAATACTGCTGCTAGATGCACGACTTCCTGTTCTAACTTCGGCAAGAATTTTGTCGCTAAGCGTGTATACCTAGTAATTTTAGTTAGCAACTCCATTTGGTGGTATTTCATAACAAATGGAGGATATCACGAATTTTAGAAGCTTCTGTTCTACAACATCACTTTACTTTACTAAATATTGGGAAATAATTTTATGCTACTGCAAATATCAATGGATATCATAAACAGTTGCTTTACGTTAGTACACTTCAAGCCTTAATATTGCTGTTTGTTTTTGCATATATGTATGTAGAAGCTTTAAAAGTATGTAGCTACAGGTTTCCCAGTCATTACTGAATGTAAAAGAATTAAGTCAAATAGCCTAAACAAAGTATGAAAAACTATTTGCTGCACAAAATGCACCACCCTCAGGTCTCTCACTTGGATTGTGTCCTTTACCTGTAGATAGCTACAATTCAAGTAGAAAAAAATTTGATTGTGTTTTATAAACTGCAACAGCACCAGCAATATCAAGCAATGAAGCTCTCCCTCAACCAAATCAAAAGCAGTTCATCCAGGGTACATATAATAGGTTTGTTTGGAGGTCCAGGATGCTGGTCACCAGTCACGCAAGTCTCCTGCTTCAGGTCCTCCATTTGTAGGTGACTAAGAGTATACTGTATGTGTCAATACCTACCTTTGGAATTCCTGCCCTTGACTGTTGTGGCAGAAAGCATTGTGAGCTGTAAGGTTTCTCTGCATAGTGTCTTGGGTTACTTTCTCTATCAGCATATCACATTTAGTGTATTCTTTTTTTGCAATATCGGCTCATGAGCAAATGATGTGCCATAGGATTAGCTATGTCAGTTAGGTTTGCTCATGCAATGCAATTTGGGAGCACTAGCCCCTGGGAAAACAAGAACCCAGTGGTTACGTACCGGTACTTCAGATTTTGCTTGGCCTGTGGGAGTTGGGATGTCTGTCTTTTGTGCTCACTCTGCTACCTTCCATTTTCATAGGCTACTCTTGATTATTTGTTCTGGTCATCTTTGTGGCTTGTTGTGCCCAAGCATGTTGATTCTATGTGGGAACACATTCATGCATGAATTCTATGTTTTTTTTTTTTTGCCAAGCTGTAGGTACCGGTATATATGTCCCTGCTATTTACCTTGAATCGGATCGATGTTTATCCTGGCTTAGAATAGAATATAGAATATCCTAGTTTAAAGTAAGAAGATAATTATAATAATTCATGTGCAATGTGTGTGTGCTGCATGGGGGACTGTGACAATAGCATTGGCTTGACTTACCAAGCTGCATTAACATTTATTCCTATGTAGCTATCACAATTCACACAAAATTTAACTTCTAACACCCTAGATACATAAATAGTTGCAACCATTTATATTGTTGACAAGTAATACCAGTGGGTTCCAATGATACCTATGAAGTGTCACATCCCATGAGGATCATTAAGGGTAGCGTACCTTCTAAAGACTCAGGCCCTCAGGATATTTTTCTTCCTTACCCCCAATGGTATTTCTTTCCTACTCTTGCTAATACTGCTTTTCTTCTGCTTCCCTCTTTTCCAATGTCTTTTTCCATATGCATCGATCTCATGAGGAAACATTTTTTATGCATGGGTCTCATGTATTAACATAGCTACTAGCTAAGTGTCGTTTTGCATTTATAAAAGCAACTTTACAGTGACTCTGGGGGTGTGAACCAATTTATAATGAATCCTGCCGATTCATGCAGTGTAATGGTAATCATCACTGTGCTCACTTTTAAGCCCATGCTTGTTTATTCTGCACCAAATTGTAGATTTGAAGAAACCATCCGATTTTTATTACCTATTCAGAATTGAATAGTTTATTTAAAATTTTTTATTTAGCCTTATTGAGAGCATTTTTAATGAAAATGTAACAGAATGAATTCAACACTGATCTAACCATACCATACTTTGCAATACCGTACATTTCCTTGTGTAATCAAATATAACCTAACTTCTATTCCCTTATTTATTGGACCTAATGCAGTTAATGCTCATGGGATTTTGATCTGATAGTAAACTTCCCTGTTTACTTTTAGGAATGAAAAAAAAAAAACTTGAAAATTGATGGCAGCATTGCATTACTCCATTGCCATATGTTCTCACCGTCACTGCTTTTGCTTGTAGAATACATGTTACTAGCTATATGAAAAAATGTGTCGTTTGTAGTGTGTAATGATCTATTTCCAATGTAGACACATATCATACTTGACTCTTTCTGTATTATTGATTTCTATGAGTGTAGTAAATGAACATTTAGTTAGTTATTGTATTGTGTACCTATATCTAAAACCTAACAAATCATTACCTAGGTGACAATAGCATTATTAGTGTACCAAATATGCTAGGTACGCATTAGCATAGAACTCCTTATGTCTCGGGCTATTGGTTTGTCTCACAAATTTATGACTTAGATATCTGCAGAAAAGAATATTACTAGCCTAAGGGCTGGTTTGGAGCAATTATGCCATTTTCAGCAACCAGGTTTGTATATTTCTCTGTCACTTCAAACCGTATGACTCAGTTTAGTATTAAGCGAGACGGCAGGTTAGACATTTAAATGCTACAGGTAGGCTACAGTCGAACCCCGTTTTCCCGGAACCCGGTTTCCCGGACTTCTCGTTTTCCCGGACTTTTTTCACTTTTCCGGGGTTTTCTCGGAACGTTCCGGGAAACTGAAACCAATCCGGAATACCG
>LQNS02000210.1:12126538-12138255 GCA_001587735.2 Parhyale hawaiensis
GTTATCAAGCAAAGAAAACATGTCACTAGTATAGAGAACGAACAACAGCGGGCCAAGCACACTGCCCTGAGGGACACCAGACACCACCGCAACTGAGGCACTCAAGACGCCGTCAAAAGACACTCTCTGCGTTCGCTGAAGATGAGCCTAATCGCAGACTACACTCCCGTATAGTATAGAGCCTAGTGTACTTTAGCCCTCTCTATGGGAACGTCTATCTGTAATTTAAGCTTTCCCAGCTGAAATATGTATGTGATTGAACCTGATATACACCCCTTCTTAAAATAAGAGTGAATTTGTCTATGTTAGAACTGTTATATACCTCTGTATAGCTACCTGTTAAAGCAAGTTCAGTTGAAAATTTAGTCGTTACACCAAGTATAGGATGCCAGTTGGATATTCGGGCATGAATTTAGATGACTGCAGTGGGGTGAAGTTCCCTGCCCAAGAAACGATCTTGAATGCACGCAAGCACGTTCAAGAGCCGCTTACTTTGCTTTGTTTGACTTTCATACTCCTACTGATGAAACTTGACTTTGTTCATCCTCTTCTTTCCTCACTTGCTGTTTCCCTGGGCATTGATCCTGTCTGAGAACACCTTTGTGTCGGAGTTCCCCCATTTTTATCAAAATTTTGCATGTCTCACATTTCTTCCTATGTTGGATCACCTTCGTTCTTGAGATGGCTTAAACTATCCAATAATATAAACTTGTAATTTTTTACACTCTAGGTGCTTTCAGCCTCAGAGTTAGGCTTTGTGTTCCAGGGTTTGTAATTCAATTTTTGACTTAGTCTAGCTACACCAGCAGTGTAGCTATTCTTTACAATAGATTGGTATTAATCTTTTGTTTAACTTAAAGGCGTTAGTAATGTTTCAATTGGCCTTGGATGGTCTACGTCCAGGATAGTTTAATTAAATTAGACTAGCTATGGACGTCTACACCAGATTGTTGAATTAATGTGAAATAGCTTTATCCTGGTCTACATAGATACAAGCTGACATCAGTCTCTCCTGGGAGTGTGGGATTAGTCCGGATAACTAAATTTTGCAATTCACCTTTGTACTTAGTTTGCTACCAATTGAAGTATGTTGCGAAATCTGTGGTTCACTGCAAGTTGTGGATTCTAACCACTCATGTTATGAGAATGGTTTAGGTATTGGTCCAATTTCAATTTGTGGATTAAAGTTGTGACCTAAGTTTTTGTACCTTGTATACTCCACTGTGTGGTTTGGTTTGAAATTAATCTACGTACTCCCTGGAGGGTTGACTATTGGAAGTTCAAACAACTGTTTTTAAGTGCATGAGAGCCTACAATGAAATTTCAGATGCCTTGATAGCACCACTGTCTCACCGGCTGTTTTTTTTTTTTTTAGCGAAATTTAAAGAGTACTGTATAAGTCATTATAGGACGTTATCAATGATATCTGCCCCATAAGTCACAGTGCTGTACTTGGGCTTGTTTTCAAAGCTAGCTGCCTACTTGCCATCTAACACTGCTCTATCTAACCCAATACACCTCGTCCTACTTAATGTTTATACAGTATTAACAGTATAACTTGATGCTCCTTATCAAACAGAACTCTGCTCCTCATTTGACCTATCGCTCCTCACCCAACCTAAATCTTTTTAAATCATCATAACGCTCCCCATTTAAGCTCAACCCTCAACGGTTACCCAGGTTAAATTCCCCTGGCAATTTCGAGATGGTTCTGAAACTCATCGCTTAGCGATGTTGGTTTGGCTTGACACGCCCAGTAGTTTCCCTATTTAGCTTGACTTCATTAAGGGTTGGTGTATGGTCCAGCTGTCTGCATTAGTTTTTTGCTAACTAGCCTATTTCATGAAAATTTCTCCCACAGTATGTAACCATTTACATGTGTTGTGCAACCTGGCTGTTTTTGCCGAGTGTTACCGTGTTTGTTATAATTTGTGAGCCCTTGCTCACTGACAAGCTAGAAATGATCAAGTTCTTCAACTCCACTAATGGAGGGACTGGTACCTTCACTCTGTTATGTTCCATGACCTGCTTACGGAAGACCAAGCTTTGGCCACCATGCATCATGTAGCCTATGGTCTCGTGAATTCTACCAATGGCAATTCCTACATGAAATGCAGAGAGAATTTGCAAAAAAAAAAAAATAGACAAGTCACGGATTGCATGAAAGTTTACAACTGGGGAAGGCACTCAGTACTCTGTGGACACAACCATGGCTGCATTTACTTCTGGCCCGCCCCTGCGAATGCTGGTCACCACCGTTTGCTTTATACCATCACTGGACAGTGCTACACAATTGCCAGGTAGCTACATTATTCTCGAAAAGCACTGGTGCCTTGGTGTTCTGTGTAGAGTGCTCCAGCAAGAGTGATAGGAAAACTTACCACAAATGCAAGAAGCGCGCAAAGGCGAAGTACCCACGCCACCCGTACCCTGTCTGGGGTGACTGTATCTGGTGAGTGTTACAGATATATGCTAGCTATCTTATAAAATGTTTCGTATATATGTTATGAATAAATAAATATATCTTATAGCTAATAGATGTTAGATACTAAATATAAATTATATATATTAAAAATACTTTTTACAACTTAAAACTAGACTTTTCTGTGTCTCCTTCACAGTTAGTGGTGGAGATAGAGAGATGGGACTCGGCCAGAGCATATCTACTCCTAACACCCAGACTACACGCACAAGAGGATAAAAAGATCGGACTATTCATACTATTTTTTGTTAAATACTGTAGGCTATGATGTTTTTTGGAAATTTTTTTTTTTTTTTAATTTTTCTCAAGGTTTCCTAAGGTAGCTACTTCTTAAACTGCAATTTTTATTCAAGATAGTATAAATGAAAGTGAAAAGTTTTATTTTTGCCATTTGCTCTCAAAATGAATGTTTTTGTTCATAAATATTTTTTCCCCTTCTTTAAGTTTGAATAAAATTCTCCCTGGGTAACCTTTCACTTCAGCTAGCAAAATAAAGGGTAACTGTCCTAGGGTTAAAGTAACACCATCCAACCAAACGCTCCTCACCCGACCTAATGCTTCTCATCCAAACTAACACTCATCATTCAACATGACGCTCTTCATTCATTCTGATACTTCTCTAATACTTCCTATGACCTAAAGCTCCTCATCCAACCCAATGCACTTCTACTAACAAATCACTCATCATCTAATACTGCTCTATTTAACCCCATAAGGCCTATTCCTCATTGAAACTAATGCTCCTCACCCAGCTTGAAGCTTCTCATCTAACATAACACTCCTTATGTAACCTAATTCACTTCGTCTAATTTTTTGGTCATCATTCATCATAATTCTTCTCATTTGACCTAATGCTCATCACCTAACCTAACATACCTCCTCCATGTCACGCTTCTTGTCGAACTAACACTTCTCATGTAATCTAACACTCACAGCTCACACATTAATCAAACAAAACTCATTCTATCTCACACTCTATAGCCAACTTTACATTCATCTAACCATGCTCTCTTCACTTGCACCTATGCTTGTCAACTAACATAACTCATTTTATAAACATGCCTTCTATTTATATTCTTTTCAATCGTAGTTGCTCACCTTTCAGGACTGCGTTTCTCAAATCTGTGCTTACTTTGAATTTTCTCTTCTCTATAAATTTTTCCGTTCATTCTTCGGAAGTCACTTGTTACTTTTGCTAAGGTTAGCTATGGTTTTTGTCGGAGTTTGTCTATCATCAAGAAAACTGAAGGTTTTGACAATGCTTACAAAATTAACAGGACATGGCACGTCAGAAGAAACAAATGGTCAGCTTTTGGTGAAGATCCATCTGTCAGAATATTTTATTTTCTTGGTAACATGACTCCAACATTTTTGAACAAATTTTCATGAAATTTGCAGTAATCTAGGGGAATGTTACTACAAGCAAATGGCTGAATATTTGGGATCATTCAGTCTGTTCTCTTTTGTCTCAGTATTTATTTTATGTCTATCACAAAGAAAACTTGAAAAGTTATGCAAGGATAATCATAAAATTAACAGGATTTGTTGAAAATATTAGAAGGTACAAAGGATTAAATTTTGGTTATAAATAGCTTGTATCTGTGTTTTATTTTATGTTTTATTATTTGCTAGAACTCAGGGCTAGGGGTCCAAAGGAGATGCACTTTTTGGTGAATTTTAGCATTTCCACACCTATGATTAGTTATGCGTGCATCCTCATGTGCTTTGTGTCAAATGCTTGAAAACCATGCCTCTTTCACATGATTTTTTCAGCTTTGCATTAGGGTAAAATCCCCCATGGGGTTGCACAAATCACAAGTTTTTTTATTTTTGTTTTGGTTTTACTATGACTGGAAACTATTTAAGCTCTGCATTGCTTAGTTATTTAACAAAAGTTTTATATCCATTTTAATACCCTTTATGCAATTTTTATATATTGTTAATAGTTCCTAGTAACGAATAAAAGTATTAGGTGCTTCCATTAAGGAGACAAAAACCCAAATGGACACACTCGCTCCTAAATGGAGCAACTAAGGCCCTTCCCTCACTATGAGTGCTGTAGGAGCTC
The DNA here is from genome assembly GCA_001587735.2 of Parhyale hawaiensis. Lineage (NCBI taxonomy): Eukaryota > Metazoa > Arthropoda > Malacostraca > Amphipoda > Hyalidae > Parhyale > Parhyale hawaiensis. The sequence continues at coordinate 12,131,089 of LQNS02000210.1, forward strand.
CTTTCTTGGGCGCTGCGCAATCGGGAGAACAGAGGATTGCCCTGGTCGCAGAAAGGGAAGAAGTGCCAAGGTAAGCTTAGGAGGAGCTTGGCACCCTTGAGGTCGGCAGGAGGAGCAGACCTGAGGGGACATGCCATGACGCAAGGAAGAATCTATGTGGCTTCTGGATGACTGGACTACCCTGCTCAGGGGACAGTATGGCCCAAGAGATTTTTGGAAGAGGGTAGGCATGTAGTTACGGTATAACGGTATCATGCCTGGAGAGTTGACAGGATAGGCACTGTTCCTGAAAGAGTAGGGTCAAATTTCTCTCTTTGAAGAAGCAGCACAACCGGTTAGATCGAGTATTCAAAATATTTAGTATGCCGGGGCTGGACTCTGCCAACGAAACGGGAGAGTCTTACCAATTTGTTTCTAGTCATCTTTAGTGCAAACGCAGGGCGTTCCGACAATACATGTAGCATTGCTAGTCTGATGCAACCCAGTTAAGCAGACAGGCTAGGACACAGATATTATACCTAGCTGTCTCTACCTAGGAGCCTATTGGTTCATATATCGTAGTTTTTATCTATGAGGTCACTGAACAGGAAGACCTTACTATGTTCAGTCTCCTGTCTGCACAAAAGCCAGTAGTCTACTGGGTATTCAGCTTCAAGTGAACTCCCAGATCCAACCAACAGTATTACAAAATTTGATTTTTATTTTTTTGGGTGGTTGGCGACCGACTGCAACTTACCGAGATGTGCAACAGGTCTTGATCGGCTTAATTAAACACAATCTGAGGTCTACAACCACACGCTGGCTTCAATGGAATTTTAACTAAACCCGGCTTCTGTCCATGCCACTGATGCCAGGTGAGGGCCTCTCGGCAAGCTGGTGTGTTGTCTGCTTGGCTTAATCAGTGAAGATACAGCGCGACTGCACACGCCGTTAGATAAACATGTTCACTGCAATTCGTTACGTCGGTTTGGCAATCTTTTAATTGCACTGCGCTGCGCAGCCCTTTAGTGCCCCAATACCGTAGTTGATTGTCACTGGAATATTCATTAGTAACGATGATGATATTTTGGAACAAGTATTTTAGAAGCGTGCCCCTACAGGACGCACATCGCAGTGAAAGTGGTCAGTCTTTTTGCCCGGTTAAACCCGGTCGTCTATGTGTGCTGAGCCATGTTTCCTCGGAGGGTATGGATAGACGCCACCAAGTTACTTGAATTGTGCCTTTGGGGAATAGGCACCACAAACAAAGTTCTGGCGACTGAACCCAGTTATGGCTAGGGTTATAACCACATGTTGCCGTCACTGCCGTGAGCTTAGCACGACTCGAAATCTGGGTTCAGCAGGTCCACGCGGAAGTTGGCCATTTATTTGAAAGGTTGAACTCAAAACGCTGCATGGCAGCATATTCTCTTGCAACGTTACTGCGGGAGCTTTTGCCAAGTCAGCTATGCTGAAGGCTTGAACAATCCAGACCCAAGTAAAACGGGAAACTCAACAGTGCTCTTGCTTGGCTTTAGCAGAGTTAATGCATAGTTAGTCCCAAAGCTTTCAGTTGGGGCATCAAAGAAAAGAAAAAAAAAAACACAAGGGCCGAGGCCACAGCTGGAAGAAGGAAGTGGCTTCCAGCCAGCCAGCATCGTAGGCAGCTTTGATATGTTGTAGGCCGCTGCGCTCATAAAGCTATGAGAGGCTCCCGTCCATTTTTTATTAGGATCGTGCATTTAGCACCTGGAGAGAATTAAAGTTCAGCACCCTCCAACTCGGGGAGAAAGCTTCAAAACCCCTCCCTGCGCTGTTGTCAGTAGATCAGTGCTACCGACAGAGGTACTCTGTTGGAGCAAGCCTGTGCAAATGTAGGAGTGTTCAGCTGACCTCTTCTGCAGTGGTGAAGTGAAGACAGAGTACCTACCTCTGATAAATTGAAAGAAACCGTCCCAATACCCGTAGTTTTAATGGTTTTAAACTCAGTGCAAGGGCTAGTTGTTTTGGAGTGAGGTATTGAGGTGGTTGCATCTGTACTAGTATATACATAGAGCCCAGAGAGCGTATCTGCAAATAAGATGAAAAAATGAGATTTTATAGTCCAATTCCTGAGCCCCTATAGGAGAACAAGAGCAATACCTCAGAATTATTCCAAGTCCCGAATAAGAAAGAAATCAGGAAGCTATGAAAGCGCTCTGTCATAGGTGCCACCAATAGAGGTACTCTGCCTCTGCTTTAGGGTAGAGGTGTTAGTCTGCAATCACTGGCTTAGTCTGCGATCACTTTTACACCCCTCCAATAAAAAACTGCTGCAAGACAAACCACTGATGCTAGAACGATCAGCTAGGGCTCAAATCGTGGCCAAAGAAATGCTTAATATGTCCTGCAAGTCATAAATTGTGATTCCCCGAACTCTAAAGTTAAGGAATTTTTTAAGTGGGAAAATTGCATGAAAATGTGCTCATTTTTTGGTATTATGAAAACTACCACTATCGGGAAATATTTTTTTTGAGGGATTGGCTTGCACTAAAGTCGCGAAATCAGTGTTTGACATCGTAGTACACATATTGGGACTAGTTTCCGGTAATTTTTTCGTGAGCCCACTTAGCATTCCCTACGGGGGGAGGGGTGATCGCACATTGCATTCCAAAAACATGCAAGTCGTTAGTCTGCGATCAAAATTCAAAAGTATTTTTTGAACCATAATTATCCAAAGTTCATTGTAGTTAATTAGTGCACCTTTTAGCACTTGGTTTAATATTCTAACGTTTGTACTTTCTTGTTTCAGGATGGCGTTAGTTTGCGATAACCATAATGACTGTGGTCGATCGGTCGACCACAGAAACTGCAGTGATTGACTGGTTGGATATATTGGTTTCGTGATTGACCACAGTGGTCGATCAGATAACTGCAATGATCGACCGATTGGGTACTATGGTTTCATGATCGACCACAGTGGTGGACCAGATAACCGCAAAGATCGACCGGTCGGACATTCCGGTATATTGATCGATCACAGTGGTCGACCAGATAACCGCAGTGATTGACAAGTCGGACATTGCAGTATTGTATTCCGGTGCGGAGATGGCGAACCGCCAAAAAGCAAGGAAAAAAGGTGTGGACAAAGCTGAGCTATATACCATATGGAGGCCTATAGTGTTGTCTAATAACCAGTAGGGTATCAAAACTCCAACATGTTTCTAAGTATTTTGAAAAATTTTCAGATTGATACCCTATGAAAAAACACCCTACAAAGATTCATTTTCCTGACACCCCGTTTTTTTAATTTGTGATTACTCAAATTCTAATGATGTAGAATAGTGAAACTTAGGGTGTTGGTAGCTGGTATGTGCGTGTTTATTTCCTGTGTATCCCGACTCTTTACCCCACTTCATGTAGGTACAGGAGCACAAACATAGTTCGCCATCTCAACCCCGGGATGTGATCGTATCACGGGGTGGAAATGGCGAGTGCAGAGGCTCTGTATTTCAGCTTATTGCCATGGCAGAACATAATATTTTGATGTATATAACATTCTTTATTACAAATAACCCTGTATAGATAGTACAATAATTGTAATGTAGATAAAGAATAGTAGACTTTCTACTTGATGAAAAAAGAATACTCTCGCGTGGTAATACCGATCAATCGATGCTGAGAGTAAGTTTTTAGAGAGACTTTATCGATACTTTGTATTGGACGTACTTTATACGGTTATGTGTAACAAACAATGTTATGATCGTAAAATATGGTGTTCTGCCAATGAAATAAGCATAAATACAAAGCCTTTACGTTCATCATTTCGACCCTGTGTCACGATCGCAACCAGGGGTGAAATAGCAAACAATATTTGTGCTACCGTTTGTACACGAATTGGGGTAAAGAGTCAAGATACACAGGAAATAAGGAAGCATATACCAGCTACCAACACTCCCACTACAAATTGTAAACAGGTTTAAGGAAAAGGAATTTTCATAAGGGTGTTTTGTTTCATAGGGTCGCGATCAAATTTTTCTTAAAATACTTAGAAACATGCTACAGTTTTGAAACTTAGTTGGTTATTAGACTACATTATAGGCTTCCATATGGTAGCTATGTAACTCAGCTTTGTCCATGCCTTATTTCTTGCTTTTTGGCGGTTCACCATTTCCGCCCTTGCTGTACACCATTCCCACCCCGATTCGCGGGGATCCAAAATCTTCCGTTTTTTGCATGTGAGTACTAAACTATACAAGATATAATGTTTATTTTTATAGGACAGTTAGGTGCATGTTACGGATGTATTCATGTGACGTTGCAGCCAAATTGTACTGTAAGTATTTCAGCTATTATGAATTCAAGATTTTTCGTTATCTCTGCCCCGGAAGACACTATATTGATCGACCACAGTGGTCAACCAGATAACCGCAATGATCGACCGGAAGGTGTGTAAGATATCAGCTACCTGTGCGTGTTGTGTATCATATATTGCATCAATAAGCATGGCGCTCAAGATACCAGCTGTCTATGCATGTTGTGTTTCATGTATCGCGTCAGTATGCACGGCGCATAAGGGACCAGCTGTCTGCATTTTGTGTATCGTACATCGCGTCATTATGCAGGGCGCATAAGGTACCAGCTGTCTGTGCGTGTTCTGCATCGTTTATTGCGTCAGTATGCACGGCGCATAAGGTATCAGCTGTCTGTGCATGTTGTGCATTGTATCTCGCGTCAGTATGCACGGCGCATAAGGTAGCTATCAACTGCCTAAATTTGGGCATCGTATATCGCGTCAGTATGCACGGCGCAGCTGTCTGTGCATTTTGTGCATCGTATATCGCGTCAGTACGGTATGCACGGCCCACAAGGTATCAGCTGCCTGTACGTTTCACGTATAGTATACCTATTGCGTCAGTATGCACTGCTCACGGCTCATAAGGTATCAGCTGCCTGTGCGTGTCACGAATCGTAACACCATAGAAAAAAAAAAAACATGCGAAACGTACGTCCCCATTGTGGGTGCTAACCTAACTTCTTGAGTTATGCAGCAAACAAGCAAACAATCAAACCCCGGCAAAAATATACATCCTAGGCCATGTTAATATGTTTTTACTCATGAACAAGTCACGGATTTGACTTTTAAGTGCATGGTTCTTGCTCAAACATGTTTTTTCATAAAATTTTATGTGATCGGAGTTAAAAGGTGACTGGAAAAACTGGTCTTGTAAATACCTCAAAAACAAAGCTAAACTGGAGCTCGAAATATGTTTCTAAAATTTTTATTATGTTACCCAAGGAAAGTGCAATACACAGAAGCTCATTTAACGAACCAAAATATACTGTTCGAAAAGTTCACTTTCGTACCATTTTTATGGGGTCTCGTTTGTGTTACGGGACTAGCCATAATTCCATTTATTGGAGTCAGATCCATATGAAAATCAGTCAGCTGTTAGAAAACAAGTTTATCTAGCAGCTCATATAGCTTTGTTTAATAATCTCAAGGTTTTCTATTTTTCCTTTCTACCAATCAACAGCGGTCAAAATTTATCAAAGTTACTGGCTCGCTTAAAGTGTGCGATCAGCCCACTATGACCCATTTAACAAAAAAAAAAAATTACTCGTAGAATAATGTACTTACTCTCAAATTAAAGTTTAATTCATGCTCTTTCTTTTGATATTTAACAATGCTGAGTTATCGTCATTTTTCTGGGAACTAAAAGACCTGGATTTTTTTTTTTGCAAAAAGTGATCGCAGACTAACGCTCCTACCCTACTACTACAAAAGAGATCATTGAAACATTTCTACTAATTGTTGGTTCAGGTATGTTCTAGTGCTTTCATTGACGAGTACAGAATAATAGCTGGCAATTTCCTGAGAAGCTTTCACTATTCAGGCTCTCTGTTTCAGAGAATCATAAAATCCCTCTCTCTTTCCCTTCACTGTGGGTGTGTCCAATGCTACGAACCGAGGAGCTATTTGACTGGAAGCGGAGCCACTGCAAATCACTTGAATTTTTCTATGTACAATTTTTCAGTTGTAGAACTGTTGTGAAGAATCACAGGTTCCTAAATTATGTTTCGCCTTGTAGTTTCTGATGTGGTATTTTGATTGTGTAGGAGTAAAGCTATTTGGTGAGCATACCTGTATGTATGCTACTGTACCCTGGTACAGCTGTGGCAAAAATGAAAAAATGTTATTTTGAAGGGAAGCTAAGTACCATTGTTTTATTCATAAGTTGTATCACAAATGACTATTGGAGCTGTGACTTCTGCATGGATGTAACTGTGCTATTGTTAGATAATCTAATGTTAATTAACACCATACATACTGCTATTTAGGTTTCCTAACTTTGTGTTTTATGTGTCAGTTTTTTAGAACATTGAAGTTTAACTTCTTTATTTCCTTTCCAGTGCAGCTGTTATGAGCAGACTTCTTAGATCTTTTCATTTCTTGTGTCTGTGTATTTTAATTCTTAATGATGACTGACTTGGCTGTGAATTGCCAGAACTTCTTAAGCAACAGAATGGAAGAGCTCACCAAAGTGGACTCAGTAGGTATTGAACCTTCAGAGAAGAATATCAAAATTTGTACAGCTCCTGGTCCTACTGCTTCCACTCCTGATGTAGCGAATTCTTCATCTGGTGAGTGCTTTATTTAGTGTATTGTCATTACATTTTCACAGCTAATTGTCATTTAACATGTATCAGTATGACAAACATGTGCTACTTATTTCCATTCGTTAATTGCCTCTGGTGTAGAGGCACTGGTAGTTCAGCCCCTTCATGAGTGAGTTCCAACTATTTTGCAGTGGTTCGCTAACGCCAGAGTATCTGTCGTTTGCACCACAACTCGCTTGTTTGTGTAGCTCCTGACAGGAGGATCATTCCGAGTTGATCATACTCATGTTAATGACAGATTTAGGTACTCTGTTTTTTTTTTTCTTTCTTTCTTTTTTATTCTTTTTTTTTTTCTTCCGACTTAGTTGGAATTGAGGAGCTTCACTCCTGTAGGTATAAGGGTGAGCTCTTAGCTCAGTTTTATCTTTTTTTTTTTTCTTTTTATTCTTTTTTTATTTTTATTTTTTCCTGGAGGTGTACTGTAGGTGTGCTGCAGCTGCACCAGCAGAGCTCCCCTCCACTATATAGGTAGGTGCACCACCCTCCAGTCCTCACTTATCAATCAACTCGCGCGATGTGAAGACCTCC
>LQNS02000210.1:12180020-12198828 GCA_001587735.2 Parhyale hawaiensis
AAGCCGAGATAAAAGTCAGTAAGAATTCGGCGCGAGGCGAGTGTATTGTTCGCAGCGCTAGTAAACTACTATGATGTTACATAGATGCTTTTCATTGGCGTTTAACGCATGCTTATGCCAGCTGATCATCTTTTACTTACCATCAATATATTTCTACAAAGATTTTTCGAAATCCAGTTGTAAAATTTAGCTTATTACAAAGGGAATAGCGTAGTTGATTTGTTTCGTTATTTACGTTGTATGGTATGTCTCTAACATTGGCAGTGATATCAAGAATGTGAACTAGGGTTGTAAAATACTTTCTTGTCCAAGTTTCTCGAGCCATTTTGAGCCTGGTATGATCAAGGTTTATAGCAGGCTTTGGGTTTTTTGTATTCGTAGCTGTAGTAGGTACGGTAGCTATGTATTTCCTTATTGAGATTTCCAAAAAAGTATGGCCAACTATTAGTATTATATAGAAAAAACATCGATCCGGTGTGGTTACAGTCGGTCCCAGAGAAGACTGGTTAAGCCCTTCACAGACCGATTGAAGGATGCACGTTTTTGCCTAGTGTTGGTAGCTATTTTTGCCTGGGTAGTGGATGTATGTTAAAACAGTATTTTTTTCATTTATAAATAAACTGGCTGTTCTTGTGAAAGAGGAATTCTCCACTAAAAGTACTATACTTACTTCAATAACGACGCATGCAGATTGTCGTTGAAAGTGAACATTTCTAGATATATTGAACAAAAGGAAGTGCTTAGTTTTTAATACATGCTGGTAGTCATCCTAGTGTTATCCGAATCATTGTTGCAGGTGGAGATTGTGGAGCAACCATCGTGTTCGCAAGTGGTGACAGTCTCTGGAGATGACTGTGGCAGTGCTCTCATCTTTGGAGCTAGTAGCTCACCTGGCAAAGTTACTTTCCCTGTTGTACGGGTAAGGATTTTTTTCGTTGGATGCTAAATACCATTTTGATATTTTTGGTTAACAGAGTACTGCACTTAGGTCTTGTTACAAAGTGCTTTTCGTGGGAACAAAGTGTGTTATCTTTGATTATGCAAATACAATTCTTTTTTACTTATTTTTCTAGATAAGTGTCAAACATTTAAAATGTTAATAGTAAGTTAGTGCACAGGTATGTTGTAACTATTAAAACAATGAGAGAAAAATAAAACAACCCTTTCCCACGTTTTGGCAACATTTGCTTATCGCACGGGGTTCTGCTGTTACGCCAGATTATGCAACATCACTCTCTAGTCAACATGGGCAAGAAAAAAGGTCTAACCAGTGAAAAACAGATCAAAGTGACCTCGTTATTGGCTTCTGGTAAGGCAACGCTCAAAGTTTCCAAGGAATTACAGCGTGATCACTGAACAAATGAGACTTATCCAATTGAAGGTAAGGTCAACTGGAAAACTCCGGATAGAGCTTCTCTACGAGGAAATTGACTGCTCGGGATATACGTAATTTGAAGGTTTCTATGGCTAGAAAACAACTTTCTACAAGAGAGGCGATAGTCTGTTTAAAGACACAAGCTAGGGAAAGTGAAAAAGGCAATTAAACGACCACTTCTAACAAAAACTCATGGAGAAAATAGGGTCAAATGGGCTGAAGAGAGCATGAAAACTGATTTCTCCAATGTCATATTTACTGACGAATGCGGAGCCACTCTATATGGTCCAGATGGATGGGCGTCGGGATGGGTCCTCCATGACCGACCTCAACAGACACGGCTTAAGCGTCAATAAGGTGGTGGAGGTGTAATGTTTTGCGCGGGGATCGTAGGTGACAACCTTATTGGTCCATTTGAAGTGGCAGAAGTTGTTAAACTGAATGCAAAAACTTGCCAAATAGGTACTGCCAGTTTCTTGAAGCCAACTTGATTCCATGGCTTGATAAGCAGACTATGACACGCAGATCCAAATTGTAGGTATTTCAGCACGATAACGCTCCCTTACAACGAGCACAGTGCACTGCTAACTGGCTCGCGGATGGAGGATTTAAATCAAAAATATTATGACCTGGCCAGCGAATACCCCGATTTAAATCCAATTGAGAACCTCTGGGCAATGATCAAAAAGGTCTATGAAGGTGGTCGGCAGTTATTGAGCAAAGTAAACCTGTGCAGTAAAAACAGCTGCAGATTCTATTCCACCATCTGAAATATCAAACCTGACAAAGTCTGTTGATAATCGCCTTATAAAAATCATGAAAAATGGAGGTTGCCATGTTCAAAATTACTTTGTTTACCACTACTGAACACTTATTTCAGTGTTCATTGAATAGTTCAGGTTATAATTTCTTAGTTTTGGGCGTTTAATAAAAATATTACTGTTCACTTGTATTTATTTCCTCTTCATGACGTTTTTGTTAACTTGTTGCATAATCTGAGGTAACAGTAAAAAACCCGTAAATAAGCAAATTGTATGATAAACTTAGCACATGGGTAAATATTCATGTTACAAGGGCTGTTTATACAGTACCCTCCAAACAGTAAGGGATAAATTTTCAAAACAGCATAATTTTTTTTCTAACCATGTCCTGTACTTCTTCTGCACACTATTAGACAGTAAGATGATGATCGTTCTGGTAAAATTTGAGACACGTATGAAGGATAATAAAAAGTTATGAACGAAAAGCTTTTCTCTTGAAATTTATAACGTTCAAAACTAAGGGACAATCAAGAAAAAATGCATGTAACTCAATATTTTGCTAGAAATATTTAACAAAATGGTGGTGAACAATCAATATTTGGTAAATAGTCCCTTGCTTTCAATTACAGCTGCACATCGTGGACTACGGTACATAGCCGAATGAGACTCGGACCATCTTCAATAGTAATTTTCGCCCATTCCTCTTGTAGTTTTATCCAAAGATCTTCCGCATTGATAGGGTTTCTTGCCATAACTTTCACCCCTAGTGTTTTCCAAAGATTCTCGATTGGATTTAGGTCAGGACTTTGTGGTGGCTAATCCATAACTTCGAGATCTTGCTGGTCAAGGTAACTCGTGACTGTCTTTGCCTTGTGGCAGTGGGCATTGTCTTGCATGAAGATGGGGCTGGGGACACCTGAGCTTACAATATTAGGCGCGACAATACCTTCAAACAGATTTTTATACACCTGAGCATTCACACGGGTTTGTAAACAAACGAGAGGCGATGTCCCTTGACTAGAGAACACACCGAAAACCATCAGGCTAGCACCGCCAAATTTAGTCTTCTTCGTTTTCACTCTAGCCCAATTTTCATGGGACCAGTTAACATGCCTGTTTGGACCTAAGGGGTCTACTGCGGCGGGCCCTTTCCCTGCCACAATATGATTGGGCATCACGCACCCAAGGGTCCCGAGTGCCTTCTCCGCAGGGGATGTACCATCTGGCCGCAGTTCCTGCTGAGAAGGTTAGTTTTGTAGAGTTAGGTAGGTTCTCTATATTTCCTTTCTATCCAGCGAGGTGGGCCCCCGATCGAGGTGATTGACTTTTTTTTGCGGGGGTCTTACCTCGCCTGTACAGAAGGCCACAGAAAGGACCGTCCGCACGGCTGCTTCTTTTTTCTGTCTTCTTCTCTTTTCGTCCTTCATCTCTTGCCACTTGAGCACAACGTTGTGGTTCCGGCTGTAAGCCGAGTAAATCATCTTAAAGTTTCAGAGATAGCGGGACAATTCCAATATAATGATGATAATAATATTAGATGTCTTATTTTCGACTGCCCTTCCCGAGAACTAGTCGAGTCGTCTTCATTTATGCCAGCCGAAAACGTAACTCCGCCTCTTCCTTGTCTCTCATGCTAATCCAGTAAAACGTTTCATTGATTTATTTTGTGTCCGCATCTTGAAGAAATAGGCCAAAAATATGCCAGGTTGCAGATTTGGTAATCCAGTTCGTTTTCAGGTTGCAGAAAATGGAAAAAGTGAGATCCTGATCCCTTTATCAGAATACATTTCTTGCTTAAAACAGTTCCTCACATCGAAACAATGAAGATATTTGGAGCTTCTCTTATTGGAACACATGTTTGCTCTCAATTCACAACGTAGCTATAAAATCAGTAGCCCATCAACAAAGCACAGGCAGAGCGATGAATTTTCGCGGGGCAGCAGAAACATTAATTCTGTGAACTTGTTGTCTTTTGACGAAGAATTTTCGCTTCAAGAGAAAAAAAAACTTGTATGTGTACTGCAGATTTACCCTTCAGTAGCTATGATAAGCAGCGGGGAATTAATGTAATTTAGCAAAGCTTTGCTGCTTGCTATTGTAAAAGTTTTCTGCACATCTTCTATGGTGGGGGACGATTTTGCTGCTTAGATAAAATAAATGAGAGAGCACTCATCTCTTATGACAATTTTAGTTGGCCTTTGTAGCGTATTTTCCAGAAGCATTTTAGTAAGAGAAGTACACTGCATGAAGACGGGTCTTCAGAAATTCCTCGCTGTTATTTTTCACAGTGTGGGCACTGGGCACTCAAGTCTTAAGTAAAGAAGACAGTTTCCACCAATTGCAGCCCATCCGTAAGTCCACCCATAGGGTCTGTCTAGGGAAGCACGGCATTCGTCACTTACGAGAACTTTTTTGAAAATTGGTTTTCATGTAGTTTTCTACCTTTTTCTCTCATTTTTTTTTTCGTGAGCAGCCTTCAAATAAAGCCTTTTAAGAGTTTTACATTCTAGCTTCCTACTCTCGGAGGCAACACCTTGTAAATTTTGAAATTTCTTCCCCATTGCAATGGTTGAACTCCTCCCACTTCTCTACCCATGGTACTTGTTACCCTCGTGTTCGTCACTACTTTCTCTGTTATACGTGACATGGTACGCCCAGAACTAACCCAAATACCCAAGTCAGCCTTCAGACAGCAGAACATCCATTCGTTTTTCTTGTCGTTTTGATGATTTTTTATTAGGATCTTTGATATTTCTATGTTTATTGTGCCAAGCCCTGAGACAGTGGTGATTTTCTCATTTAATGTTAAGTCAAGTTTTTTAGCCCTAATAACGCTTTTATGCTACCCTTGCCTGCTAATTTAGAAGGGTGAAACTCTTGCTCTTCCATGACAATGTCCCGAGTGCCTTATCCGCAGGAGATGTAGCAGCTTGCCGCAGTTCCTGCTGACGAGGTTAGTTTTATAAAGTTGGGTAGGTTCTCTACTTTCCTCTTTCTGTTCCGTGAGGTGGGCTGTCGACCGAGATAGCCGACCTGGTACGCGGGACATCACTTAATTCCATGACAATGGCTTTAGGTTGTTTCCATCTGCGCCGATTTAATATATATATTTTACTACAGTATGCGCATACAGCTGTTGCTATCATTCCATGGATAAATATCTTACTGCAATGAATGACTACCTACTCTAAATCGTCAACACAACGCTGCCATGTAATTTGACGCCCTTTGTACAAATCCAGGAGTGATACTGCGTTACCAGTCCCATCTTTCGAACAGTCATTCTATCTCGGCGCTCTGTGCACTTATTGTCTCAGTAGCCAGTACACCAGAAGTGGTCATACTCTGCCGTTTACGACTCCTTACAAGCCCTTCATATTGTTACTTGTCTCCTTGCAGTTGAGTTTGCTCCGCAATGTTATAGAAAATTGGGTCCAGGTTTCCAAGGGGAACTAACTGAATTGTCTACCGTACTCGTGCCCATTGGGCAGCTTTTCACCTTCCTACATCTATCAACAGCAGGGTTGGCAGGGGGTTTTACCAGGACTGGTAAAACCCCATGCCAACCCTGACGAACAGTCTCTTTTGTGTTCTTCGTCGTCTTGCCTGACTTGCTGTACCCATGCTCGTTGATTCCGTGTGGGAACGTCCTTGTGTATGAGTTTTGCGTTCTATAGACATATATAGGTACTACATGTCTCCTCATTTTCACGAGACTAGCTAATTTTTACTAGCTGGTGCGTCGTGCTAAAAAAAGCGTAATATTTCTATTCCTCCTCTTCGTTTTGGACGATTCACCGTTTCTTTTCGTGATGTTTTTCTGGCCTTGAGTATGCCTGTTTTTCTCGACCCACTGCATGTATTTCCTCTCCTTTTGCAGGTTGGAAACACTGTTGTGTCTCTACGGGAGCTTGTCACGCTTAGTCTAATCTATATTATACTAAAAATCTGTGAACTTTATCTGTGTCTTGCTTGTTTGCGCCCAGAGCCTTCGCTTTTAGATGGGAAGAAATTCAAGCCTAAGTGGTAGAGGTACGCCCTGAGAAGTTTTAGAGTCCGCCAAACAATCTACCAATGTCATCGTTCAGAAGTCAGATCGAGACGGATATTTATGGAGCGTCGATAATGTGGATACCGACCACTTCATAGCTATGTTGATTGCATGGAGGAATTGAAATTTTATTCGTGGCTACTGGCCAGTATCCGTAGCTTAACTGATTTATTTGCTTGTGTCTTCTTTGGAGACAGTTTCTTTACTTTAGGATAAAAAGAAATTCGAGGGTTGACGATCTAATTCGATTGTATCTATGATACGGTAGTTCCCGAGCTCTACTGCATGAACGGGCACGTTAAATTTAAAGGTGCTTCGGAAAATACGACTGGAATACCTAATATATCTCGGAGTAAGTATAGAGCTGGATGACATAGCCAAAATATTGCACAGCAGCCTGCGGGTAACTTCATGGTACGAGCTAGTTTGCAGCTGGCTTGCTTGCACGCTGACTTCTGGCTGGCTGGAATGGGTGGCGTAGATGCATGTTGAGATTTCGTTAAGCAGTAAAACTGTGGACTCGTGCTCTGCTTCATTTGCATTAGCTGCTAATACTGTCCACGCAAGAATAATTTCTAAAAGCTGTTTTAAAAGTTCATCTCTTTCTGATTCATGAACGATAATTTATTTCAAGCAGGTGCCGCTAACCCGCTCGTGATTGTCTAAACAGCGGCTGCTGAGCTGCAGGCCCATCGCAATTCAGTCGTTTATATCTAAAGTTACTTGGAGAACTGAGCTCATCAGTTTGGTTTGGTCCCACTTCTGGAGGCTTGTGTCATCTCCCTCTATACTTCCTCCGATTTATATATAAATGGACTATGCTTACAGCTTGGGTGTTGAATATTCGTTAAAGAAGCAAAGAATCTGTTGATAGTGAGCCGTACGGGGAGGAGTGGACGGCCGAATAGCGTGTGGTCTATGGCAAGTTAAATAACACCCTTTTTTGGGGGAAAGCAAAGACGATCTTGATGACCACCCAACGGGTCGCGGGCCGTCTAGTATCTCTTTAAAAGTAGCACGAGGACGTGTTGTAAATTACAGTTATCTGTTCCAGGTGAAGGGATACGTTGGTCCGGCTGTGGTGGTAGTATCGTGCGTCGGTGCCGCCGGTCCGCCTCACGCCCCTCACCCCTACGAGCTGCGGCACGCCACCTCTGCTGCTGAAGGGGTCTTTGTGAAATCCTTGGAGGAGGATATGACGTGCAGCCTCAGCGATATTACCTTGAGCTGCACACAGCCCGCTGCCTTTAGTGAAGCTCTAGAGAGGAGGCAATCTCTTAACATTAATCCATTTAAAAGTGAGTTTTGATCTTTTCGGTTTGTTTAGTGAAGCTTTACGGAGGAGCTTATCTCACATTAATCTGCTTAGACTTTAGACGCTCTGCGTTTTCGTTAGCCTCTTTCCGCATGGAGTTTCGAGGTGTCAGCAATTGAAACGTAGTAGGAATGGATATAAAAAAATTAAGGGTAGGGCTAAAATTCAAACTGTTTCCCTTGAGCGAAAAATAATATATGTAGCAGCATTTAGGGTGGGTCGTTGCCATGGGCGTAGGTTAGGTTGACCTATCCTCTGGTATGGGGGAGTAGGGTCCTCAGCTGTCTCCATAAGTTACTATAGCAATGACTGTGCTTACGGGACGGTTGTCTTTCGTGCCCTTTTCACTTCCTTCCACTGTCACTGATGCTTTCTTCTGGTTTTTCTTTTCCCACTTGCTATTCCATGCGCCCTCCTACATGGGTTCCTTATTTCACTTTGAATGCTCTCTTTTTTTTTCTCCCTCTCTTCGGATATATACCTGTCTACAAAGAACTACTCTCAGCCAGCAGATTGTTCCTATACTTCATAGTGAACATATGGAATAGACTTCTCCCGAAGTTGTTTGAGCAGAGTCGGTCAATACATTTAAAAATCGTCTTAGCAAACAGTGGGAGCAACATCCTCCACGGTTATGAACTCAAGTCAGTTTTATTTAGGGTAATTACCAAATTGCCGAACTAGCCCTATTTCCGAACAAACAGCCATTAGTTGATAGGTTTATTACACAAACCTATCAAATAATGGCTGTTGTTCAGAAATAGGGTTAATTCGGCAAGTGAGTAATTACCCAAGGTTACTGTCTTTCGTGCCCAAACTTACTTAACGTCCCCAAGCTCCGCGAATCTGTAGCATGTGATTGTGCTTGCTTGCACTATCAACTTTAGGCTGAGTTTTCTTTCATCTTTTTCTTTTTTCCTCAGTTATCTCTGTGATTCTGACGTACAGGCAATAGCTCTAAAAGGGCCGGAGCGTCTGACGTACAGGCAATAGCTCTAAAAGGGCCGGAGCGTAAGTCCCGCATGCTCTATACTGTATAGCTATAGAGTCTACGGGAATGGCCCGGTATGTCCGTCTATTGCCCACTATCTGATCTATGCTCTGGCTTGTCAGGCTTACACTAGGAAAAAAAATCAAGCTGTTTTGCTTCTTAACTGCATGTGAGACAACGCGGCGGGCATAGGTATACTGGAGAGGTTATGTGCATTATTTTCCGCAAAATTTTTTGCAAAGAATTAACGATGCCCTGGTTAGGAGAGTACGTTTTTGCCATTCAGGAATTAGCTACTATGACCTTCGATATTTTAAGTCGAAGTTATGCGAGAGCCATGCGCCAACCCATCGAGGAGCATAAGATGGGACGTAGACCATACTGTTATGTTAGTTAGGCTCACCCATGCCCTGTTTTGGGGAACAGTGACCTCAGGGAACCCTTAAAGTTAGCTTAATCTTAGCTAGGCCTTCGGGATATCTTTCCTCCGTGCCCACTCTACTTCTTTCCGGGTTCACACTCGTCTTGATGATACTTTCCTTTGTTCTTCCTCACATGTGCATCGTGTATATCAAATAGTTATATGTATTTTTTTTCTTTCGTCTACATTTTTTATTCAGCCCTCAAAGTGGATTCTGGCGGGCCCCTTTCCCAGCCAAAATATTATTTGGGCCTCACGCACCCAAGGGTCCCAATTGCCTTCTCCGCAGATGTTGCAGCTTGCCGCAGTTCCTGCTGACGAGGCCAGTTTTGTAAAGTTACGTAGGCTCTCAATACTTCCACCTCTGTTTTGGGAGGTAGGCCACTGATCGAGGTGGCCGACGTACACCGCCTGGCTTTTACCTTCTCCCGTGCGGAGAACCATAGGAGACACCATCTGCTCGCGCGTATAGCAATCGAATTGGGTAATCGAAGATAGAAAGAAAACGTTAAACAAAATCTGGCGATTGTTGTCGCTTTTTTCTTCTTTTCATTTGTTACACTGCTTAGTATGTCTAGTTTTAGCTCTACATTTTTTTATCATATCATAATGTGCACTGTAATTCTAACTGCACTGTCTTTAAACTTCATTTTTTTATTATTTCTTGAAATACATGTCCGTTTCTCTTTCACTCTTGAAAAGGGGGCTAGCTGGTCTATATATTCTAAATTTCACATCCCACTTTTCTCCCTATTTTGAAATCCCTGTAATCGTACGAAGTGTTAACTAGTTCGCTACATCTTGCTTTATTTAGCCTATTGTTTTCTGCACGTGCCATTCATGCTCTCAATGGAAAAAACAAAACTTCTTATCTCGAATCTCTTTTTTTCTAGCCAATTGTTGTCTTCAAACGGTAGTTCAAACTCCCAAGCAACCTATTTTGCTTTAACTCTGTGTAGCCTACGTTTCTCTGATCTCATTCATAATGTGTAGGCATTGCGCCAGTGACTCTCAGCAGACCATAATTGTAACTCTCTTATGCTAGTGTTTAGTATTATTCTTAAGTTAGTTTTAATCACGAAAACCTCAGCGTGCTGTGCCCTAATCTTGTTGGACACTGTATCCATAAGAGGAAAATAAATTGTTTTTTCTTTCTTGTTTCCCGACGTACTTTGTCTATGCACGTTGGTAGGTGTGAGAACACCCTCGTGCATCGTCCTCATTTATCTTGACATACTAGCTACTCTACATCTCTCTTAGGGCAGCTAATTTGTACAGGTATAAGAGGCGTAAACTAATCTACAGGGTGTTCCGTAAGTCTCCATTCATTGGAAAAATAAACGTTTCTCAGTATTTGGTAGTTAGCGCGGTGGGATGGAACAGTTCTATGTCTCTGCGCTTTTCTCTTGATGTACCGAATATTGTCTAGAAAGACATACGCCAACCGTCTATTGCTCTCTGTCTCACTTGCATGTTTTGTTTCATCGCCAGCTGACTGGAGAGCCTGTCTGCGCACTGATTGCTCTGCTCTCCGGCTCTGTTTTCAAGTATTTTTGGAAGGGCACGAAGAAGGATCCTTTTCGTTCCCTCTTCCTCCTGTCGTGTCTGACTGCCTTTCTGTGCGAGGTAAGATATGGTAGTGATAACGTGATTGTTTCTTTTCGGTTGGCGTGGTCAGTGGTTGAAGCAAAAACTCATCGTAGCTAAACCTAATA
The DNA here is from genome assembly GCA_001587735.2 of Parhyale hawaiensis. Lineage (NCBI taxonomy): Eukaryota > Metazoa > Arthropoda > Malacostraca > Amphipoda > Hyalidae > Parhyale > Parhyale hawaiensis. The sequence continues at coordinate 12,190,650 of LQNS02000210.1, forward strand.
TTTAATTAAGGTAAGTAACTCTCTTTCGAGAGAAATATAAGCAAACCAGTAGCTACCAATCTTCTACACACTGGGTACAGTGTTCAAAATATCTTTAGTGAGAGCGTTCCTGTCTTGTTGACGTTTAGAAAAAGCACGAGTGTCGGATAAGTATCCGTAGGATTCTATAACACTGTATTTCAGGCAACATTTTGTTGGTCATTTCATATACATTTGACACACGCTCTTCTGTAAGCTTTCTTGCTACAGTGTCGCTGCGGAAATAGCGGGAAAATTTCAGAATAATTTCAGTAATAGCGACACACAATCTTACTTCAACTTTTTGATACAGATGAATATTCCCAAGTGCGGTACATGGGGTAGTAATCATATTTTATTGAGCATTACGAATGCCTACATACCGTAGGTACTTGACTCACAGGTAGAGCCTATGTTGTAGTCCGTTGAAACTGTGGCCTATGGTATTGTGAATTTGCAGTTTATTTTGTAGCAATAAAACACGGTAAATCACCAACCGATGTTCATAGAGCTTAATTACCGAGAAGTGCCATACAATAAATTGCTATATGTCTAATCAAATTTTCACCTTTTCTTTAATGGTGTAGCACATTTTGTTATCAGGTTAGTTAGATTTGATTCATTTCCATTCCGGAAAAATATTTTGAAAGCAACATTTCGATGCTCAAGCATCGACAGCCCCTAAACAAAACTTTTCGCCAATTTTCCAATGCCGTCCACTATATTCTCGTGGACCTAATGTGAATACCTACCTCTGATTTTCTGCTGTTGAGCTGGTTATACCTGTGTATGGAAATATTTCTTTCCAATTGTTTAAGGTAATGGTTTTGCACCAATTTTGTAGGCCTAATCACTCGATGAATCGCATTGTGATTGCAGCAGTCAGGTACTTGTGTCAGGTAAGTTGTAGTTGCGGCTGGGACATGTACAGCAACCCCTCCATGTGGGCTCTTGGTCAGTGGCTTACTGATTCCTAATTTTTATCACCCGCGAAGGAAGTAAGTAAGAGAGGTGGCAAAATTTTCTATGTGTCTAACAGAAGGAATTGAGCGGTCATCACAATCTCTTGCAGGCAATCAGGTGGATTAACCTTATGTGAAAACTGCTAAAACTGTTGGCTCAGCGTTTTCAGTCCCTTCTCATCACGGGCGATTGTGTTGAATACCTTACGCTGTTTTGCACTGGAATCTCGTCGGGGCGGGTAGTAGCTACTTAACTCTGTGACTCATAATCCCACATAAGAAGATAGTGGTGGAAATTGTGCTTCATAAATGGAGAGGCTGCTGCCAAATGTGTTGCAGTCTTTTGTAAAAGCTGGTTCATAAGACAGTCTTTTGGTCTGTAACTGTACAACTCCGCGTTCGAATGCGTTTTTGTGTCCATTTGACTCTTCCGCTTCTGCCAGCGTCTCTAGAAGCCAGCGTCCGTTTCTGATAACCAAAATTAGGGCAAAGTTTCTTTCTTGGAAAACTTTCACTGCATTTTCAATCAGGATTACAGAGTTGGAGGCAGAAAGAGTCATACACTGTCGAAAGCAAAGAGTTGTAAACTTGTCTGTCGAAGCAGTTGGGAGTCTGCAAAGATTGTTCTATCTGTAACCTCCTGATCAAAAGTTTAACACCACTTCAAAACGCAAAAAAGTAACGTTTTGGTGATGAATAAATAAACTCCTCCGACCAGGGATAAGTAATTCCTAGCTAAAGGTGAAAGGTGAGAAAGACGAAAAATACCTGTTGTAACAATTTATTAAGAAATTGCATTTTTGTCAAATAACGAGTTATCACTTGATCTAAATAATAAGACCAGAATAATAAATGTTTAGTTCTAAGTTAATTTCCGGCGTTTGGGATCAGTTACAGGCTTGCACTGATAGTGTGAAGGTGTCACTATGCCCAAAGTAAGCCAATTCTCCGAATTAGAACGTCGTCGAATTGTTGAACAGTATAAACATTACAAGGTTTGTCGAGGCGTGCAATCACAGCTGAGATTCACCGCGGTAAAACTGTGATTTGTAACTTCTTAAAGGACCCTGAGAGTTGAGGAACAGTAAAATCTAGCGGTAGATCGACAAAAATTTTCCCTACATTGAGTACGGTATGAGAATTAAACGGGTTGTTTCTAAAGACAGAGGACGGTCTTCCAGGCAAATCAAGGCACTCACAGATGCTGATTGCAGTTCAGTAACCCTCAGGCAACGCAACAACAAAAGCATGAAGAACAAAAAGAGTTTCAAAGGTCCTTGGTTGTTTCCGCATTACAAAGTGATCTGTTTATAGTTTGTTCGAGAACACGAAAGCTGACATTGAAAAGTAGTCTAAAGTTTTGTTTTCTGACGAAAAAAGTTTAATCTCAGGGGCGGCGGAACAGGGGGGGCCTGGGGGCCCGGGCCCCCCCAATAATTTTTTTGCGTGGGCCTGGCCCCCCCCAATAATCCAGGGTGACTTGAAATTTTAATTTCCTAATACTGATATTTTCTNTGGAGGCTCCGTTATGGTCTGTGGCGCCGTTTCTACAGGAGAGTAACGAAGCTTCAAGAGGTACAGGGTCGTCAAACAGCTGCTGTTAAGTCGGCATGTTACAAAGATCATTTTTGTAAGGGAGGGCCCACGTTTGTGTGGTGATGAATAGTTTTTCCAGCAGGAGAATGCAACAGTTCACACTGCCCGCCAGACTTTGACCTTCTTTCAAGAAAACAGGGTCCCTGATTTACGTCATCCAGCATGTTCGCCAGACTTGAACCCAATAGAAAATCTTTGGGTGAGGATGACGAGAGATGTTTATTTAAATGGTAAACAATTTGTGACAGTAGATTAGATTAGATAGGCGGCAGTAGACGAACCAACAGGCCCATTCTCAAAGAGACACCGATACTTACGCCCGGCCCTCTATGAGCTTTGCCATTATGTTAGTAACGAACTTCGTTATGCCATCTTCAAGAGCTGGGACAACATCCTTCCAACGCTCATGGAAACCCTCATTTCTAGTATACCACGAAGAATTTTTTAAAGTTATCAACAAGAAGAGAGGCAGTACTCATTACTACGGTCAAACTTTTCTACTCCACGTCCTTGTCGAAAGGTTACCTACGATTTATGTTGGTGGTCGTATAATTTTTATGTACTCATTATTTGACAAAAGAACATTTCTTCGTAAATTGTTGCAGCAGGTATTTTTTTGTCTTTCTCACCTTTCACCTTTAGGAATTACTAATCCCTAGTCGAAGAAGTTTATTCAGCACTAAAACGTTTTTTTTACACTTTCAAGTGGTCTTAAACTTTTGACAAGAGATTTATATAGCTATAGGTTAGACGATTGTCGGAGTCGTAGTTATGAGGAGTTGGGTTCTGGGGTGCAAGGAATCGGACACCGACTGGAGCCAGACGTACATTTCCAGGTTTTGCTGGACCCAAGAGCCGTAGTCCAACTTTGTCTATGGACTCTGCAATTTAGGTTTCAAAAGCCAGTCTGATTATCTAGCCGGGTTTGCTTTTAGTGCCAAGAGAGGAAGTGAATAAAACAGCCACTCTAATAATAAAAATGAGGGCTAGTCTGGATATGAACTTCGCCTGGTAGTCCTCTCTGTTGCCTGTCTCAGTCAACCTGCCGTGCTCTGTTGTGCCGGAAGTGTCAAGCCTCGTGTATTGAACATAGACTTGCCACTTTGCATTCTTTCATCATTGTTAGTTTGGGTTCACCCGTCCCATGTGTTGGGGGCCCGTCGGCACTAGCCCAAGAAACAGTTACGAGGGTGGTGCTTGTGGGTGACTGCTGACTGCGCTACTTCAATCTACCCCCAGCCAGCAATGGGGTTGGGGAGTGCTGTGCCGTTCTCCTGTTGGAATTTTCTTTCAATATGGTTTTACGTACGCTTGTGAATGATGCTAATGATGCTGAGGGTTGAGAATGTCGGTGGCCCGAGACTAAGTCCATTCTACGTAATGGGAACAAAACATCCTTACTAACAGAGATCAAGACATTGAGGATTTTGTGAGGAGGTTTTCAAGCGTTAAAAAGCCAATTTCTCAATAGTTACCAGCCGTAAATATAAAGATGGCTCCATGGTGCTCCATGGCTCCCATGGTCTGTTGTACACCATGGTGGCATGGTGCACAAACCAAGGACGTGAGAGTGGGTATACTATGTTAGTAGCTAATTAATTTTACATTGTAATTAGCTACATTCTATTAAGTAATTGTTAACAATCTTTGCGTGTCTACCTACCTGTCTCACTTGCTTCATATCGTAGGAGTATGCAGGACTCGGATGTGATTTTTATATCATTCTTTCACATTTAAATAGGCTTCCATAAATTATATATTTTTTCTTTTATGCTCTCAACATGGGCCCTCAATTATTTAATTGGTAGCAGTTCCTTCCAATTTGTCATGTCACGATAGAAAGAATATGAAGCAACCATGTAGGCCTATGCATTGTATGTCAGTTGTTGCATGCTACAACAGCTCCTCAATATCCCCTGCACATGAAAGACAGATTTCTGCACATGAAAGTTTAGAAGCATTTTGTTCTAATTGGAAGTAATTACGTACAATGTTTTAATGATAATATATTTCATGTAAAGTAATGACTTAATTTCTACTTCACATCAATAAAATACAGAACAAATAATTTTTGGCTTTAAAATGCTGCACCCTAATTTGTAAATTCAGCATTTTTTTCAACTGACATACAATGCATAGGCCTACAGGGTTGCTTGATATTCTTTCCATCGTGACATGACAAATTGGAGGGAACTGCTACAAATTAAATTAATTAAATAATTGAGGGCCCATGTTGAGATCCAAAAAGAGAAAATATATTATTTATTTAAGCCTATTGAAATGTGAAAGAATGATATAACAATCACATCCGAGTCCTACGATATGAAATAGGTGAGACAGGTAGGTAGACACGCAAAGATTGTTAACAATTACTAAGTATTTAAAGTGTAGCTAATTACAATGCAAAATTACTTACATAGTACGCGTCACTTTCACGTCCTTGGTTTGTGGACAATAGTAGCATATCTGTATTGTCTATAGACAGAGCCATCTTTTTTCTTGCGGCTGTTTTAACTATTCAGAAATTTACATTATTCAACTCTGAAAACCTCATAACAAAAAAATCCTTAATGTCTGCTACAGTCTTGACCTCGGTTAGTATAGATGTTTTGTTCCCATTTTTGTCTCGGGCCACCGACACGGCCAACCCTCAGCATCATTCACAAGCGTACGTTAAACCATATTGAGAGAAGATTCCACAGGAGAGCGGCACTGTATTTCCCCCTCCCCCTTGCTGGCTGGAGGTAGACCACAGTTTATTTAATACAGATAGTTACGTCAGCCCTAAGGAAACACCCTTTCGCCCAATTTCAGCCAATCAGCGGCCGTCGTGACGTTATCTCAGCCTATCAGCGACCGCCGTGAATTTCAGCCAACGGGTGGCTGCCACATCACTCTACTGGTGTAAACAAACGAGGCCGCGAGCGGCGGCTCCTTGTACTGCAGTATACCAGAAAGGCTTTCCCGCCAATTGTTTATCATTTATTACCTCAAATTAGAACTACCGATACTGGGCATAGACTTGATTACATAAGTAAAGAAAAATAATAGATAATAGATTTGATGTATTGTATCTTGATTTTCAGCGCCATAAAAAGAACTGAGAAAATCATATGAAAATGTTTGCCTAAGTTGAAGCGAATGCTTTGCGCGGAATAGAACGATTCACACGAGCTTAAAAAGACAAAATTAGACGATTTACGTTCACCAAGAAAACTTTGCATGTCAATAAGTTATAAAGTAGAATGTTATACACTCATGAAAAGCACAATAGTCTGCAACTGAACAATTTTACTAACGTTTATGTAATAAACAATCGCGACACACACTTGACCTCTCGCACACACGACGCCATATTGGAAATTACCCTGGATGCCCCGCTGCAAAAGGAGTGACGCTATTGGCTGATACATTTTTGTGACGTGACGACTGTGACGTCACTCTCCTGCAACTGCAGGTGCTGCCACTCTATTGCCTGACATTACTATCTGTAGTACATGAACTATGGGTAGACGGTTAGCTTACGGCAGTCACCCGCACTTACAATCACTACCCTCGTCACTGCTCCTTGGGCTTGTGCGACCCGGCGACCCCAGTGGTCGTGTAGGTTACCTTAGCGGCTTAGCCATTAGCTAGGCCTTCGGGATGTCTGTCTTTCGTGCTCACTTTGCTTCCTTTGAGATTCCTTACTGTCACTTGCTCGTACTTTATTCTGATCTTCCTCTTATTTCCCGACGTGCTGTGCCCATGCGCATTAACTCGTGCATGGGTTTCACGTTTCTCATGACATTCTTTGTCCCTTCTTTCTTCCTCTCTTTGGATTACAGTGTACTCTGTGGGTAGGGAGGTTTAAACTGGGATTATATACCGTATCATTGTAATAATTCTTTCATCATCTCACTATTGTTCTAGGCTTCGTGCGTTGAACTCCATCAAACGTTTGGTATGTTCTTATAGCCTCTTCCCTAATTTTATTTCGCTTAAAGTTCAAATCTTTCTTCACATCTCTGCCTTTCAACCGACAAATATTTTATGCTCATCATAACAAATTTCTCTTCCTGCTAAACGTTTTATTCATTAGTTATAATGGTCCTGCATGCTTATGATTTTGTGCATTGTGAGTATTTTAGTAGAAATAGCGTCTTGTGCAGCTGAGCAGTGCCTGAACTCTCTTTCTCAGTCACACAAGTACAGTCGAACCTCGTTTACTCGGACCCCACTTACCCGGAAACCCCAGATTCCCGGACTTATTTTCATTTTCCGAGCCTCAGACTTTTCGTCCGAGTAAATGGGGTAATGTTCCGGACGTCAATGAAAGTCCGGAAAAAGTCCGAAAGATCAGCTTCATTTTCCGACTATCTGAGGTGATGCCCCGGAACATATGGATTGCCAGCGTCGGACAAATCTCAGTTACTCGGACGTGAAGCGGCGCAGTAGTACAGAATGCACTTCTGCGCACGTCTGTCGGTCCGAATTGGACGCAAATTCCGGAGAGTGAGTCAGTTGCAGCGCTGCTCTCGCTTGTGCATGATCGTTCATGTGTGAACTGTGTATGATTGTACAATATGCACAGGATTTTTTTTCTCGCGCTTCTTGTTGTTTCAACAGTTTTCATTAGGATGTTTTATACATACAGTACCATATGTCCTAACAAATGTTAGTGTTTTAAATTGCATATGGACATAGTATACTAGCTATGTGATAGGCTAGGCCTAGTATGCTAGGCTACAGTAAAGACGTGCTCCTTATACAGTAAATACAGTACGGTACTAATACTACTAGTATGTTAGCTACTAATAACTGTTCAGTACAGTTAGTACCTATGACCAGTACTGTAGCCAACAGTGTTTTTCTCTAGTTTTGAATTGCAGTCTTAGAGGTACTGTACAGTAATATATATGTACAGTACATACGTAGTGTGCAGTGTACATAGCTACATGTATATTTACGTAGTTGCACTTGTCGCCTGGGGCGAAAATGATAAACATAACTGTATTGGGCTTGGAATGTAGAGTGATTTCGTTGGCCAGAACATGTTCGGAAAACGGCAGGAAAATGCCTGGAAATTATTCGGAAAACGTCCGGGTATTTGAGGTTTTTCGTTCCGAGATAAAAACCCCAGATTCCCGGAATCCCCGATTTCCCGGACTGGCCCTCGCCCCGAGATGTCCGGGTAAACGGGGTTCGACTGTACTTTAGTTTTCTAGTTGGATTTGTCCTTAGCTGGATCTCAGGCCTATTCTGCAACCAACCAACCTGTTTAATCGCACACCATACGTCTGTGAATATTGTGAAAGCCAAATAAATGGTCTCAATTTCAAGGGATGAGTGAGACTTTTTTTTTTTTGCAGCTTACCTTCTGTACGAAGGCCAGTACCGGTATACATTTATGCAACCAGGGTTGCGGAGTCGGAGTCGGCCGGAGTCGGAGGATTTGAGGGGGAGTCGGAGTCGGAATCTCACTTGCTCTAGGAGTCTGAGTCGGAGTCGGAATTTTTAGTCCGACTCCGACTCCGGGATGCCATTTATAAACAAATGTCATTCTATTCCTTTGAAATTTAGAAAATATGCATAGGTATATCATTATACTGTATATACTTCCA
>LQNS02000210.1:12198936-12213791 GCA_001587735.2 Parhyale hawaiensis
CATTGTATATGTACAAAACACCTAACATCTTTAACTTGATAATGTTTATATTAGCAAAAATTATTTGGACATGTTCAATGTTTACATCAAATATCTATTAGTTGGACCTAGGAGTCGGAAAATCTTGAGGACCAGGAGTCGGAAATTCTGGAGGGCCAGGAGTCGCAGTCGGACCTTGAACCCTCCGACTCCGCAACCCTGTATGCAACTCGATGTTAGTGACCGGTATGGGTTTGCACTTACAGTTACCTGTCGGTGGTGAATGTGTTGCCATTGCTGTGGCCAATGGGATGTCATTTCTTCGAGGGTACGGACCGACCACAGACAATATGGGGTTAGTTATGTTGTTCCTGTTACGATGTGTCGCGCTCTTAAGCTTGTGATCTAAAGTGCCTCAGTTAAGTTTAGCCTACGGCACATCACCGTGGCCTGTAGTAGGCCTGAATTTACTGAACTCTTTCACGCTAGGTTAATCCATCGTGTTTCGAAGATTTACGGTTTTTGCTTGGGCTTGTAAAGTTTTTTCAGTATCATTTATTGTTTCTAGGAACGCTTGTTTCCTGAGCTACACGACAGTAGAAGATTTAACTGTAGAAATGAAAAAAAAAAATATTAAATGAACACAATTGACCGCAACATTTAATGTAGCCTTATGTGTTAAAAGGGATAAGGCAGTAGACTTCCGTAGCATTGCCCCTCCTGTAAGCTCATGGGGCAGAAATTTGTGTTGCCATTCCATGTATGCTGTGAAGGAGAGTTGTGCCCACAACTTGTATTTCCGGGACGACTTTTGCTGTCTCCGTCTTGCTGCTTTCCTTCTAATTGCCTGCTAGCTACACTGATGGTCTATTTTACTCGTCTTCTTCTTTCCTCATGGGTTTTCCTTCCATTATAGCCTCGCTCGTCGTCTATTCCCCGTTCTGCTTGCTGCATGGCTCTTGATCCTTATATCTTTCCATCATTAGTTGATACCCTGAAAAGGGATGTTGAAATCTTCAACAGCATTGGATAAATAATATCCGTTTATAATTACAATCGAAGCTCCTTGATTAAATATACTACGAGGGAAAGGCTAACATCGCAAACTTTCATACCCGATATAACCCTTCTCGCAACAACAGCACTCGTTCTGTTGTCCCGTACGAGACGCCAGGACACGACAGAGTTCCCACTAGTCTAATCTGCTCTATTATTTTGCAACCCCTCAGGGGGCATAGGATGAGCCCTTGGGTTGGGTTAGTTAGGTGCGCCCATCCTATGTTATGGGGGAGCAGTGCCCCAAGGGGTTTGTAATTTTGTATACGTTACCTTAGCCGTTAGCTAGGCCTTCAGGACGTCTGTCTTTCGTGTCTACTTTGCTTCCTTCCTGATTTCGTACTCCAAAAGTCCACGAGTCATCGAGTTTGCCCACCCATGTTGTATAGTAAGGTAGGACGGCCTTGCTAAAGATAGGGTTAACGCATAGACTGTGTTGTATACCATTTATTGCACACATTGGAATATTGCTACCTATTCTTGGAATAGCTGTCAATATGTTAAGGTAAACCTATTCGCTATGGCGGTTAGCGCATTAGGAAGGTATGTTTCCATCACTCTCCTCCGCTCAGTAACAATCACAAAGGCTAGCATCGTACTGCTCTGACTTGATTTTGTTGTATTCTTTGCTGAAGTGACCCTCAACATGAGTGTCCTACTGCCTTCGTTTGTTGTCTTTCCTGTTTAGCCCTTGTGATACGCTGTGTAAGCGCTATCTTCTCCTACACAGGCAATATTGGGTTCACGTAATTGTTATAGATTATCCTCAAATCTTGTATGTCTCTCCATGACTCGGTCTATGTTTCTGGGAGAATACTTTACTATCGCGAACCACCGTGAGCTCCGCAGTAGTACGCAGGGAGGGGTAGTAAACACAATCTGGTATACGACACTGTGTATTGCAGTCACAGTCTTAGGTGACAATGACTCGTAGACTAGAAGAAGCGCATGGCTGACTTGCCGCGCGCCATGGGCTAGACCGATTATGGCGAAGAGACCAGACCAGGGCGCAGTTATATTCTAAAGACTCTGTCTATTCTGTGGCTGCATGTGCTTTTCTGCCTTCACGCCGGGTGCGTCACACCGAGACGACGCCTAGCGATTACGAGTGGAAAACAATTACTCTCGGCGCTATCGTTTGCCTAAGATTCTATTGTACGTTGTAAAATCGTTAATGAATCTTACTAGTTAGCTGCCCTCAGGGGTATATTCTGGCGGCCGTACCCCCGTCGGAATATACGTTGGCCTTGTGAACCCTAGGGCTGTCCCGAGTGCATTCATGCTGCAGATGACCGCAGTTCGTGCTGAGAAGGTTAGTTTGTTAGGTTAGGTAGATTTTCTATACTGCCATTCTGTTCAGCGAGGTGGGCCGCCGAATGGTGGTAAGAGACTAATCCCGTGTGACTCCTATCTTCTCCCTTGTTAGTGGGGGGGAGGGGAAGGGTTCTTAGGGGTTCCCTTCAAACGAGTGTTTACTTTCTTCTGTATCCTTCTCTTTTCGTTTCTTACACCGTGCCGCATAGCTATGCAAATTCGTTCAGCCAAGCCGTGTAGTGTTGGAGATGCTGGTCGCCTCATTCTCGTCAGTAGTAGCGCACTCGGCCCACTGAGACTTCAAGGCAGGAATGCTGCGATACATTCGTATGGCCTACTGATGCCACCTAATAAAAAATGAGTCTGCTTGGATCACGTCGTGTGACGTGGGTCCGGTGGTAAAACCAGGACCATAACAATAGCAATCGTATTAGCTTCATTCATCTAGGTGTTGCCTATTTATGATGTGAAGGCGTGCTTGTGAGATGCGCCGGGTGTAAAATGGTGCTTGCAGTAGAACATTATCGTGCTTTTCCAGTTTTTCCTTACGGTCATTTTCATAGGCAGTAAAATTCGGGCTCCCGGCCACAGGGTTAGGCTAGTTAGATTCGCTCATCCTATGTTATTAGCGAGCAGCGACCTCAGGGAAATCATGTAGCTGACCTTAGCTAAGCCTTCGGGACGTCTTTCTTTCGTGTCCACTCTACTTTTATCTATTTTCATAGTCGTACTAATCATGCTTCATTGAGTCTGTTCTTCCTCTTATTTCCCGACTTGCGTTCCCATGCGCGTCAATTCTGCGTGGGATCTTCTTTTATCTTGGAGTACTGTTGGTCTCTTCTCTTCCTCGTCCTTTTCCTCTCTTATAATCGCTAATTTGTTGTGGTAAAGGAGGCTTGAACTTTCTTATATAATAACTAAAAGTAAGACATTGCCTTCGTGACTACTCACGTTTATTTCAGTTCTTGGTATTTTAATGCTTAGTTTGCAGCTTTCATTTATTCCTCTGCGCATCTGTTTGCAGTGTTAGGGCTAGAAATACTGTTGGAACGTAATCATCGACATTCTTCCTCCTCAAAGGAGTACAGAACTGGCCTTGTCCACTGTGTGAAGTTTTCTTTGGATTAGAGTTGAACATTTTGTGTTTTCTGTAAAGTTCAGTGTCACTGGTGTCGAAGCTCATCCTGGTTGGAACTGATGAAATGTATCGTTCCTCACCCAGGTATGAGTGCTTCCGAGGGTGGTGAGCCGCCTCTTTCTGAAGGAAACGTTGCCTCCAGTCGTGAGAATATCAGTACTGAAACTCATAGTCATTGTGATGTGGAGCAGTCTTCGCGAGCCCGCGAGGCAGGCTCTTATAACTTCGAAAATATTGGTCGTAACGCGCAAATTATCGATAGTGCAGTGATCTTGAATGTCTCCAGTAAAAGCAAGAGCGAGAAGAACTTTCGTGATCTGTCTAAAGCAGCAAGGCTCGTTATCCCACAGTGGCCGAGTAGTGCGAGTGGATACCCGGATGACTCGTACTCGGCAGAATGCTATTTCCCAGAAGTTAAAGCTACCGAATCTAAAACAAAGGTTTTAAAGCTACGCAAGTTGAAGAAATTGGAGCCAAAATACGACATGGTTCAGCATGAAAGTGCTGCAAGTCAACTCATGCAGAGTTTAAAGGCCTGCCCAGCGTCTCCAAACAAGTGTCAGCGATCCAAAACACTCGTCTCAGCAGTCAACACGGATGACTGTTCGGCTACTTCTGATGAGCTGAGTATTGGTGGCCTGAATGAAATTCGTCATGCTCAGCTGCCTTCCCAATTGACTTGTATTGATGTACTAGATGGAGCTGTTGACTTGGACCATACCATTCCTAGTTGTCTTGATGACAGCTTTCCTACTTCATCTTCTGTTGCTAATTCCTCGCCAGTTAAGGCAGACGTTAAGCAATTCGAAAGCAAAGGCACTCCTGCACTCAAGGATTCTGTAGTGGCTAGTACTTCTGTTGTAGACTGTAGTGCACCCTCTCTTCTTGCAACAGGACAGAGTACTAGTTGTGTAAGTGATGGCGTATCAACGCCTACTACTGAGGTTACGCAAGCCAACGTTGAGGTTTTGCAACGATCAACTCCGTTTGTCTCAACGGAGCTCAGTTGTCCTCCGACTACGAAAACTGGAGTGAATACAGGATCAATAGTTGCCACGGGCGCAGAATCCATTGCCACATCCAGAAAAGTAGAACAAAGAGCCAAGTCCTTCATTGATTCTTTTCAGGAATATGTCACCAAACGCTATGAGAAGGTTGCGCTTGCTGCAAATGACGCCGAAAAGTCGGCAAGAAATTTTGAGGTGAAGGTCAAAGATTGCCTACATCAAAATGAAACCCCCGAATCCAAAGACAGGCTGACCGTGCGGTCCATGGTTGAAAATGGTAGGTTGATAACTCTGCGATGTGAGAGACGCTGCAATATAATCTCAGTAAAATCTTTGAATAATCTAGAGATCCGTGTAAAGCCAGTGCGGTTTCTTGATAGAAGTTCTCGGTCATCCAATGTAGTGCGTTCTTACCCAGTTGACCGGAGTAAAAATTGTGAATTGAACTCTGCTTTATCTATTCGTGATGATTCGGATCCTACTAGTGGGAAAAAAAATGCTGAGACAGTTCCTGAAAGTGAATCGACAGTGAAATCGGGGAGTACTACTATTCCTAGTGAGCAGTTGATGCATTCTGAATCGCTTAGTTATTCCTTGCATAAAGCTGACAAGATATCCACTACAGGAAGTATATCTACAAATTCTGCCTGTCTTAAAAAAATGAGTGTCTCGGCTGAAGATCAACCGACTTTCAATTCTTACGGTGAAAATTTGCAAATTAATCCATCTAATGCAACAGTTGTGAATGCTTCTCCTTGTGAGGAGGCAAAAAATTCAGTACTTAACGAACTGGATGCAACAACATCACCTGATACAGGGAAGTTAGCGATTTCGTCGCCTGATGAAAAGAAATGTTCATTACCTGACGAGCGGTCATCAGAGCTTGTGGCGAGTGAAAACTCGGTGTGTTTAGCATCTGGTGAACCTCAATGTTTGCATTCATCACCAAATGTGGAGAACATTGTGACTTCCGAATGCTCAGATAACCGATTGGCTGTGTGTTCTGGTCGTTATTTGGATAGGCTCGAGAGCGTAGCTTGTGAGGATTCCGCTGTCAAAGAACACTCCGAGCGTGAAACTTCCAGTGAAAGTGGAATTAGCCAGGCATTGACCATAGGAAAATGTACACCCGAACTCCCGAATTCAGCTGCATTTGCCGCTACTATACCGAGCTCTAGTTGTGATAGTGGAGCAATATCTCCTCTGCTATCTGCACCGAGCGCTGAAAGCGATGAAGAGAACTTTCTTGGAAGCTTAAATGCAATTTCATCTTCGTCCTGCAATGCAGCAGGTACTCAAGAGCTTGGCGATGCTGTTCAGTCTCAACTTTCTAGGATGCCAGTTCCGCGTCGCGATTCTCCGTCAAGCGTCTTTGCGCCTCGTGAACTGAAGTCCACCACAACTTTGGATCTTGATACACGAGCTGAGCTTGATGCGCCTGTGAGGCCTTCGTTTCCTCCCTTTAGTCCTGGAAGTCCAGCGCGCGTGGAAACGGTTGAAAAATGTATGTCTTCTTCAAGCCCTAATACTAGATTCCGGATGTTCTTGCTGGAAAAACATTCGATTTCATCATCTGACCCTAGTAATTCAAAAACTACGTGCGAAGATGAACCCTCAGTACCGTCACAAAATGTTGCTGAGCAAAGTTGCAAGTCCCGTGAAGGATCACTCTCGAGCACTTCAGAGTCGAATATCCACATCCACTCTTCCAATGGTGAGTTTTCTCCTACACGCCATGGGCTGCCGCAATTCAGTGCTCTTTCAAATTCCGAAAACGATGACCAGCCAGCATCTAGCTTGACCAAACCTACTACTTCTAAGGACATTCATCAGCCAAACACCTGCACGATTTTGGAAACCGCTGCTGTAACGCTTGATGCATTTACTTCTGAGCTTGCTGAAAATTCATCTGCAGGAAAGCATATGAAACCTGATACACCGCCTATGAGCGATGATCCGCTGCCAAGGGCAAGCACGCCTCGAAAAGCGAATGTTCCACCTTGCTCTCCCTTGCCGCCTGCAGCATACGCTCTTGACATAACTGCAAAAGCACCCTCTGGCCTTGATCAGGGAGCGCCAGTTTATTCCACGGAAGATGTTGTCTGCCAGAACTCTCGTGACTTTGTATCAAGAAGATATAACTCTATGTTACGCAGCCCAAACGTTCCTGGTGCTACTGCTGCTGTCGCCGCTACTGGACTTGCTCTTCTACGGCAGTCTAGCGCTGATCTTAGCGACTGTCGACTTCAGAAAGGTGTGTTATCATTCTAAACTGTACCCCTAACGTCCGTCAGTCTCTGTCTAATACTTGGTGCTAAGTTTTACTTACCTAATATTTTTTGGTACAATATCCAGCTACACCAAGATGAAGATGGATGTTGTGCTGTATGCGCGGATAGCTTTGGCTTTCGTAGCGAGGCTTTGGAGACTTCATTTTTCTTGGCACTTTCATTGTTGACAATATCATTTTGCACCTCATTACCTGTCAGGGGGCATGGGATGGGCCATAGGGTTAAGTTAGGTTCATTCATCCTTTGTATGGGGAGCAGTGACCCCAGGAGGTTTGTTTAGGTTACCTTAGCCATTAGGTAGGTTTTCGGGACGTCTTTCGTGCCCACTTCTTCTTCCGTTTTCCTAATCATTCTGATGTTACTTTATTCATGTGTGGGAACGCCCTTGTGCATGGGTTCCACGTTCCTCTCGACCTGCTTCCCTCAGGAGGCATAGGATGGGCCATAGGGACCAGGGTTAGCTTATATTGGTTCATCCATCTTTTGTTATGGGGAGCAGCGACCGCAGGGAGATAATGTAGACTAGGTTACATAATGTAGACTAGGCTATTGTACCATTAGTTAGGCCTATGGGACATCTGCATTTCGTAGTCTCTATGCATACTTCCACTTTCATCCTCGGACTGATGATACTGTGTTCTGTTCTACCTTTTCTTTAGCTACCGGCTTGCTCTCTCCATTACTGTTGATCCTGTGTGTGAGCACCTTCGTGCGTGGCTTCCACGTTTATCTTGGCATATTATATGTCCCTTCCTTTTCCTCTTATACAACAGTTTAGTACTGATTCAGGGAGGCTTAAACTCTCTTATAGTCCATAACCATGATCTTTTGACGTGCTGTTTGTCCTTTCTTTCTTCCTCTGTTAAATCGCTTTTGTTGGGGAAACTGAGGTTCAAACTACTGAATATATGTACGGTACTATGAGTTATGATGGTACTGCGCTAAACTACAGGGTTCCCACCTATACCTACCTGAAAAACCTTTAAAAAAACAGGGAAAATGAAAATAATCATCTTGGAATTTTAGACATTTTGATAAACCCTGGGAAAATTATGAAATTTGATTACACTGGTCGACACGATTTTTGGGGCAAGAGGTTTTGAAACAAATTCTAACTAATTTTGGGTTGTTGAGTACGAATATGAACTCAGTTTTTGCTCGTCACATCAGGATTTTGAGATATACCACTATTCAGTTTTTAGTTGAAATTGGCTCATCAGCTCATATACTGAAGGGTTCATGATTATAAGCATGTGCATTTTAGTACTTTTATATTCATAATCAAGTGATAACAAAGATTACAAAGTCTATTTACAGCAAATTGAATATACTGACAAGCTTGAAGAAGAAAATACAAAAATACACGCATATATACGTTTCATAAGACAATGACAAATAGTAGTTATCTGATCTTTCTTTTTTTTTTTTGCTGATCACTGATGTACAGCTCCTGGGTTGACTCTCCACAAGCTCCTACAATAATCCGTCATCATATTTGAGTCCCGATAGCGTCTTTCCATTGCTTTAATATCACGATGAAAACGCTTCCCTTGTTCCTCACTCACGTCACCAAGGTTCTCCGGAAAGTTGTCTAAATGGCTGCGTAAATAGTGAATCTTGATACTCATCATACATCCAAGATCTCGCAAGCAAGCTCTTCAGAAGTTACCGGTATTTCACAATCTCTTCATAGTTTTCTGCTTTCTTATTCCATGGAAAATTTTGCGCCACATTGTAAAATGCATTCCAAGCGCTTTCTTCTACGTATATCATTCATTGATGTTATGAAATTGGGATCTCTCATAAGTGTTCTTATTAAGAGGTCCATCAAATATTCTAGCGTTTTTCTTTTCTTCACTAAGACCTGGAAACGTTGAGCATATATGGCTAAAGCATTCTCCATTGTGAACTAGAGCCTTGACGAACTACTTCATCATACCAAGTTTTATGTGTAATGGAGGAAAGACAATGTTCTTTCTATCCACTAGAGGATCATTGATGACATTCTCATCGCCAGAAGTCAAAGTCTCTCGCTGAGGCCATTCATTTTTGACCCAGTGCTCTGTTGTAGCTCTACTGTCCAAGTAACGCAGAAAACAGGGTATTTTGCGTACTCTCTTTGCTCACCTAAGAGAAAGGTGACCGTATTTAAATCTACACAAATTAACCACTCATGAACATGGTATTGCAACGTTTTTAGAACAATCTTGATGTTGAAAATGCTATATTTTAGGCGTAACTTTAAACTTTTTCTAGAAATTCATGAAAATGAGCTACATACATAGAGCAAAAAAACTTGATGTGGTAGAGAAAATCTAAGATCAGATTTGAATTCAGCACCCCCAAATTAGTCTATAGCTGTTCTTGAATCCCATGCCAGAAAGAAAGTTTTTGTGTGTATAGGTACTAGTGTTATCTAAAGAAACAAACTTGATTGAATTTTCGAGCCTTTCCTACGGTGAGGATTGGATAGCTATAAGGGGTTGAATAGGAGGTCATTTTTTGTCTTTGTGATAACATATATAATGATGTATTCATATCAAACATAAGTGCTTGCCCTCAGGGGCATATTGTGGTGGGCCCTATCCCTGTCACAATATGTTTGGGCATCACGCACCCAAGGGTCCCGAGTGCCTTCTCCGCAGGGGATGTTGCAACTTGCCGCAGTTTCTGCGGACATTCCTCTTTCTGTCCCGTGAGGTGGGCTGTCGATCGAGATAGCTGACCTGGTACTCGGGGGAACATCTCTAGTCTTCTCGTGTGGAAGGACGCATAAGAGGCCGACCACTTGAGTGTCTCCTACTATACTTTGCGCCTTGGTTCCCTGCCCGTAGTAGCGCACGTGGACACCACGCCTACCCAATATGCGGTATTTGAATACTGCACGAGTAGTTTCTCTGTTGGAACGCTTGAGCTGCGGCTACGGAGGTTAAGCAATGTGTTATAATAGTAACATAAGTGCTATAAGTACATCTTTCAAAACATCAAGTTAGTACTATATTGACTCTTGTGTCTTGTCTGGGCTGAAAATATATGATCCGTTTTCATCGCAGAATTTCGCAATTCCATCATGGAAATGTAGAATTTAGGTTTCTTCAACTGCTGGGAACCCTGAACTAATCATTGCTCGGGGAATTTTTTAAGTCAAGAACATATACTGGATTGTTGGTACTCAGCGGAAGTGGTAGAGATTATATTTAGTTTCTTATCATTTACAATGAATAATAAACCGTTGCTCTGATTTGGGCATGAATGTGTGGCTTTTCTTATTTAGTATTCACTTTCTTGAAGGCGTTTAATGCATGGACCAATATGACGTGTCCATGAAATAATTAGCTTGTGCGTGAGCTCCCGGTATTTACCCAAGAACCCGTATTGGACCGACCAGTTTATACAGTACAGGTAATTCCGGGCTGTTGAAAATTTTCTAATACAGAGATAACGTATTTTTCTGCTTGTAGTTTCGTCATTACCGTGACTGGCGACCTAAGTCGGAGGCCCCTCTATTTGTCTTTACTGTTGATTCGTGCAAAGAAAACTAGGCGATTTACAGGAGATTGTTCCCGTGAAAATTCGAGCTGTGAAAGTTTCCGACTTGTTTGCCCGAAAGCTGCCTATGCCGTCCCCACATTCAAGTTTTGAGCTGCTAGTAATTCTTTCCCGACGTTTTCCCGTGCGCGGTGGCCCATCGTGCATGCCGCATGTATTTCCTTCCCCCTGTGTATCTTGACGTATTACACATTCTTGCCTTCTCCACTCGTGAAACGCTTGCGGCGTCTAGGGAGGCTGGTACCGTACCTTAGCTTGTACACTGTCCAGTTTTCGAACATTATACTGGTGCTATTCGTACTTGAAGTCAAAGTTTACGTTGGGCGCTGATGGGTAAAAAAACAATGCTACGTATCCGATACTAAGTACTAGCTACATGGTCAAAATTTCGCTAATTTCAACGGTTTCATACGTAGAATCGTTGATTGGCTTAGTTCTAAATGGGGCAGTTTTTTAATGCTATGTAGTAACCACTTGCTCGTCTTCATAGCCGCGCGTTATGGGCTTCTATGCTCCTATTGTATACAGTATCTACGTGTTTTAATCAAACCCTTTTCTTTCGTACAACCAAGTTTGTCTCCATCCATCTTAGCACTCCTACTGGTGATGCATTGTTCTGTTTATCTTCTTTTTTTCTGATTTCTTGTTCCCATGTGCGTTGATCGTATGTAGGATCACCTTCGTACATTGGTTCCTTATCTATCTTGCTACCGTATGCTATATGTCATCATACTCCTTCTGATCCTATTTTCATTTGTTCTTCCTCTTCTTTCCCGACTTGCTGTTCTTATGCGCGTTGGTTCACATTCGTGCTTAGGTTCCACATTTCTGTCGACGTACTACTTGTTCCCTCCTTTCCCACTCTTGAATCATCATAGTTGTTTCTAGGGAGCCTTAAACAATCAATCAACACAATATAATTAACACCGTCGTGTGCTTATTTGTTTATATATTTGTATGTTTCGGGTTACGCTCTTGAAGAAATACTCGAAAAATAGACCAGGTTGCAAATTTTGTAATTAGGTTGCGTTTTCATGGCGATCGGTGACCAGGTTGCAGAAGATGGCGAAAGTCGGTTCCTTATTCCTTTCCCTCAATGTACCGCCTTGCTTGAAAACTTCTTGGAATCGAAAAAAAAACGAGATTATAGTTTCNAGTCTTATTTTATAACTTTCTCCATGCATTGAACAATATATTTCTCAGTTTACCACGTACAAATTCAGAAGCTAATCAACGAAGTGCGGACGAGGCGTTAATTTTTCACAGGCAGTACCTAAACATTATTTCTTTCAGCTTGCCGTGTTTCTCTTAAGGGAGCAAATTTCACTTCACCAAATCTTCGATATACTATAAAGCTGGTTTGGTATCATGGATACGCGGGGGGGGGGGGGTAAATGATTTAAATTCACTGAAACTTTGCTGCTTCCTAATGTAAGATTTTTTCCCGCATGTGATCTATGGTGGGAGACGATTGTGCTTCTCAGATGAATTGAAAGAGCGAGCACTTACTTCTTATTACGATGCGAGACGGCTGTTGTAGCGTATCCTTCAGCATAATGTGACGAAGGCATATTGAATGAAGACGGGTCATCTTAAATTATTCGCAGTCATTTTGACAGCACTGGCATTCTAGTTCTCATATAATGAAACGCTTCGTTATTTTATTCATTTATTTCGTGTCCGCTCTAAAGGAAATAGGCGAAAAATAGGCCAGGATGCTGATTTTGTAAATCGATGACCAGGTTGCAGAAGATGGCCAAAGCTAATCCTTATCCCTTCATCTGAAGACACGTCTTGCTTGAAACACTTCTTGAAATCGCAACAATATGTGTGCAGCTTCTGGTGTCAAATTTTATAAATTTCTTCTCTCAGGGCACGACCTATAAATTCGGCAGATGACCAATGGAGCACTCGCGAGATGATTCTTCACGGGTACTAGACAGCTATTTCTTCTAGCTTACTGTCTTTCTCTTCTTCTTTTACAGCAGTTTTATTCCCGTTCAAAGGGAGTTGCTGAAGCAAATCTTGCTATTCCATGTATTTTTGTCTTTTATTCCATACCACGCACATCATCCCTCACACTATCGTTCTCTGACTACGCGAATTTTGCTGCATAGCCCAAAATTTCAGCACTTCTTGAAGCAGATATTGTAGCTCGCAAGACCGTATCTTGGCCACGGAGCATTCGCATGCATACAAGATGGTTGGAATTACATTCAAGTTTACTGCAGTGTTTTACTGAAAATAGGGAACGTATAAGATGTACGAGACCACTACAGCTCAAGATCGAAGACGTGCTACGAATGGAGAGAGATGAATCGTCTATGCGATACAGTCAACAAAGACTTGAAGCAAAAAGGTTTACAGAAGTGAATGAAAGCTGATGATAAGCGTGAGCGGGAAAATGTGGAAACGGCTAGTCAGAGAGAAGAAGACCTGAGGTTGAAAGCACGACTAAGGAGCAATGAAGAAAATAAAGCAAGTCAGAGAAAATTCCGCAACGGTCTATAGCCTATTAATAAACAATATTGATTATTGCGTGAATTTTTTCACGCACGGGTCCACTAGTATAATAACAATGCTGTATGACTCTTCCTTTCCCCTCTAAGAACAACTGTTTTGTGCTGGATTTGATACGCCTAAACTAACTTCTCTAATGATATATTGTAATAATGAACCCTCTCTTCAAATATTTGTCTTTTTTTTTATCAAAATATCTACTGTTTGTGTTCCCTACGTACTGTTGTTTAAAAATTAATTTTGTTTGTTTTTTAGCACGTGGCTCAGGTAAATTTTGACCTACAATGTCGAATGTACCAGTTGTTGTTCTTCCCTAAATTCGAACTGTGTTTAAATTAAAGAAAGCAGTGTTCATTTTTAGGTTTATTTTATTAATGTAGCCCTTAGTCATTTGATGAAAATTTTCATAGAAATAACGCTATTGCAACCAGCGTTGCGGAATCGGAGTCAGTAAATTTCTGATCTCATGGGTTGGACTTAGGCACTGGCTAGAAACCTGAGTCAGAGTCGGTTAAAATTGTTCTATTTTGTTGAAAAAAAGTCCGAGTCTGACATTTTTGGGGTCCAAAGAGTGGGAGTCGGGCAAAACTGTGTGTTTCGGACTCTGTCCAATCGACTCGGCAACCCTTACTGAAACATGACCAAATTATCCCCTTGGACGTTAATGGCTCAAAAATGAAATGTACTCCTACTTGTCTCTCTGTATTTCACTTTTCTACACAACAATGCCGGCCTGCTTACTTCCACTTCGCTAGTGGAACCGAAACTACTTGAAAGTAATGGAACACTTTTCTCTTGTGCCCAGCAACACGATGTAGTTTAGTGAATTTGTCCAATTTGGGCAAGGTAATCTATACAATCCTGTTAGTTTGAAACTTGTCTGCAACGCTCGAATTTCTCTTTAACCCAAGTTATAAACAGTCTGTAGAGAACTGAAGTTCGCAACAGGTTCAGTCTAACGGAGGCGCGTGAGGCGCTGCCCGTAGTCTTCAAAAACAACCACCTGTACGCCCGCCAACGGTGTTGATATTGCTACCTTTCATTTGGAAACAATCTATGATCAAACCAGTTACAATATACAGGGTCTTCTCTTATTCATAATACAAACTTTGACATTAGTTACTGAAACCCAAAACAAACACATATCCAGGGATAAAATTGCTTCGTTATCGAGATATCGAATTATTGAAATGTATTTGATTTTAGGGACATTTCTCACTTTCTTAATTTACAAGACCCGCTATGTTATGGTAACATTTATGTGCTTTTCTAACTCGGGTGGGGACAGTCTCCCGACTCATAGGTGATAACTCATTTGATTTCATTAACGTTTATTACAAAATTGAAATTACCACAAGTGTTCGAGTGCTAGTCCATGGGTTTGCTGCAATGTGTCGTAGTATCCGCCCATCGTCAACAACACGAGCTCGCTGAGGACGATGACCACCAACATGTCTTCTGTTTACCTCAAAACTACCTGTGTCTCGCAGCCGCTGATGCAATCTTGTGCAACTACGATGATCAGGCAAATGGCGGCTGGGAAAACATACAGTTTAGCAGCCCTTCTAGCATTGTCATTTGCAGCACCATATGCCACGATCATATCTGTCCTTTCAAAATTTGTTGAACGATCCATGTTGTAGGGAGTGTTACACAGCGTTCACCGACAGCAGACGACAGGTAAACAAATGTCATAGCATAGCGGGTGTTGTAAATTAAGAAAGTGAGAAATTTCCCTAAAATCAAATACATTTCTATAATTCGATATCTCGATGACGAAGCATTTTTGGGCATATCGTCATTCTTGAAAATGTGTTTGTTTTGGGTTTCAATGCATAATATTAAAGTTTGTACCATGAGTTAGAGAACACCCTGTATAGTTTACCATGAGTTATATTGTAAGAAGCCCTCAGGGGCATATTGTGGCGGGCCCTTTCCCCGCCGCAATATGTTTGGGCATCACGCACCCAAGGATCCCGAGTGCCTTCTCCGCGGGGGATG
>LQNS02000210.1:12214147-12224899 GCA_001587735.2 Parhyale hawaiensis
TTCTTCATTCTTTTGTTTTCTCCACCCGCTGGGTTGGTTGCGTGGGGGTTTGTTAACCTCATGGAGTTTCTCCGTTCCTACGTCGCCAGCCTGGTGTGATTTAATAATAATAATAATAATGTACGTCCGCCAACGCTGTTGATATTGCTACCTTTCATTTGGAAATAATCTATGATCAAACCAGTTACAATATACACGGTCTTCTCTAACTCATAATACAAACTTTGACATTAGTTACTGAAACCCAAAACAAACACATATCCAGGGATAACGAAATGCCCAAAATTGCTTCGTTATCGAGATATCGAATTATTGAAATGTATTTGATTTTAGGGAAATTTCTCACTTTCTTAATTTACAAGACCCGCTATGTTATGGTAACATTTCTGTGCTTTTCTAGCTCGGGCGGGGACAGTCTCCCGAGTCATAGGTGATGACAACTTATTTGATTTCATTAACGTTTATTATAAAATTGAAATTACAACAAGTGTTCGAGTGCTAGTCCATGGGTTTGCTGCAATATGTCGTGGTATCTGCTCATCGTCAACAACACGAGCTCGCTGAGGACGATGACCACCAACATGTATTCTGTTTACCTCAAAACTACCTGTGTCTCGCAGCCGCTGATGCAATCTTGTGAAACTGCGATGATCTGGCAAATGGTTGGGAAAACATACAGTTTAGCAGCCCTTCTAACATTGCCATTTGCAGCACCATATGCCAAGATCATATCTGTCCTTTCAAAATTCGTTGAACGATCCATGTTGTAGGGAGCGTTACACAGCGTTCACCGACAGCAGACGACAGGTAAACAAATGTCATAACATAGCGGTCGTGTAAATTAAGAAAGTGAGAAATTTCCCGAAAATCAAATAAATTTCAATAATTCGATATCTAGATAACGAAGCATTTTTGGGCATTTCGTTATTCTTGAAAATGTGTTTGTTTTAGGTTTCAATGCATAATGTCAAAGTTTGTACCATGAGTTAGAGAACACCCTGTATACCTACTGTAGTTTACCATGAGTTATATTGTAAGAAGCAGGGTGCGGTGTAGGATTCTTCAAGGTCTGACTAAGGCTCCTGAGACTAGCCAGTGTCCGATTCCGACTTCCCTGCCGCCCAGAATCTAAAAGGGGGTTTTAGCTTCTACGGCGACCCTAATCGTTTGACGGGTTGTTGCACCCCTAAGCCCTCAGGCGTATATTCTGGCGGGTCCTTTCCCTGCCACAATGTATTTGGGACCCACACACCCAAGGGTCCCGCATGCCTTTTTCGCAAGAGATGTTGCAGCTTGTCGCAGTTGTTGCTGAGAAGGTAAGTTTTGTACGTTATATTTCCCCTTCTGTTCCGTGAGGTAGGTTGTTGATCGAAATAGCCGACCTAGTCCGCCGAACACTTCTACTCTTTTTCTCTCTCTCGATTTTCTATTCTTTACGCTTTTTTCCTGCCTGTGGTAGCGCACTCGGCCAACTGAGATCTTGCCGGCATCAACATTCTTATGTTGATGCGCCATAATAAACTGAGTCTCACTGCTTGGATCACATGGGTGGGTGCGGTGGTAAAACCAGGAACATAATAAAGTTGCACCCCAAAAGCGTCAGACTACTTACCACTCCGACTTGGACTCATTTACGAAATAGACAGATTTATATCCGACTGACACTCCCGGGATCACCTGGTGTCCAACTCTGGTTTCCTTCCGCCTCTTTAACTCCGTTAAGAAACCCGCTATTTCAACTAACCTGCAACTAATTGGTATATACATACGTACATTAGTATATGATCGATGAGCTAACCACTTCACAACGCTATGTCAGCAGGGTTCATAATGCGTCGTATTTGTAGACAGAAGTGTCCGGGTTGCAGAGCCGGAGTCGGACCTTTCCGGGAGTAAGAAGTCAAGAGTCAGACACCCGCCTGTTTGGGAAGATGCAGTCCTTACAGAAATGCTGATAAAACAGCTTACTTTTCTAGTTAAATTTAGCCAGTGGCTGCTCTAAGAGTCAGGGTCTGATCTTAGACCATTGGATTCCTCTCCTTTTGATAGTCGCTCTGTACATATTGTAGGGTATGTTGATGAAAGGCATTTGTTATCAGAATAATTCCCTCAGTGTAATATTTCCCGTGAAAGTTCATATTAGTCTTTCATCCGCATTAGTTATGTTATGAATAGTAATAAAATCACTAATTATTCAATGTTTCCTTTCTTTCAGAGGCAAAACTTAGAAAAGTAGAAGCTTGTGATACTCGTCCTGTGCCAAAGAATGGCCTTGTTTGTGCATCTAGTCCAAACGGAAGCAATGGTCCTCAATCACCCAGCGGCTCTCTGCGCGTCTGTGAGGCCTCGAATGAAGACCATACATCTCACGCTCCCAACAAGGATTTCACATCCAGTAACTCACAGCTGAGTAATAGTTTCGTTGGTGAAGTACCGAAACGAAATGGTGTTACGAAAGTTACTGGTGCTACTGTGGACATTGCGATTGTCCCATCAGAATGTGGCTATTCAGTCGACCCTGCACATGAGATTTTAGCCCACTCTGCGTCCGGCCTTTCAGCCGACTCAGCACCCTACTCATCAGCCGACTCTGCACCCGACCCTTCAGCCGACCCTTCAACCGACTCTGCACCCGACTCTGCACCCGACCCTTCAGCCGACTCTGCACCCGACCCTTCAGCCGAATCTGCACCCGACCCTTCAGCCGACTCTGCACCCGACCCTTTAGCCGACTCTGCACCCGACCCTTCAGCCGACTCTGCACCCGACTCTTCAGCCGAATCTGCACAAAACGCTTCAAGCGATCCTACACCTAAGCCTTCTGCCGATCCTGCAGCTAATCCTCCACCTGTCCCTTCAGCCGATCCTGCACCTGTCCCTTCAGCCGATCCTGCACCTGTCCCTGCAGCCGATCCTGCACCTGTCCCTGCAGCCGATCCTGCACCTGTCCCTTCAGCCGATCCTGCACCTGACTCTTCAGCCGATACTGCACGTAAAGCTGATCCACCCTATGATATGGCAGTCGACGCCGTCCACGACTTGGCAGGGGATGCCTTGCCTGGCCTGGCAACCCGTTCTACAGCTGATTCTGCTCCCAATTCAACTACTGGTTCCGAACGAGATTTTGTAAGTGATACAGAAGCGAGCTCCCTAACTGATTCTCTTCCGGACCCGCCAGTCGATACCCGACTCGACATCATTTCCGATCGTAGTGCCAGGAGATTCCGTGCTAACGCTCGCTCGGAATCATCTGGAACGAGCGATACTGACTTTAGTTTACATCTTAATTTGACTGACCTCTCTGACGACGAATCCGCTAAAACTGGTGTCTCGAACCTTCAAACTGACAGTGAGAGCGAGCTAGTACATTATTCGCTTTCGGCCCAGTCTTCAAATTTGAATGAGTATCAAAGATGTGAACAGTCTGACATTGCACCCAGTTTTGATGACGAGCATGAAGAGCTAAGAATTTCAGCGGCAAATACTGATGATGAAGTGCCTAATTCTAGTACCGAGCTGGATGACGCATCGGACAGACTGCAAATGAGTGCAGCAGGCGAAAGCAACGAAAGTAAGAATGGCGGTGACCTTCTTCCTTATAAAAATGATACTGACTTTCTGCCAAAAAGTGAATCACAGTGGGACCATTCTTCTCGAGTAGGATTGTTTGTTGACGAGCGTATTGGCTATATGAAATCGATCGTTCCAGGTGTCAATGTATCTGCACAAGATGACATGAAGGTCCAATGTCTCGACAAGGAAGAGCATGTTCACTATCAGTCCGCGATAGAAGTGACTAATGCAGAAGCAGAAATTTCTATTTCTGAGACGCCTATTGTATTTCCCGTACCGGGTCCTACTGCTGGTAAAGAGGATGCCACAGCTTCAACTGGCCCGAAAAAATGTCCCAAAATAAATGAAGCAGACTCCGATCATCCCTCGAAGCCGTCAAGTAGCGTGGAGTATTCGGACACTGTTGGAACGAATATACGACACTCCTCTCCTGCATCTCGTGAAAGCGCTTGTGAGCCGAAGTCTGAGCTTCGAGGATCTATGCTGGGCGATGCACTGCCTGGAATAGTCTCCTGCCTTCATAACCTGGATGATAAGAGGAATGTGGTTCACCAGCGCGTGCCGTCCACCGTCGGCTTTATAACTGGCACGGGTGCGGCGGGCTCGTGCACAAAAACATCAAATGCATCATGCACTGGAGTCGAGGCTAGTAACGTGGATCGAACGCTCAACAGTAGTGAAGAGGATAACGTGACTGTTAGTAGTGAGCCGGAAACTGGGAGTACTTTTTCCGACAGCGACATGGCTGCCAGCTCTAACTCGATCATTGTTGATGAGCAAGTTGATGCTAGTAATTTTACATTAAAACATGGTGCTCAAGTTTGCTCCATGCCTCCCTGCGAAGACACTGGGGAGACCGACGCAAGTGTTTTGAGTACGCTCTCATCTGCCGACTCTTCTACGACAGCAAACTCTGGCAGTCTACTGCCACATTGTGGTAATGTTCCGAACGGTGTCACAAACACAGTGATGGTTAGTTCGTCCAATGAAAGAGAAAACTGCGTATCAAGTTCGGAAGGTATTGCTATTGAGGAGAGAACACTCTCCAGTAAAGAGGGCGAAAATGTTCGTTCTGAAAGGTGTGTGGCTAATCATACTCAGAAAGACAAGGTTAATGAAAAGATTGGCGAATATAACCAGAAGGGTGGTGAATATTCCGGCGTGATATCTAGGGAAAATAGTAACGAACTTTACACGAAGGAAAACTCCAAACATCGTTGCAGCAGAAGTAGCTCACCTAATACACCCGATTCTGAAGAGTCCCCAAGCCCATGTGTAGGTGAGGATATTCAGAAACCAAATCACGATACTGAGAGTAGCTCGTCCAGCTTCAGTAGGTCTGGATCAGACGATAGCGACAGGCTAGAAAGGTTCAAAAGACGCAGTCATGGTGACTACAAGAAGAGTGAAAAAGAAAAACGTGACAAAAATTACAAACTAGGTCGGCATGAGAGGAACGGCCATAGGGATGAAGAGAAGAAGCGGGAAAAGCGTGAAAAAGACGGAGATAGGTCAGAAATGACGGCTAAGATTAGTCGCGATGAGAAGCATAGAAAAGATGATGAGCTAAGGAAATCTCATAGTAATGGTAATGAGAAAAATAAAGAGAACGACAGGGACTCCGGTAAATTTGGCAGACATTCTAATAGTGGGCGTAGCGATGTTGAGAAGAAAAGCGAAATGCATCGAAAGAACAAAAATGACCGTAACGATGAGAGAAAACGTGAAAAGATAGAAAACGGCGGTGATAGTACATTGGAAAAATCGGGTTGGAGCAGTAGCAATGGCAACAGAAATAGTACTGTAAAAGATTCACAAAATCCGGTTAAGGGCGGGGATGGTTCGTTCCTTTCCAATAGTGATGCACAAAGAATTCAAGACAAATCGGACCGACGTGGAAGCGAACGTGATACAAAGCAACGGGGCAATGACAGTATCTCGAAAGAAAGTGCAGATGGCAAGTCTAGTACCATTATCAAATCATCTAGTAGAAATCGAGATACCTCTCACTGGTCAGATGACAAAAATGAGGGAAAGATACTCGAGAAGTGTAACTCGAAGAAGGATAGCAGCCAAAAGCGTTCCAGAAGTGAAGAGAGACTTTCGGATCGTGGTTCAAAAAAACTCAGAAAAGATATTGATGAACCGGAGTGCACGAAAACCGTGCGTGAAGTCAGTGATGAGAGTGAAAGCTGGGCGAAAGCCCCTAACGAACGTGCTAGGATTAAAGCAGCTAGAAGCTCGAATGCTGAGAACTCACCAAATTGGGAGAAAGAAAATGACAGTAAGTCTTCCAATGGTGATGGAGGTCGAAGTTCAGGTAGCGAAGATAGTGAAGTCGATTCCATAGACTCAGAGAGCCAAAAGCCCGAAGTTAATACCCCAATTACGTCCGAAGCTTCTCTAAAGAAAAATCGCAGACAAGGGGGCCGCGATCGGTCTCCATCAGTTGATGCAAGAATTAAGGATGACAACCGTACGACTTCTTCGAAAGGTTCACCGAGGCTGCATCAAATACCACGTGAAAGCAGAGATACGAATGGTCAAAAACTGTCTGATAATGAGTTAGAAAAGGTGCTTAATGCTGCAGGCAAAGGAATCTCCTTCAGTGGCTCACAACCAAGCGCGCTGCTTTCGAAATCAGCGAAAATGAAGGAGAAAATTCCGAAAAACGCTGGAGTTGATCAGTGTATACCTTCCCAAGTGCCTCGCCAGCTTGAAGATGACTCCTTGTCGGACACATCTTTGCCTTGTATTGATGTATTTGATTCTAATTCTAACACTACACCCCTTAAATCTCCTCAGAACTCATCCTCTCCTGCTGGTTCTCAACCCAACAAAGTATCTGTACTGTTGCAGAAACTTGATATGAGCGTTCTAGGTGGCGTGACTGCTGTCAATTTTCGCAAGTCGCCAATTCCATCTTCTCTGGCAGACAAGATCCCCGACAGAAGTTCATCTTTACGAAAATCACCCAGGGTATTGCGTGAATGTGTTGCTGGTGGCAGTGATATGCCTTCTTCGTTTCGTCGTTCTTCACCAGGTGTTACGGTATCGCCTGGCGGCAGTGAACGCAAACTGGAATTAGGTGTAGTGGCTGGAACAGTCACAGCATCGCAGGCCTTGAAAGTTGTTGAAGAAAAGGAACGAATGCTCAGGTCTGCCATCAATAGGAGGTTTTCTTCCCATCAAAATTTGAATTCGGCAAAGTACGTAAAAAGAAGAATTTATGACGATACAAGTGCCGTTACACACCTCAGTAATGATACTAATTATACTAGTGATAAATCCAATCACGCTAAAGTTGACCGTGGAGACATCGCTGCTGAGGCTACTCAGAAACGGCGGTGCGACGCTTCCCTCCAAGATACGGATAATGAACCGCATACGAAAAAGCGTCGAGTGTCCAGCAGTCATTTAGAGGATAGCTTACTGGATTACCTTTCTACACACTGGAAGAGTTATATTACCAGTGCGGAGAAACAAGCTAAACGGAGAATGGCCCTGTGCACTGTCCGTGAGCTACCAAAGGGCAACCTAACTCTTCTTATTAGCTACCCATTTGCTACTGCAAGGAAAGGGTTATTGAAGCGAACTAAACTGTGGAAAAATTCATACGATTTCATATCTAAAGTGACAAAACCTCGTTACAGAATGAGCGAAATCAATATGGCGGCGCGTTGCATCCTTGGTCCACCGCAAGGAAAGAGCCCTACGAAACGTCCTTCAACCATTCGTAAGATTCAAAAGAATAAAGATGTGTGTAAAGGAACTACAAAATCTGCAACACGGGGAGTGGACTATGATGTTTGGAAGAAGTGCGCCCAAGAAGAGTATAATTTGCGCAGCGTGTCCAAAATGGCTTCTCCAGATGAAAACAAACAACCATCGAAGTATAAGAAATCCTCAACTTTGAGAAGAGCGCAAACAATATCCAATGCTATTGATAATGTTCTTCAGCGGGTGAACAGAGCTACTAGTTGCGAAAAAACTTCTAGTGGCTCTCGTAGAACTACCAAGAAGGCTAAGGACGACGTCAATTCCAGTACGACTGCCAGTGACAAAGCCGATCATCAATCAGATGCGGCTGACTACGGTTCCAATGATTCAGAAAATGACGACACACTACCTGAAGAAGGTTTAAGTGATCTCAGTTTGATGGAATGTGATGATGATGCCCAAGCCTTGTTGAGTCAGAGCGAACTTGACTGTATCTCCATGGCTCTTTCTGGAGATATCGATCCATTTGTGCCACCACTTCCTTCATCTTCTGATGATATTGCAAAGTCAAGTGCTTGTGGTTCATCTTCCCCAAAAGCCGCTGTGTCTCAAGCTGCAGGCAGAAATATTAATACTTCTTCGGTTACTTCTAGTTCAGCAAATAGCAAAGACGCTTCTTTGAGTGGAAGCAATGCAAGTAACTCCGGTGTTGCAGCGGCAAGTGATAAGTTCCTCTCCGCGAAGGAAATGAGTCGTGTAAAGTTACCAGATTCCTGTTCTACTTCGATGAGAGCTGAGAAAACACTTGTAAAGGAAGTTAAGCTAGATCCTGAAACCATTAAAAACACTCATTCTGAAAGAATACCTGCTAAATCCAGCACAACTGAGAATGAGGCTAACAGAGGCAGTGCCCGTCGCTATGCCTCCCGAGCGTCACCTGTTATCAACTCAAGTTCTCGTAGTGATGGTCCCACCAGTCCAGGTGGTGATAAACGAAGTCCATCTGACATCAGCGGCTTACCAAATAGATCTCTGAACCAAAATTCCGCTGCAATGTCTGCTAAAACACAGGTACGGGCTTCGAATGGGTTAGAGCAGTCTGTGCACCCCAACAATCAGTCTCAGACTCTTCGTGCTTCATCCCAGGTAGAATTAGTTGATGCGGAAGACAAGTCTCTTGATTCCGATATGTGTTCTGATAACGAAAATCATGAAACTCTGGCCGATTTTGAAACTACGGACGATTTTGCACCAGTGTTGTCTTCTTCCAAAAATGGGTTTGTTGCTAAAACTTCTCCCAAGACACTGGATTCAAGTTCAACGCTCTCTTATAGAGCTAACGCTACTGATATGACGGGTTCGATTGCGCCTCCCTGTCCTCAGGAGCAGCTGGATCCATTGGAGGAATCAGCCTGCGCATCACGGGTAAGAGCAATTTGTATTTTTTATCATTATTAGCTCATTGTATTCGATGTGTGGAGTCGTGTTTTTTTAAAAAGTAGGTGAGCAATATTTTTAAATTGTCTTAAACAGTATTGGTGCTCAGTATTTGCTGGGGACGTTGGATGGGCTTGGTTCATTCATTCTTTAATCCTTTCACCGCGTGGTTTGTTTACATATCAAATAGTGTTATTCGTCCGAGAAAGGCAGATTAATTTACGAGAGAAAGGTTTAATGAGAAGTGACAGGTCCACTAAGAATTGTGATGTTGCTTCAGCGCTGGCCATAGAAACGTTTCACAATCTGGGCGCACTTTGTTTTCTAGTTTATTTCTTTTTTTTTTTGCTAGTAATCATCATTCTGCTCTTCCCTTATTTTTTCGCTTTAATTCGGGCCTGTTGCCATCACAACTTCTGGGTTTTCGTTGACCTCCCACTCCCAAATAGTGTCGCAGGCACCGCCCGCAGAGCAGTCATGAAGATTATGACACGGGTTACGGCGATGCAAGTAATCGTGCAGAAATATTGGTCTCAAATAAAGGCAACACACAGTTCTACAAATGAGCAATGGGTTAACTCTGTAGCCCAAATTAAGCAAATAGGTTTACCTTGTGTCTATTTCGAAATAACAGTAGTAGTGTATAGAGCACTGAGATGGTTGTTTTTGAGGGTAGGTTCCCCTCGCGCTGCCGGGTCATCGCGCCGCCCCTTCCGGTTTCCCAGGCCCCGCCCACTTCGGGTTAGCGCCCCCCCCCAGACCCCCGCTAAACCGGTAGTGCATTGGCCGTTATAAACCGGAAGCTCACGCGAGAGAGGAGCCACGAGGGTAGGTTTCCCTCAAAACAACAATCTCAGTGCTCTATACACTACGAACAGTTAACTTGAGTTTCATTATTGTTCTGCTTCCACTGTTCGTCAATAAATTGCTCTCTTACAGCTTCACTTTGGATTATGGTTACCATATTCATATTGCAGTAACCCAACTAGGTTGTGATTACTACGCGCCTCTGTTCTCGCATCTATGGGCGGTTGTCTTCTGTGGAACAGCTCCAATATTTCTCAAGATGGTACAATAGAATGCCCTAGTTACGAACTTGATAATTTGTGTTAATATGCGTATTCGAAGTAACGTTTAGTTAGTCAAACATCCAAGTTCATGAGCGCAGGCAAGATACTAACTCAGATGAAAACCCTTGTCTGGACGCAAAATACCTTTTTCGACATGGCTGAGGTCCAGCGTGATATTATAACGGATAACTAGTGGCATAGATGAGAAAAAAGAACGCTGTCCCTTCTGGTGCAGCATTTGGGTCTCCAAATTCAGGTCAAATTATTACGAACTAGAGCACTCTGAGAGCGCATACCTCCGCCAAGTGAGGCAACGGTAGCAAAAAATTCAACTTGGTTCTGAAACCATAATTTTCTTTGTATAAACTCCAAAATCTTATCATTTGTGCTTTTTTATATTAATAACAGCTTGTTCAATTTTCTTGAAGATCCGTTCATAACTTTTCGAGTTATACTGTTAACAAACGTTATGACAAACATAAGTCAAACATACAAACGAACAAACCGATCTGCACCAAAATTTGATCATTTATGTCTTTCAACATTACTAACAACCCCCATAAACTTCATAAAGATCCATTCATTATTTTTTGAGTTATTGTGCTAACAAGCATAAAATTAAAAACATTAGGAGACATCCACCAGTCAACTTTTTTAAAACTATGCGGGAATAAAATATGGTTATATCGCGAATTACTGTATTAAAATTAAAGGCTACGTTTCGGCCTAGAATGCCTAGAATATCGCCCATCTTCAGGCATTAAAAGACAAAGTGTCATCTGTGAACATAAATGAGAAAATTAAATCTATATTTTTCACAAAACAACTAAAATTTTGGAACTATCGTACTATTGCACTGTATGAACATAGAACACATTAGCAGGTACTAGGTATAAATTGCACTAATTATTATCGCTGAGCTAAACACGTCCTAACACCACCACAGTCTGGC
>LQNS02000210.1:12226302-12244436 GCA_001587735.2 Parhyale hawaiensis
CCATCGAATTTCTTCCCTATCTAAAAGTGAAGAAGATGTGTCAAACAAGATCACAAGACACAAGCAAGACACAAGTAAACAAGCAAGACCGGTTCACAGACTTTTAGTATAATATAGATAGATAGATAGATGTAGTATACAGTAGTCTTCTATATTTGATGGCAAACTCACTTAGGTTTCAGCATTTCCTATGCCTGGACACAAATGCACTTGATCGTCATTCCCTAGCTCTACACCCCTCCAGAAAGGCGTCGAAAAATTTCAAATCTTTTATGTGTGTTAAACTTCAATTGGAAAGAAAAAAATTCCGATCTAAATCAACTGGAAAAAATACGACTTGAGGCCTGCCTGTACGGTAGTGTTTCCTACGCGTTCGCTCATCCACTCATCCAAATGTGTTAGGGTACTGTAGCTTAGAGGCAGATAAAAAGTGCACCATCTCCTGAATTTATTTTACTCTAACTTTGCAGAGACATCCGTACCTACTTTGCTTAGTGATGTTTGCTTCGGAAACTGATTAACATCGTGGTGACTTTTTGTGGCGTACACAAAGTTGGGTGAACAGCGACGCTACAAGACGTTCGGACCAGCAGTTGAGAGAACGCGCTGAACCGGCCCTTGGTATTGTTAAATTGTCGCACACTGTCTCAGAAACTGCTCGTCAGATCAGCAAAAGATCTCTGAAAGAAATCGAAAGCAAATATTTGAACCTGACTACGCTTATTGCCTCAGATGAGAACCGAACCGAAGTGCCTCACAATTGTTTGAAAGATATTTTTCTTGAAGGTTCTGAAGCGTCGGAGAGGCTGCGCATGTGCAGAACAGCTAATGTGTAGCGTTGGAGGAGTAGGGAGGTCAGTGTGTGTTCGTAATTTTTTTGCAGGGAGTCTGGTGGGCTGTTCTCGATGTGACCCATTCCAAAAAAAAAAAAAAAAAAAAACTAGAATTAGCTGGCCATGTAAAATCACGGCGATGAAATTCCCCCCCTCCTGCAGGTGATGGTCTTACGCCACGAGGCGTTCTAGTTGTCTATGGTTTTGATGTAACACAAAGCACGACTTTCTTCTGCCAATTCTAACGGAAGACTGACCATGTTGGTCCCGTTCTGGTGTTTCTACGGTGTTTTGATATGCAAGTAACGTGATTTATTTGACCTCTAGCGACCATCGCGATGGCATTTCTTTGCCATCATTTTTCTACCCATTTTTTTTCTGATGTTTCACTTCTTTCCCGACCTGCTGTTTCCTTGTGAGTTGATCCAGTGCTGGAACACCCTCGTGCACGAGCCGAGTTCAACGCTTCTATCAACATACTGCATGCCACTTATTTCCTTCTCTTTGATCGCCTCTGTAAAGGGTAAAGGGAAGCATAAACTTTGCAATATTATTGTAATTTTGCCAGTACAGCTCTCTTTGGGAGAGGTTTTGACCGTAAAAGGAATAGCAAGATAATAATGAGGTATGTTTTCTTTCTTGCAGCTAAGTCTGGACGAAGTGTACGGTAAGTGCATCGCTACACGAATACGCCTGCATTCCGGCAAGTTAATACCAGCGATCACATTCCGAGACAAGCAAGGCATTTATTCTATTCACTGCACCCAGTGCAATTTTATGACTCTGTCCAGAAGCAAGTACAAGATCCATCTACTTGACCATTCCACTGATGTTCAGCTGTGTCACAAGTGTTCGTATAAGACTTCGGTACACTCCGAAATGCTGGTGCACCATAGAATGCACGCTCCGAGAAAAATCAAGCTCTACTGCAACAACTGCGAATATTTTACTGAAGACATGACGCGACTCGAAGCTCACATGCAAGTCCACAACTACGCCCAAGACGGTAAATTGGAACAAGTTATCGAGAATATCATCACCTCGGCGGCCACCAATAAGCAGTACTGCTGTCCCTTCTGCCTACTGACCTGCAGCAATCCATCGGTGCTGAAGCGGCACATCCTGTCCCATACTGTGTCGCAGAAATTTTTCTGTATGGAGTGTAACTTCATATGCACTTCCTATATCGGTCTGTCGAAGCATGTCAAAGTCCATAGTAACGGTCTTAGCTTGATGTGTCCCCATTGCACCTTCTCTACCATACGCCAGTCTGCTATGAAGACACATCTCGCCATGCACCAGTAACCGACACGTACAATTAATGAGCATCATGGGCCTGCTGTATAAAACCCTTCGTAAAGTTGAAGTAGTGTGATATGTAATCAGAGAAGTACCGATGTCACGAATCTGATTTTGTCACTTCGTTACACTGTTAGTAACAAGGTTATGAACAAAATTTGGTTTAATCTTCAAGCAATGTGTAATTAATTATTATATATGAGACAAAATCGCTAATCAAGAAGAGGAGTACATTAGCGGTTATGTCCATTGATCGATGCTCTTAGCAGTGCGCTTTCGGTATCCTTTATTAAGTATTTGAACACCCTGATCCTCATCAGTATTTTTCAATCTTCACTAGTACTGTTTCTCATGCCTTTTCCGCCCACGTAGACCGTTTGGCTGCGTTTCAAGCAGCGCTGTTACAATGAAAATTAGGTTTTAACCGTGACATTGAAGAGATTTATTTTAAATCGGCGTTAAGTTGTGAAAAAACAAAATCTTTCTTGACTGTTTGAAACGTGGATTTTTATGAGTAAGCACTAAAAGTATTGTTACTAGCAGTCGTCGGTATATGTTACCGATCTGTTCATTAAAATCACCCGTATCAAGGGTTGGATATCAATCTGAGCTATTGATTTACGCCCAAATCATTCCGTGTTGTGCTAGGTACTGAATGATGCCAGAAGAAATGCTGTCATATTCATCAGTTGTAATTACATGGTTAAAATGGGGGAAAAAAGACACCTTAAATAAGTATTATACGGTACTTCCAGTTTGTCATTAACTCTATTTGTTGTCCGTAAATATGGTAATTTGCAAAATAACAATTTTAAATAATCTCTGAAGCTAATTGGCATATAAAAAAGAACCTGTCATTAAATTTCTCTGTCCATGCCCTTTGAAACCGCAAAGAAAAGTTTTGTCCATTCCATTTAATTCCAACGAATTCAAGAATACATAATTCAATATCTGGATCCACAATTTTTGGACAAATTGAATGGTATATAAGGCCCCGTTTGCACATGCTCAACGCCACGCAATGCAACACATGTTGAAAGGTCGTACACACATGTGCATCGCCACACCACACAACATGCTAGGACTTGCTTTTTTTTTTAATTCAGGTTTATATCTGTATTCCTTTTATTCAAACCCTCACGCAAGAATCCAATGTCTATATTTGACAAAACGTAGGCTTGTCATATGACAATACAAACAGCCCTGCTAATTACTTGTGCGGTACTGTTGAATAAAAGATTTAGTACTGTACATCTTCATTTCATGAAAGAAAGCCAGTCAGGAGTTGTCTGATACCTCCATTTAGCACTGAAAATCCCTTGTTAATATTATATGTATATTCAATAGCAACAATATAAATTACTGATCAGTTTTATTAATGTATAAGAGAAAATATAACCCTGAGCCCGATCTCTGTCTTGTGGCGCCTTGTTGCACCTTGTGTCGAGTCTTGTCTAGTAATACATGTGCGAACGCGGTCTCCGAGAGATACGGTACATAACCAAGAGGACTACCAGTACTTCAGACTGCAGCCATGAGTGTAAAGCCTTGTTCGCACTTGGGATAGTATTTAGTCAAGTGGTAGTAGTTAAGTGCCGAACAGAAAGATTTTAGTCAAGTTGTTTAGTCAATTACTAATCTACTGGACTAAATCCTCGATTCATTCTGTTCTAATTTTCAGGTAAGTCAGCAGGGAGTAGCCCCTCATACGGGAGTAACCACTAATGCATTGTACACACTTCAATTATAATATAGTGTCAACGCGAACAAGGCTTAACATTTCCTGCACTAGGTACTGGCTAGTGCACTACGCTTCCATCTTTGTCAACATTCCGAATTTCCCGGTACGACCGCTGTCTACCTCTGCTTCATTTCGTCGCCAACCCGTCAAGAGTTTACTTTTCTGCTCTATCATTATGCCGGATTCCAAATAGTGTTTAACCTATGAAAAAAGACAGGCCTCATGAATTACAGGCTCAACTCTATAACAACCTGTGTATGTTAGAAACGGCGGTGTCAACATTGCTATTTCTGCTGGAACTTTGGAACTAATTTTGGACGGTCTGTAAGATATCTCTTAGGTCTAGTAGCGCAAATTGATCATTGCTGTTGTCTCTTAGTCAAGATGTGTGAAGGTGCGTGGTACTTTGGCGTGCTGTTTCAACAAATCCAAGAACACGGTCCTGGGATATAATTAGCCTCACGCTTGTCTGTCATGGTATAAAGGGACCGTGCAACGTAAGAGTAGTACCGTAATTCCCACAACGTGAGCTAGGATTAAATATAATCATTCTTGCAACTTGACGCGCAGTGTAGAAACCAGCGTACTTCGTAAAGAACATTTGAGACAATGTATTGTTCTACAAGAGACTGACATTTTAGTTGGACCTTTTAAAATCGAATAGTTTATCTTCTCCCCTCGGCCGTCAGTCTCAATCCGACCTACCGTACTGAAAGTTTGCTGCCGCTCTCATGTAGACCGAGTGCTGCTGTGGTCTCTCTGTTCGCGTCGCCCAGAGTAACAGCAGTCGTAGCTCGTTAGCCAATTCCAGGAAGAAGAAACATCATTTCGTCCAATGTGTCACGGCATTTACCTACGATAGCCCATTTTTAGTACAAGATGCTAATATAATTGCGTAAACTGGTTGAAATGTATATTGAGTGAAAAGCGACATATTTTGCAATAAGAATAAACACTTGAGCTCTTCTAACTCGTACATATTCCCCTGGCGTCTCGTGTTGTATCTAGTCTTATGATTCTTAAGTGATTATGCACAGTGCCAACAGTACTAAGAGAATATTAAATTTTCCTTCTCCAGTACAGGTTCTCATTGTTCAGTTAGCTACATAATCTCCTTATGAAGTTTAGGGTTAGGTTAGTTTGATCGTCCATCCAATACCCTGGGAAATAGCGCGCTCAACAGACCCCATCCCACAGGGGCATATTGTGGCGGGTCTTTTCCCTGCCACAATATGTTTGGGCATCACTCACCCAAGGGTCTCGAGTGCCTTCTCCGAAGGGGATATAGCATCTGGCTGCAGTTCCTGCTGGCGAGGTAGGCGTCTACTTTCTCGTATTTCGTTTCCTTCCCCTGTGCGGCGTAACTGAGCGACAGCGTTCAGCAGCGCCCGGGGGTTGGAGATGCTCAACTTGCGCCTTTTTCCTGTCAGTAGCGCACTGACCACTCTTGAGACCTGCCGACATAAAAGCCGAGACAAAAATCATTGACCATTTAAAACGCGCCCTAGTCGGCGCACGAGCCTGTGGTTAAACTCAGGAATAGTTCGGCGCGATATAGGCAGTGTGCCACTGAAGCGCTAGTAAAAACTTCTACTACTACTCAACAGACCCCATAGGTTACTTCGTCTAAGCCAGGACTTCGGGGCGCCCCTCTCTTGCGAGTCCGCTTTGTTTCTTTGCGTTTTCAAGTGCCTACTCATGAGCTTTATTCTGTCCTTCCTTTCCTTTTCCGACTTGCTGTTTCTATGTGCGTTGATCCTGTGTGGAAACACCCTTGTGCATGGGTTCTACGTGTCTATCGGGACATACTTCTGTACATAACCTTTCCTTTTCTTAAAATACTATGTTTTTATGTGTAAGTAGGCTTAAACGGCATGTTCACTCAGTGATATCTTCAATATTTCTTACTGCACGTGAATGTAGAATGTATGTACAGTTCTTTGAAGATTTGCCGATGTACGTCTTAGATTTTGTCCCTTTTTTATTGCATTCTCAACAGAATTATGATTAGAAGTCACTGTAACATTGAAGCGATGTAAAAATAAACAAGGTAAATGAGACTACACCCATTGTTTTATCTATCGTGTCGTGGGGGTTGTGCTGTGCTTCGGACTTCTAGGTTTCCACGAAGAAGAATTTAGGTATTTGTGTTGGGCTTCTTCAGTTTTCTCATAAGTTAAATTTACCTCAATGCATTACACAAACAGTGTTTATTGTTGACTGTTGATAGAGTTAGTGCAGTCTACTATGGGTTATACGCAATCAATTATCATTTATGGAAGGTATGAGGGGGGCATAGAAGCCGCAGCGCTAGATACCTACCTACTGGACCCCTTTCCCGTTACTGCTACTCATTCATGAAAAGATATGTGACTTGCCAGCTGCTGCTACTACAACACTGGCTTGTTCTCTCATTCGACGTAGGAGGAGAAGCTTATGTACCGTACCATCCCGTGCCGTATTTAATTTTATGTCGACCCGATGATTGTTCATTTTATGATTTTAATTTGTTTCAGATAACCCTTTCTTATTCTGGACTCTCTGACGTACTAACCGACAATCTCTCTTGAATTTTGAAAATCGTAGTTGGTTAAGAAACATTGCAGCTTTATTTTTTTCTCTGAACCAGCACTGAGCTGCAGTTACATTGTCATTGTATAAAAATCTCCTCACATGCCTGTGTTGACATTGATAGTCATAAAAATGGGCCTACTGAAGTCTGAAAGTGATGTATCAGGGCTTGCTCTCATATTGTAAGTAACGAAAGAGATCTTTGCCGCGTATTATGCTATTTAATCTTCTGTTGGAGGGTTTTTGCCCTCACGGGTATATTATGGCGGAACTTTTCCCTACCAGAATATATATGGGCCTACCAGAGTACCTTTTCCGCAGAAGATGTTGCAGCTTGCTGCAGTTCCTGCTGACGAGGTTAGCGCTGATCGAGGTGACCCACCAATTCCGCTAGGCTTGTACCTTCTCCCGTGCTGAGAGCCACGGCAGGGACCGTCTGCACGGGCATTTCCTTCTCCTCTCTTCGTTTCTTTCTCCTGTGCGACGAAGCTGAGCAAAAGTGTTCAGCCGTGCCCTGGGGTTAGAGATGCACAACATGCGCTTTCTTCCTGTCAGTAGCGCGCTGACCACTCAAAACCCATCCGAATTTGTTTATAACCTGAGACCTACCGGCAGAAAAGCAGCGACAAAAACTATTGATACTCTGAAACGAGACGTACTTCGCCTCCTAGGGGCGCACGAGCCTGTGTTAAACAACAGGAATAGTTCAGCGCAATGTAGATAATGTGTCCCTGCTGCGCTAGTAAATTTTGTACTACACTACTACTATTGAAGGGTTCAAATGTGAAGACGTGTCGTTAGCCCTCAGGGGTATATTCTGGCGGGCCCTTTCCCTGCCACAATATATTTGGGCTTCACAAACCCAAGGGTCCCAAGTTGTTGCAGCTGGCCGCAGTTCCTCTGACGAGGTTAGTTTTGTTAAGGTAGGTAGGCTCTCCATTTTCCCCTTCCTGTTCCGTGAGGTGGGCTGTCGATCGAGATAGCCGACCTAGTACGCGGGGCACCTCTTCTCTCTCTCTTGTGGAAGGCCCCGAAAAGAACCGTCCACTCGATTGTCTTTTTCTATTTGCGTTTTTCCCGCAAGTAGTAGCGCACTCGGCTGAGACTTACGGCAGGAATGCTGAGATTTAACATTCATATACTGATTCGACATAACAAACTGCGTCTCACTGCTTGGATCACGTCGTATGACGCGGGTACGGTGGTAAAACCAGGAATATAATACTGAACGTGTTGTTAAGCTGTGATTGATGTGCATTGCAGCTTAGCTGTCGAGCTTTTCACTAAGAGTCCCCTCAGGGGACATAGGATGGGCCATAGGGTTAGGTTAGTTAGGATCGCCCATCCTATGTTATGGGGAGTAGCGCCCCCAGGGGGTTTGTGTAGGTTACTTTAGCCATTAGCTAGGCCTTCGGGACGGCTGTCTTTCGTGCCCACTTTGCTTCCTTCCCATCTTTNCATGGGTTCTACGTATCTATCGTCACACTATGTGTCCCTTGCTTCTTCCTCTGTTAGATCGCCTTTGCTGTGGAGACGGAGACTTAAACTACTCAATATAATAATAATAATAATAATTTTCACTAAGAGTTACTTCAGCTGACCATGGGTAATCAAGGAACTTGGAGAAGAGGCTCAGTTCAATTTAAAGCACCTGACTATTTTGCACGCGTGTCCGTGTGCATTGTCAAAAGCGTGATGAATACAGGGTGTTCAATAATTATCGTTACAACATTTTAAATTTATACATATTTTTTTTTACTTGATATTCCTCCATCTCCAGACCTTGATCCCTTTGAATTTGGTCCATATTGGAGAGCAAGGTGTCAGCTTCGAATCATAAAAATGTGGAAGCAAGGTCAGAAATTCCTTAGCTATCATTCGTGACTCTTGCAAGCGTTTGCAGCAGGTTATAAATGTCGGCTTAAAATATATTGAATAAATTAGCTAAAGATATTAGGAGAGAACAACTGTTGAACGTGTTTATTTTGGTTTGATTTTTTTATTTCGATGTATTGAAGAAATGTGGGGGAGAATGTTGTAGCAATAAATTTTGAACGCCCTGAATGTCTGTTGTTTGTTGTTTCTGCAATATCTTGTCTTGTTTCAGTGTTGCAATGGTTGGTTAACCATTTACACGTCCACTACCTAATAGCTATACTCCGTCCATTTTATCAAGGCAGTTTGGGCGCGGTCAAATTCCTATACAGCGTTGCCTATTCTATGGGCATTTCTGAAATTTTGTTCGCCCCACATCATAGCCCCGCCCACTACCTGCATATAGAGAAATCTCAGAAATGCTCATAGAATTGGTTACGCTGTAGAAGAATTTAACCACTACCAAACTGCCGTGAAAAAATGGACAGGGTATAATTTCTTGTAATTCATTACCTTTTTTCATCCATTGAGACAGGATGAAGTCTCATATAAGTCAATGCAAATAACCCTTGGGCTGGGCGACGTTCAACTTCCTTTAAACCAGAGCTGCTCATCGGCAGTGAACGTATTTGCGCTTGACCTTGCTTAGACTATCTCCCATACTAGCAGTAGTCGCTATAGAAGCGTATTGTAGTTACCACCTTGTTTCGGATGCCGTGTTCGAAGCGAAATACACGAGGTTACTTTGTATACCCAAACATAATATTTTGGTGCACAGGAGCCCTGTCATGATCTTAGCTTCTGAAGTAGCCAACAATTCTGTACGGGTGTAGTAACCGTGGGGTTGTGACTGCAGGCCTGTGCCTCAGGCTGTGCTACGCATTTTTCTACAGTTGCGACCTCACATGCATAATGTATTTTTTTTTTATCATACAGTCCATTTTTTGTTTTTGGTATTGACGCCCGCCCAAGCAACTTTTTTTTATCGCTGTCTGTTGTTTTTCTTTCTGAAGAATCGACATGCACATCCAGTAGCCATGTACAGTTAAATATTTATATATATTTAAGTTGGAGAATAGATGTTTTTACAGTGGAAAGGCAAGTTGTCTTCCTGAATAAAGAACGTGAAGAAACTGCGGAGTTGCAGTGTGATGCTGTAGGTCCGCATCAGGCTCCACCGTTCTTAATTGAATGCTTGTCAGGATGCATAGGATAGGCCGTAGGGTTAGGCTAGTTTACATTCGCCCATCCTATGGTTTTGGGATCAGCGCCCCCAACGGGACTCAGTAGGTTACGTTAGCCATTATGTGGGCCTTCGAGACGTCTGTCTTTCGTGCCCACTCTACTTCCTTCTGATTTTATACTCCTACTTAACTTACTTTCTTCTGTTCTGCCTCTTCTTTCCCGCATTGCTGTTCCAATGCCCGTTCATCCTATGTGGGAACACCCTCGTGCGTGGGTACGTGCCTCGTGTCGTTCATGATACTGTATTTCCTTTCTTCCACTGATATCGCCTTTGTTATTTAACCGGAGACTTGCACATCTGAAGAAGATAATAAATTCTAAACCGTATGCAGAATAGAAAGTAAAAGAACATGTTCGATTGAATGCCATGATCAAGTTCCTGTCCGTCTCACAAGCTTTATCGGTCTGCTATCAACGCCTAAAAAGATGATCCACCGGAACGATTCCAACGTTTAATTTGGAGATTAAACGTAAAGACATGTACAGTTTGTACACGGATGGAAGTTTGCTAATCCAACTCGCTAATCACGCACGTTTTCAACCGCTCGCTTATCGTAGGCAATCTCCGTAGAAATATGAGACCTAAGGCGTGTTATAATCGCAATTTTTGGGTTCCCGGAGCTTCACCAGTGACCCGTGCGTCGCAATGACGACCCGAAATACGGTAAGTATGATTGCGAAGTAAATTAGAGGACTTACTTTAGACTTCTGTTGACAAAATTTTAGTTAATGCTGAATCTCATCATTGTTAAGCATAGAGGGCGCTCTCATAACCACTTCTCGGGTTACGGTAACCTATTCTCTCAGGTTGCGGTAGCCTGACTAGAGCGCGGTTTCGACCCACCTCTCCTATACCTCGGTCGATGTATTTCGCCCAGGACTTGTAGAAGCCTGACTGTCGTTATAAACCAAAGATTGATGAAGTTATTAAAACCCCTGCATAGTTTGATATCTTTTACTCGGGTAAACTTGTATGGCACGAGAAGGGCATAGCTTCTTGTTCATGCTGATAGTTTTTTTCCACAAATTAATTTTATGTGTGAATATTAACAGTCATGACGTGTCTTGTCTGCCACGTATGAACGTTTTAGCTAAGTACTCGGTATGGGTTACTATAGAAGAGCCCTCAGGGGTATACG
The DNA here is from genome assembly GCA_001587735.2 of Parhyale hawaiensis. Taxonomy (NCBI): domain Eukaryota; kingdom Metazoa; phylum Arthropoda; class Malacostraca; order Amphipoda; family Hyalidae; genus Parhyale; species Parhyale hawaiensis. The sequence goes on from LQNS02000210.1 coordinate 12,237,006, forward strand.
CTGGCTGCCTCGAACCCAAGGGCTGTCCCTAATACCTTTTATGCAGGGGTTACTGCAGCTGGCCGCTGTTCCTGCTGACGAGATTGGTTTGTAGAGTTACAGTAGGTAGGTCCTCTATACTTCCTCTTCTCTGCCGTGAGATGTGCCGCCGAATTGTGGTAAGTGACTCGTCCTCCTCAATAGGAATTCTACCTGCTCCCATGTGGAGGGCCTCGGTTCCCCACAGGTGTTCGTTCTCCCTTTTCTTTTTGGCCTTGGGCGGCGTGGCTGAACGTATTCCTTCAGCCGGGCCGAATAGGGTTATAGATGTATTATGCATTATATTCCTAACGGTAGTAGCGTGTTCTAACTAGGGACGGATAAAACTCATGGAATTCACTCGTAATTTGAGACCATCCGCAGAAAAGCAGCGATATAAATCAGAGAGAATTCGGTGCGATGCGACCCCGCCACTATTACTGCTTACTACCCTAGAATATTGTTACAATGTTGTTTTTGAAACGCTACCCGAGCGCCAATGGAAAGACAAACAAACAAAGGTACAAGAAGCAAGAAATGCTTCTAAAGCCCATTCCACACTGGGCCGCGTGACGAAGCATGAGAGCTGTCACTGTTGGGATATTTGCTACAATCTTGACATTTACCCTCTCGCAAGAACATAGGGTGGACCATAGGGTTAGGTTCGTCCATCCATCCTATGTTATGGGGAGCAGCGAGTCCCCAGGTGGACTCAGTGGACTCCCGCAAGAACATAGGATGGACCATAGGGTTGGGTTCGTCCATCCATCCTATGTTATGGGGAGCAGCGAGTCCCCAGGTGGACTCAGTGGACTCCCGCAAGAACATAGGATGGACCATAGGGTTGGGTTCGTCCATCCATCCTATGGTATGGAGAGCAGCGAGCCCCCAGGTGGACCCTAGGGTCGTAGGTGTCTTCCTCGTCTTTCCCGACTTTCTGTTGTCATGCGCGTTGATCCTATGTGGAAAACACCTTTGTACGTGGGTTCCATGTGTCGGTCGTCGTAGTATAGGACCCTTCTTTCTTCCTTTGTGATATCGCCTTGGTTGTGGAAACACAGACTTGAACTTCCGATTATGCTCGCTCTGACTATCCGCTAACGATTGTTAACTGCATCACTTTGAATCTCCATTTACGATATTCAACTGCAATGCTACTGCATCGGTTACTTTGAATCTCCAATAACAATAATTGATCTGCTAAAAATTACTGGATCAATCATTAGATTGTGCTTTAACGTTGATCAACAGTCTATCACTTTGAATCTAATTTGACGAATCTTGCTAGTTCTACAGCGAATTAAAATATAAACAGTTCGTGGTAAACAAATGTCTAGGCACCATCGATTGGTTCAGTGAGATCGAGTTAAACTACACTTATAAGGCTTGACGTCTTTGGAACTGGTAGTATATGCAACGGTACACCTTCACGATTTTTACGGTGTTAGCCAAAGAAGGTTTTTAACCATAGAGTACAGGAACATTGAGCAGTCACTTGCCGGAAAAGGAGGTATCGTATCTTGCAAGTGAGGCTGACTGTGCGGTGCTGCAGACGCATTTTTGTACATTGTCCCATTACTTTTTCACACTTTGTTAGGATATTTTACTTAATTCTTTTACATTCAGTAACGATTGATGAACCTGCACGTAAATACTTCTAACACTTCTATATTAAAGCTTGTGTAATATCGTAACTCAGCTGTTTTGACACCCTTTTATTTTTACAGTGAAGTAGAATGATTTTGCAATAGTAATATAAACTATTATGTTGTAGAACAGAGGAATCTCAAATTCGTGCCATGGCCTACTCGATTTGTTATGAGATGTTAAATAAGCAGCTAATGTAGTTGTTAATAAAATTATCAGGTATACAGGCTAAGCCGGAAAATCAGAACAGACAGCAGAGCTGAAGGGTGCGTTAGAGCAGTTGGTTCAATGAAGTGATGAAGCAGTTGAAGCTGTGAAGTGATATAGCATTGTAGTAGTTGAGTGATCTATCACTGGCAGCCGTGAAGTGATCTAGCTTTGGGAGCCGAGAAGTGATACAACATTAGCAGCCGTGAAGTGATCACATGCAAGCCACCATGAAGTGATTTGACGCCTGCAGACATGCAATGATATTACTTACGCAACCGTGAATTCATTTAACTTGGGCAACCAGGAAGTGATGTATCCTAGTCATCCAATAAATCAAATAATGTAGGCCCATGCAACTAAGAAGGGATGTAACATAGTTTTATATCAAATCATGTTATGCAGGCAACCATGAAGTGATGTAACTTGATCTTTCATTTATTCATCTAATGTAGGCAACCTGGAAGTGATGTTACGTGGGCAATCATGGCGATGGCGCCTATTGTATTCAATCAGTGACCTTTAAACCGAAATGTAAGCTTGACTGAATTTCCTGCCAATATTAACCGTATTAGTTTTATATTTTAGCGTTTCTGTCAATTTCTGCATTTTGACTCCGAAGGTTCAGTGTCTCGGTCCGTTTCTCGTCTCGCTATGCCCATATATACGTTGATCCCATGTGAGAGTACCTCCATGCATTGATTCCAGTTTCTATAGACATACTGTGTCCCTTGCTCTCTTGAAACGCCCTATCAGTGGCAGAAGGAGGCTCCAACTAACACCCTCGTATATTATACTGCTGTTTCCGCTTAATAGGATCACCAGTTAAAACTACTAGCCACTTAATGTGACCTCTTCTGCTGGAATGGAATTAAAGACTATGTGTTAGGTACAAAGTAACTTCGTTCAAGATGGACAACGTTCCGCTTATACAGAACAATACAGTGTCAGTAATTCGCTTACAATCAAAGCTTAAAACATTCAAGATGAAGTAATTTTTAATTGTGTTAACTACTTCATATTAGGCATGCATAGGGCTGTGACAATATGCTCTTGAAGACGAAAAATTCGATGACAACTCCAAAACAAATTGCATTAAGTATGGGCTCCTGCAGTGAATTGCTTCTGCAGGTTGTGTTACCGTCATAGCTTTACGTTTGACCTTTTTGTCGTTGTTTTGGAGTTATCACCGACTTTTGTGTCGAGAAGAGCATATTGTCACAGGCCTAGGGCATGTATAACGCAAAGTATGCCAGTAAATTCGCTCATATTTTCCAGAATACTGCACTTACTGCCTACATATGGCGTAAATGCGTGTGCAGACGGGCGACATCTTAGCTGATTTCGACGGGACAATATTGGGCGTAGATCAATCTTGCGGCGTCTTGTTAATGCCCAATTAGCAGCGAAAGATACTTGCTGTTGCGAGGTTTTAAGGTAAAATTGTCACAGTTGCATAGAACAGAAACGATCTAAATATTAATTTTATTGATTTTATTGCTTATTTTCATACTGGTTTTTTATTCACTGTGCATAGTACTCAACGACTAAATGTTTTGTGCGATCAGGTAGCTTGTAAACGAAACTTGACATATGTACATTTTCTGGTGGCCGCTACCATAGTTGTAACGTAGATACAAATTCCTTTTATACTTTAAACGTTACAGATGGAATCGCTACCATTTGAAGTATAGTTTTCAGACATACCGTTGTAGTGAATAGATAACAGAGAAAACTAGAGTGCAAGTTGCTTCGAATGGCACGAAAGCGACGAAAAAATTGGCTTAGACCTTTCCTGCTGAACTCGCTCTTTAAGCAATTTTTCGCAGAGTCTAACATAGCATTTGTAGTGAAAATGACACTCTCTGTAATTTTACTTCTCGTCTGCATTGGGCTTGAGCATCGCCTTTATTTCACCACGTCATGCAAACTATGAACTGTCTGTCGATTTAGTAGCTGTAAGTTGTTTTTACTTGTTAGTATACCTCCGTAGTCCGTAATCCCAAATAGAACAGCATTAGCCGAAAAGGCGCCCTTATTAGCAACATTTTAGCACTGCTTGCCTAAAGATGATAACTTTGGTTTTTTATGACCAACCGGTTATAGTGGCCAAATCCGCTGGTCCCAATGTGGACGGATCATAGAAGCGATGGTAGCAGTAAATCTCTCCGTTCTTAATGTTCGTACTCGTTTTTTTGTAATTATTTCCCCATAACATCCAGCACTTTTAAGGCTATCGTGTTTGTGCGTGTTATTTTGTGGAGGCTTACAGACACCGATTCTAATGCCCCAGCCACACACTACACAATCGCACGGTCAGCTTATAAGCCGACAGTGAAAGGCAATATTCCAGATACCCCTGAAAGGTACTGAATTTGGACGATGTCCGAGCTGAACGTCCGCTCATAAAATACTAGCGGGAGCCGTGGAAATTCCACGGTTAGTTCATCATGTTCTCACTTTTTAAGAAGGAGCAACCCTAACCTACGCTATTGGAACTCACTTTATTTCGACCTAATGCAGCTCCTCAACCTAACCTACCCTATGAATAGGGCCTACCCCTTAATCCTTGCGAACTGCGTCTAACCTCGAGTGTGCTGCTCACGAGAGTCGAAACATGGGAAAATTTCTCTCTGTCCTTCCCATTACGCCGCTGTGTATGCAGCTCCGACGTGTCTAATATTGTATTCAAAAACTGCTTAAACTCCGAGCCGCGGCAGTTATTCCGCTACAGCGAAGGCCACTTGCTCAGTTTAAACTCTCTCTTTGAACTTCTATTGAGTTTCAGTTCGCAATTGTACATGTTTGGAATCGATGAGTCTAAATAGATTCAACCGCTATTACGCGCAGAGAAACATGTGTTCCAAGAACGTGAAGCGCTTCAGTGTGTTTTGACTCGTATGCAGCCAGCTTAACGTAGCTCGTGCATGCCAAGTCGTCGCAAGTCTAGCCGAAGTCACCCTACACAACCTATCTAGACACTATATCATCTCACCTCTGGATCTCGCAGATGTTTTACCAGCAAAATTTTCACCTTTGTAAATCATAAAAGAGACATAAAGATAGCAATCTCATTCATCGGAGGTACTTTTCTCGTTGTTTTTCTTCTACGTTTACACGCTTTCGTTAATCTTTGTTTCTCATCGTATAAAGATCACATTACTTAGACTAATATTTTTACCATTTTCATTTCTCATCTGTGTATTTGATGATTTCAATTCTATTGCGGGACCCGTGGCTGCTTTATACTTTACATGCGAAACCCTTCCCAGAAAATACAACACTGAGCGTATTTTTTTACTAATTGATTCATGTCTCCAAGAGCACTTTTCCTGTCAGTTTACGTGACTTCTTTAACATCGCGCTTTCACTTCAAAAATGCTTTAGAATGAAGCAGTTTAGAGCAGCACTGTATCCTGGCTACGGATTTTGCCATATTGGATCGTTATGCGACCCCAGCAATGTAACTATTACAAGATATGAAAAGTGGTTTGTATGATACGTGTAAAATGAACTTATGTCCTTGCTTCGAAATTGACTGAAAATTTTTTCAAGAGTGAGCGGAAAAAGACAGCTATGGTTGAACTTCCTTCCAGCGAAAATCAAAGCTTCTTGCAAGTTGAAGCTTCCGCTATCTAATACTGGAAAGTGTAACGTGCAGACACATGGACGGACGGATGGAGCCTCAAGCAGAATTATAATATATAGACGCTTTATTGGGTACAGATTGAGACGTACGGTTCACAATGCACAGTTTAGTTTCTAGAGTTTCATTAAATACAAAAATCGGGTAATGCTGTCATTACGCACTAAACTGCATTGCGGCCCAATGTGTGGTCCCTGTTTGGCAGTAGTAAGTTAAGCGTGTGCTTGCACTGTGTGGACCCGGCAAAACGAAGTGCAAAGTGCGTCGTATGTTGTCCGATACTCTGAGTGGCTCCGTCAGACATCCCAGTTGACGAACCAAGTGACGTTAATCTCGCTCGGTCAATTACAAGCTTGGAATGCTCTAATATGGTGGGTGAGCCTTCTCGATTTTACCGTCTGCTCTACGAGGTGGCCAACTTAGGGTAACTTCAACCTCGCTTTGCTGCCCAACGTGGTGTCCCTCACAAGAATTACGTGTACAGTATTACGGTTGACACTAGACACTATTAAGTCCTTGACTGTAATGGATGAGCATCTAGTGTCACTTGCCACATCACGTATATAATCTATATTGCTATCTCTGGTCTCCAGTTCTATTTACTTTTTTAGTCTGCCTAGCTATTTGAAACATTGAATTTCTGTTATAAGGTACTGGCGCAGCGGTTAAAGTGAGATGCTGAAATATATCCATATGTTTGACTTGCTAAAGGCAGTGAACCATACTGTCTCTGGGACAAATTGATGTCTGCTTGCATACCAAGATCACCGTACGGATCGCCTTGGCTGATACGGTGCTTAAACCCGTTACTTAAACTTAAACTATGAATTTCTGCCATAAACAGCGCTGCTCCTTGATACTAGCCACCCAGCCTACATGAAGGCTTCTGCTGCACTATGCCAAGGTCCAGTTATATCTCGCTCGGTCATTTACTTCTAGTGACTTTGGCTTTTTGGGGCTGAACTTGGATATATTTCGAGTCTAGAGTAGCTGTCCCTTCGCTTGTGGCACCGTACGTTCTTTGTGTAAGCTGGTCTAAAACAAATCGCAGATTGATACTTGTCTTGCAGTGAGAGGCGCGAGCTTGGAAACGAAACAGATTGGTGTGTTGTTGGTTGTACAGACGTGGAATGCTCTAATATGGTGGGCGAGTCTTCTCGATTTTTCCGTCTGCTCTACGACGTGGCCAACTTAGGGTAACTTCAACCTCGCTTTTTAAAGCTTAATTCACCTACTGGGTAGAGGGTCAGGCAGAGACCCTTTGCACAAGTGTCTTCCTTCACGATCTTCTTCCCCTCGTATATCTATGAACCCCTAGCATTGAATATCAACTGTGTATGATGTTTCTGACAAAGATGTTTCAAAAAGAAAGTTTTATTTTGGTAATTTCACCGATTTAGTGTTTTATCTTGTGGATGTTTATCCCACTTAATTGCTTCCAGCGATATTATTATCTGTGGATCGGCTGTCTGAGTCTCCAGGGCTCCTCTCGTTTTACAGGTGTTTTTACACAACAGTCATATGCATGACTGAAATACGTAATGTTGCCGTGGGTTCAGCCATAAATGTATTGTCCGTGACTGAGGTACGATGCTCACGCTGTTGGTGTAAGTTGGCTGCTCAACTGCGCCAAACGTAAAGGGTGAAACGTGTCCGAGTTTTAACGAAGCGCATAGGCAAACAAAAATTAATATTCTCTACATAATAGACTAAATTGGTTGTCCAAGGTAGCAGTTATTAATCTTGATCAGATTGTCAGCTAGTAAGATAGTTCACTGTTTTGTTTTCAGGAATATTATTATTTATTATTATTATTATTATTATTAAATCACACCAGGCTGGCGACGTAGGAACGGAGAAACTCCATGAGGTTAACAAACCCCCACGCAACCAACCCAGCGGGTGGAGAAAAC
>LQNS02000210.1:12262502-12274711 GCA_001587735.2 Parhyale hawaiensis
ACGAAGGTCTGAGGTCCCGCACCTAAAACACTTCGACTCGCCGATGTGATGTAAATTTGCTACGTGCGGTCACAGCTATGTTTTATTTCAGTCCTATTGAGTCCTCCCGTTGCATTCTTTGCTTCCTGTTGCATTCTTTGCTTCCTGGTTCTACGTGTGCACAACAACAACAGAAGTAGACTCACGGCTCGTGTTCATTTTCCGGAGCCAACGCGTTACGTTGAGGAACGTGTGAAGTGGCCCTTATAGATAGATCGAAGCTTTCCTGCCGAACCGAACCCAAAGTGTAATTATAAATAATAAAGTTTTCAAATGACAGCCAGTACTCTCACCCCAAGGTCCCTTCAAATTTGGCTCCTCTAGATTTCCCTCAACGTTCACTGATAACACACGGATATTAGCAGCGGAACAATCAATGACAGACGTACGGAATGTGCAACTAGATCTAACCAACATCTTTCCCTGGACGTCGGTTAACAACATGACCTTCAACGAATCAAAATTTGAACATTTACGATACGGAAAAAACTTCTCCCTTACTGTATCTACGTCCTACACGATGAGAGATGGGAGTGAAATCGAGAGAAGGCAAATTTTAAGGGGCCTCGGGGTGAGAGTGCAGGATAATGCCACTTTTGAAGATCACGTGGCTCGAGTTGTCACCATAGGCAAGAAGTGGAGCGGTTGGGTGCTTCGAACTTTCTCTTCACAAGAGGCAGACTCAATGTTCACCTTATGGAAATAACTGATACTGCCGTGGATTGAGTACTGTTCACCTCTTTGGATGCCAAGCAAACGGAGAGGCTTAGAGTGCCTTGAGGCTACCCACAGTTCGTTCACTGCTAAAATAATTTGGGGCATGCAAGATTTAAACTATCACGAAAGACTTGCTCAACTTCAAATGTACTCCATGCAAAGGAGATTCGAGCGTTTTAGGATAATTTATGTCTGGAAAATTATAGAAGGAATTACTGCCAATGTCAATAGGCGAATTCAAGCCAGACACTCAGAACGCATTGGTCACACTTGTGAAGTGCGAACCGATCAAACCTGGTGGTGATGTAATAGCCACAAAGTATTCTAATGGTTTCATGGTTCGGAGAGTCAGATTATTCAACAAAATGCCACGTCACATTCGAAATGACACCGGTACAGAAACTGCGAAATTTAAAAACGTACTAGATGCATACTTACTGAAAGTGCCAGATAAACCTGCAGTAAGCGGCCACATGAATTGTGGGGATAACTCGCTGTTAGCCACCCCGCTGGTCACGGACTGCGGCATCACCTCTGCACATGATGGGTGGCGTGCATGACGCCACCTGGACCTCGTCCGCAGTATCATCAAGGTATTGCTCAAAATTACGAATATCAGCCCAGTTTACTTATATTACGAGAGAATTCGACGAAAGTATCAAGAGAACTCGACTTAATTGCTTCGTTCAGATGCGACGCATCACGCACGAAGGTATTACCGCCCGAAGAACTCAACGAACTCTGTTTTTAGAGAAGTCGACGCCTCGTTGAGATTGTTTTCGGTCGAGATCTGCTGTCCTGTGACCCTGTGATGTCACACCCTCACTCGCTTATGTAACGCGAACAGAAAATCATACGGTAGTTTAGCTATGGGTACCACAATTGTAAATTTTGTAGCCTGTTACTTTTGGTCTAAATGGAGTACGTTCGTAGACCGATGAAATCGATGTTTTAAAAACTAATGGTTGGTACACACGCTAATCAAAAAACTAGTTTTTTCAGCTAATCGTCCGAACGTTTTGTTCACCTTTGTTAAACACAGCTGTGAGTTTAGAAAAATTGTGTTAAAATGTTAGCCGTCAATTGAGTTTCCTCATGAAGCGCTGTTCGTTAATAAGTTGGGTACCTCATGGCCCGTGCACACGCTTATCATTTGAACGAGTTTCATCATATCAGAGTTCAAAACTCGAAATTCGTTGCTGTGTCCATATAAACAGTAGCCTACACATGTATAAAATTTTAAGCTGTAATTCCCTCCAAGTTTCAAGCAATATCCAACGCGTTCGCTCATCCACTAATTCGAATGTGTTACTGTGTTCTAGAAGTTGTAGAAAAGTGCACTTCTTTTAGTTTTATTTCACTTGATATTTGAAAAGATTTCCTTAACTTGCCTAGTGATACTCGCAAAGAAACAGATTTGGCCGTTAACATTTTAATAACCCTTTGTGGCGTATACGAAGTTGTGATGTCAACGACGTTAAAAATCTTTCGGACAGTGGATGAATGTAAGCGTTGTTATGAATGACGTGTGAACTCTGCCTAAAGGCGTGTTCACACGTCATGCATATCAACGCGCTCACTCATCCACTCGTCCGAAGGTTGTGTAGTGTTGTCATAACGCCACAAAACGTCATGGAAATGTTAACTGTGGAATCAGTTTCCTTTGCAAGTGTCACTAAGCAAGTTATGGATATCTTTTCAAATTCGGATGAACTTTAACTCGAAAAACAGTGCACTTTTCTGCAATGCCAAGGGCAAGTGGATGAGCGAACGCGTTGATATGAATGACGTGTGAACCCATCCTAACAACGTGTGAACCCGTCCAAGCCCATTCAGGGGTGATTCATCGAAACCACTGTGAGGTAGTATGTTAGGTAAGTTAGGGACATTAGGTGATGCTTAAGAGTTTAGAATACAAAAAAAAAAAAAATAATAATGAAATAAAACTCATGTATTTTCTCAAATGGAATGCCCAACAAATCAGGGCGCTGCACTCTGAGGTATTAATTTCTTTTTTTACAAGCATCATCCTTAAAACCATTACATGTGTAGGCAGAATGTGAAGTCTAATAACTTAGCGAGATGCTTAACTCTAATTGTACCAAGTTAGGGGATTTGCCGTCAGCGGAACAACACCGTGTTAATATTACTCTTTTAAACTTTGAAGTAGGTATACGTGTTTAATGTGGGACTAGACGACCAGTGACCCGTTGGGTCGTCATCACGATCGTCTTCGCTTTCGCAAAAATAGCAGGTGTTGTTTAGCTGGGCATAGACCACCCGGTATTCGGCCGTCCTCTTTTGCCCGTCCAGAGTCACACAATTGAAAAAAATCCCAAAGTGCGTTTTCGTTTTCTTTGAATTCACAGAAAACGGGGACTTTTTTCCAAAATTGAAACACGTAGTGTGAAAGACGATTTTTTGCTCTTTCCAACGGTGTATTTGTTTTTGCTCTAGCACCACTCCTTGACCGTTTTTCAGCCCGAGAGGTCGCGAGTATGCCGAAATTCTAGTATACTAACTCCACAGGGTCTGCAGCCTTTTTTAGACTTTGCTTTAAACTGCGACTTCGTCGCACGCGTTCCGCGGCTCACTCGTCGCTGTAGTGTGCGCCAACGCGGGGGAAGCTACGGACGCGGACATGCGCGCGCGTTGTCGTGCCGGTCCGTCAAGGAGCGGCCCGTTCGGTTCACTATCAACAGAGTCTTTGCTTCTCTAACGAATATTCAACACCCAGGTTGTAAGCAAAGTTAATTTATTATATGTTACGTATTTCAGTTGTATTGCCCATGAAAGCAATGAATTGATCATGCCCGTTTTTGATGCCCAGCTCAGTTTAACTTCCGTATCACAGATACAATCGAATTAAAGAGCTAACCCATGGAAAGAATGCCACTGCCCCCCCCCTCCGCCATGCCTCGAATTTCGTCTCGTGTAATAGTGAAGAAGATGTGTCAAACAAGACACAAATAAACAAGACTCAATCAAGACCGGTTCACAGACTTTTGATATAATATAGATAGATTACGAGCCTACTTGAAATTCGTGACTGCGATTTTGTTCAACGTTTTTAGTCAATCTGCGATACAAGTAGAGAAATTTAAAGACTGAAAGTACGAGAAAATTTGTTGTCCCAATTTCCGTCGTGTTCTAGCGGCGATACCACATCATTTCATCTGTATAATTAATATGAAACTTTATTCATGCTACCTGTTACGTAGAAAGATCCAATTTGGCGGTGCATGACGCCAAAGAAAGCGTCAAAATATTGTAAAACAAATTTTGATTGTTCAATAAATATATAAATCAATGAATTCATAAGTCAGAGACGTTAAAAATGCCAAAATATTAAAGAATAACATTTTTTGATTGCTTAATAAATTTATAAACCAATGAATTCATAAGTCAAAGAAGTAAGAAACGCCTAGTTTTTACTTACTGCTGTTTAATTTAATATTGAATCAGAATTAGGGCTTATTAATGCACGCCGCTGTTTTAGGAGTAGCTTAACTCTTTCGTTCCCAAAAACTCAGCTCTTGCTATTAGGTTCTAGAAGCAGCTCACAATAGACACTCCCATTGCAGTCGCTTGAGCTCCACCTCCCGTTTTAGTCAGTCGTAAAGAAATCACAAGCACTAACTTAAAACGGGTGGGAAAATATATTGTCCAAATTTCCAGAACGAGAACCCTCTAACACACGACGCAGATTCGACTTTGTGAGCTGTGGCACGTGATTTGCACGTGATTTGTGGACTCCAGATAACGTTAACACGTCGTATCACAACGTGCTGGGCTCGTCATTGGCACTTTGCGTGGGCGGTCCCCTAGTACGTTGTGACAAAACGTGCTGGAAACGTCCCTCGCACGTTATGATGCGACGTGCTACGAAAGTGCCCAGCACGTTGGGTTGCAGCGTGCCAACAAACGTTATCTAGAGCTGAACTGACAGTGCCAAGTATATAGCTATGGGGGTTGTTACAACGTAGTCAGTACGTTGTCTCACAAAGTGCTGGTCACAACGTGCTAACAACGTTAACTGGAGTGCACGCAGCGAATATGTTGACAAACGACCTGTTATCTTCGCAGAATCAACGTCAGATTGTTTGCTGGGAAACCACGCGTTACCAGGGCCCAGATTTACCAACGTTACAATATCGTAAAAGTTACAATGTTGTATTTTACAACTACGATGCGAGGCTGTAGTCTATCTGCCTTATGATTTGTAAGTAACAGCTCACTACTTCAGCCAATTCACGATCGCTTTACGCTATGGGCGGGCGTGACTGCAACGGTGCCACAACTACCACCAATTATCCACTATGTCTGCTTTCGATCAAAAGAATAGAAAACGAACCCTATTTCAGGTGGACAATATTGAACATTTGAAATAGCCATGACAACAGAGGCTAGAAAATGGATGTAAAATTTATTCTTCCGGTATAGATTTTATTAGGAACATAGATATGAGTAATAGCCGATGCAATGAATACCTTGCACACATATTATTGCGCCTTTAATCAATTATCAGCTGAACCTCTATATATATATATATATATATATATATATATATATATATATATATATATATATATATATATATATATATATATATATATATATATATATATATATATATATATATATATATATAATGAATAGAAAGTCGACGGTAAACTAAAATTTAACGTTTCGGGAATTTTTCCCATCATCAGAAATTGTAACTAAAAACTACGAAGGATGCCTAAAAGAATTTTATTTTAGATGAATTACGTTTGGACATGTGTTAACTGGGTGGGACCTAAAAGGCAAATGACTATAGTGCGCTATGGGAGTCCTTATAAAACGCCAGAGGATAAGGGAAAAGGAGGAAAAAGGGGCAAGTATCGTCGGAGGAAAAAGTGTCAGTCATGGGTTGTGACGAGTGGTACGGCTGTAGTCATTATATTGACGCTAGGTTTTCTTTGATCGATATATAGTGATTTTAGAGCGGAGCGAAAAGAACATATACAGTCGGAGGAAAATATCAGTGATGGGCTATAATCTAAAAAACGAATGAACAGAGCTGTGAGAAGGGGCCGGGTGTCAGCTCCTGTGCTGTCGGCAGATATAGAACTGGTTATTCGTGAATAGTGTGAAGAGGTACAGCTGAAATAATGTTGAGGCTGGGTCTTGTTATTTGGATATAAAGGGATTCTAATGTTGTGAGTTCGATTGGATTAGAAGAGTCAATGATTGAAAAGTCATTCTTGTTGAAGGGATGGTCGTTTTGCTCAGCATGCAAACAGGGAGCTGAATGTGAGGGTTTTGCCAGTGGTAGACCGGTTCAGCTGGATACTCCTAAATGTTGGTCAATACGGGATTTGAAATGTTATCCAGTTCTACCAATGTACGAGGCATTGCATCTTCTGCATCTGAAACGGTAGATAACACTTAAAGTTTAAAGTAGGGCCCGTAAATGTGTTTTTATATGAACATTTAAAGTTTATATGTGGATAAGCTTCAGAGACGAACGTTTTCATTGTGTTTGCTACACTAACAGAGGCTCTATTGTAGTACGGAAGCGAATGGAAGAAGTCTAATTTAGGAATAGAGGGTTTGCTAATGCCGGGATCGAACAGTTTGTCCAGGAACAATTTGCAGTAGTGGTCCAGAAGACCCGTGCGGATATCCGTCATATTTCAAGAAAGTTTGGAGAAAGTCAACTTCGTTTGAGAAAGTAAGGTAGGAGAAACATATTGAAGTATAGTACGTTGATACCCAGATGTATTCATAAAGGAGTTTATATATGCATGTGTGCATGCATTGAATAACATATGAAGATTTGACTTATTTTCTCTCCACCCTGAAGTAGAAGTTTTGGCTCGTTTTTTGAAGAGGTTTCCTCTGTAAGTCTCTTCCTCTATTCACATACTGTAATTAACCGCTGCATTCTGAATCAAAAGACTTTGTAATATTGGTTATATTGATTACGAATGATTCAACGAACTTTTTTGCTGCTATGTCTCATTTACAATCTTCATGTTGCTATTATAGTTCTGCATGTCGCACTGCTTCCTTCCATTTACTCGGTGTTGTAAGACTGAGAGATTCTTTAACCAGAACTCTAATGTCACCCATTTTAAACATGTTATTTTTTGGCTGCGTGACGACCTGCACCTGCTCCCATATGAGCTCAGTTGGGGCAATGGTAATGGTAAGGAGGTAATCTCAAAACCCAATGCTCTGCTTCTTTTGCAATTCGTCAATTACGTATGTAGTAGTTACATTCATCTTGTTTGCAAGTTCCTGCAATTGTGTTTTGGTAGCGTTTTCGGAAGGTAAATCTGATTTCCTCCATTATGTATGTAGTAGGCCTTCTTTCAAGCTGCATGGAGTGATAAGATACGTTGTCCATGACAATTACCGAGTTAAATGAAAAATTTAGAAGGAGTTGCTTTCGAAACCATTCTTCAAAAAGTGCGGCATTCATCTCATGATGAGAGTCTCCGTCGTTTTCAGCTCGAAATATTAGCTCTGTGTGCTGTACAAAATCATTATCGTCCTAGCGTGAAGAATAATCAGACGATTACTTTTTCCTATATTTGGTTTCACTCGGCTTCTTTGAGGCGATGTCGTTTCTTTCCAGCATTTTGTAATCGTTTAATTTTGATTGGCCTAAGTCCATGGAGGCTGGAGCACGCAATGTTATGGGGCTACTGCTTGACTTCCCTGATATCTCACAAAAATTATGTATGCAGAACTTGGCGCGTTGCAAGAAAGCTATGACACATGTCATATAGATTGTAGAACACAATTGAAAACTCATACACATTTTTACGATACCCGCTTGTGTAAGTACTTTTAGAATATTAGATTAGATAGGCGGCAGTAGAAGAACCAATAGGCCCATTCCCAAACAGACACCGGAACCTTCCCCGGCCCTCTATGAGCTATTGCCATTGTGTTAGTTGGATATATAGGACTGGAGAAAAGAAGAAGAAAAGAGAGAGAAAAAAGGGGAAGAATCCCAGCCACAGAGACGATCATGAATGCAATCAAGCACGATCAAGAGCCGCTGATATGTAGAGCTTAAAGATGCCTGGCATTGTAGTTGGAGCGGGAGAGAGAAGAAGACGGATTAAGGTGGCCTAGGAAGCTTTGGCCGTTAAAAGCCTGCAACTCCTGGAGGAGGAGATCTTAGTTGTGGAGGATGTCTCTCCCAATACTTTTTTTAAACGCGTTGACTGACGCCGCACTCACAACGTCGGAGGGGAGTCTCTTCCAAATGCTTACTATGAAATACGGAAAGAACTGTTGACTTTATGTCGTTCTTCGAGCTTTATGCTTGAGTTTTTGACCATTGTTTCGCAAGCGATCATTGAGGTTTCTTTCAAAGAGTCCCGTTGTAAGCACGTCGTTAAAGCCATTCAAATACTTGAATGTTTCTATTAGTTGCACCCTGAGTCGCCTTTGTTCAGGCGAGATCAGACCCAGTTCTTTTAGGCGACATTTATAGGGCCTATTTCGCAACTGAGGTATCAATTTCGTTGCTCTGCGCTGGACTCTTTCCATGTTATCGATATCTTTACAGAGATGAGGTGACAAGAATTGGACAGCAAGTTCTAAGTGTGGCCGCACTAATGCAAACGACTGTTACAGCCGTACAGAAGGTGTTATATTACCAGTAAAATCATTTACTAATTAACACCTGGTATTATGGGCGTGACGTCACACCCATCTTAAAGCACCCACAATGGGACTCCTAAAATAATTTTACTATGGTGTTGTAAGCACTGATGAGTATCCAAAAGTCTACCAAAAATATGTAACATACTTTAGCAGATTCTCTAGCTAGTCTGCTCTATTTTTTGCAGGAAAGAAGTTTTTCTTTCTACAACTGTGTAGTAATTCGAGGTACTACGTAAATACATGAGTACACGTGCGTAGATTGATAAATCTGGCCGGAGTTACATTACAGTAAGTCGAGATACAAGCTAATCTAGGGATTTAAAACATTGAAAGTAGCTTGATAAATCTCAGCCCAGGCTGGTTTCGATTATCAAAATTTTGATGCGGGAACTGCAGTTTCAGTAGCGAAGGAAGGGGTTAAATATGTCGCCATAAACTGTCGTATCGTAAGCAGAACCAGTTCTAACTGCACTCTTCCATCTCATGAAAATAGAGATTGAGTGCATTTTTCTCCAGAAAAGGGCACATATGCTGCCCTCCTGCTATTGCTTCCCTCCCCTCAGCCCGCCGAAAGAGTACATATGCTGCCCCTATTGCCTCTCCCCCCACTGAAAGAGCACGGGGGGCATTGCCCCTCCTGCACGATCCCCGTTCGGGCTCCCCTGCATATTGGGTTAGAGTAGTGATTGACGATCGAGATTTGTTCAAGAACTATTACACAGTTTGTTAGGAAAGCGTAGGACAGTTTCTACTAACTGTTGCGACCGCTGCCGTAATGGCAGCGGAACTTTGTACGATCCATGGTATAACTAGTCTACCTAACGTTATACCATGGTTCGGTCGACCAGCGTTCCGTGTTCGGTCGGGTGCAAGTGATCTCGGCCCAGTGAAGTCTGTCCTCTTCGTCGATGATTTCAGCCCACTTCTCTGCCCATTTGAAATATTCGTCGTATTTATTTGGTATAGTGCTATAGTTCGGTGCAGAGGATGCAGAGAGCAATGGAAGGGTTCACATGGAGTAAAATAATTCAGCATTCACGAGGAAATGTAGCGAACACACACAAAAAATTGAGAAATAGTCCGCTTGTATTGCAATGACCGTAGACCATACTGCAGTGTGCGTGTGTTTTACTCGGTGGATAGTTAAACCAAGAGGCATATTTTATTTCCATCCAAATTCGGTTGTCTCAAAAGAAGAGCTGAAACTACATCAAAGCGAGAAATGGAAAAACTCGTAAGAAATATTTTCAGTTACTGGAGCAAATATGGATTTGAATCAGATGAAAATACCGGTATTGCTAGTAGAATCAGCACCGGTGATCACGTCCCTCCTCACAGCACAGCACGAGCAGCTTCCAACTTCCCCCGTCTATATCGCCAGATCCGCTCAAGATATCTCTTGCTCCGCTCAACCGCCTCCACACCCACCCCAAAACGAAGTCTCTCCACCGGAACTCCAACCACACAGCAGTCCCGCCGCAAGGACAGCAAAGCAGGGCACTCCACCAGAAAATGCACCAGCGTCTCAACATATCCCACAGAGCACATCTCACAAATTGTGCTACCTCCATCTAACATTCTCCTCCAGTTCAAATTTAGAGTATTCGTGCGGCAACGGTACAGCAAAATGGACGAAAAGGGGTTATCATAGATTCCGTCACAGGCGCCATTTTGTCTTTATTATTTTTGTACATGGACACCGTGTCACCGTCACCCTCTTGCTGTGGTGTTGGGGTTGGAGGGGGGTATGACAGAGGGAGCTATGTCGGGTGCCAGGGCCTTCTTGGCGGGGGTTTGGGGGATGCTTGGGTTGGGCTGAGGTGGGGGTGTTCTGAGGTGTGTGGGGAATATTCGGCTGAATTAAAAGCCCTAACTAAGGTTAGACTACAAATCAAAGTCAAAGTCCATTGGCGGTTTTCATATGCACGTATTTGGGCCTGCAACTCCCCTGCCTCGAATGATGCCAGATGTTCCAGGTCACGGATGCTTAGGTCACTCATGTATCTTCTCATTGGACCACCCATTCTTTCCTCAAGTTCAGATTTAAAAAATCCCTCGCAATTGCCTTCATATGATCACAGTTTCCTCTGCATATTCCATTAATGTAATGTCATGTCCCTCACTTCCACAAATGAGGCTCCTACTTCTCCCTGCGAAGTTGCTGCCGGGGCATAGCTTGGGGCCCCAAAGATGGCTCTCAAATACTTGACAATGATTTGCAACAGGATTGCGTTGTCCTCAGTATGTTTCCCAACTGAGTAAATATTTGTGATCAACATTTTGGTACGAAATTGTATTCATTATATTCATTATTATTATTATTTCCCATTTTTTGACACGGTGATTAATAACTCACGCCGCAATTAATTAACCAATTAAATTATAAGTTGGGTTGCTACGTGATTGTTTCCGTCTATAGTCTCCCACTGCTCAAGCACAGCTTGTATTTTTATTGAGTTGCGTTTTTATGCATTTTAACATACAATATACTTAACCTTCATATGAATGGATAAAACTAACCTAGCTTGGTGAAAATATCCATTACTATTCATAGTAAACAGAAGGAACAATTTGGATTGGCCGAGATCACCATGAGGTCTAGTATAATTTTCATATACAAATAAAAGGCACTGAAAATCTCCCTTTAGGGAAGAAATGGTTGATTTCATTTCCTTTTTAAAATGTTCATATATTTGTATAGCATGGAAGCCTAATAATGGGCAATAGACAGTAAATCTCAATTGCAATAGTTAATAATATTCTTTTCTATTTTTAACTGGTAATAGAAAGCTTGGTATGTCTCATATTTCAAGCTAGTAGTTTTTCATATACAAAATTAAATATTTTACGAGAGTTTGAATAGATTGGAGGTCAGCTGTGGGCAAAGATTGTTGCCTTTTGTTGTTGTAGTTCTGCGAGAGGTTCATTGCCACCAAGGCGATGAATTATTGTGCACATGGGTGACACAGTGTCGTTTCTACATGAGATAGCCTTAGGTTCGAACGCAGTTTTGTAAATATTGTGCTGCAGGAGACCATTTATGGCTCTGGTTACGGTACAAAGATCACCCAGTGCTGGCAGCTCCCCTCCAACCTCGGTGAGCATGAACAAGTTATCGTGTGGCAATTGTTGATGAAATTAATCTTTTATCGTTGCTGATTTTTTGCTTTCAGTTGAAGTTTTTGATATTGAATCAGCTATGTCTATGCTTGATATAGCTAGCTATTTAAGACATCAAGTTGAATGCATTTAACTATAAATTATTTGCTGGAGATAGGATGGAAATAAAAGAATCAAGTTAGCCTATTTGCTCCAACTGGTGTTATTGGCATTTAGGCTAATGGAAGTTTATGTTAGTTCCATTCAACAAAAAATGTTGGGCCAATAAAAATTTATGATGTAATATAAGTAATCTGTAGTTACAATCATCAACATACTAGGTACTACACTATTGTGAAATAATGGGTGTGGTCTATAGGCTCCTCATTTCATAGCATGGCACATCTTGCCAAGATCTTGGCGACAAGTTTGCTGCCCTTGGAAATTCGGGTGGGCGCCTATGAGCGCCACGACCTGTGGAACCTCATTTCATAGTGTGGCACTTCTCGCCAAGATCTTGGCGACAAGTTTGCCACCCTTGGCCTATATGGAAAAGAAGAAACCGCATCAGCGCTACTAGTGCCCCTAAGTAGCGCGGTGACCCATTCTATGCCCATATGGGCGGCGACACTTGCCTCTAAGTTCGCGGTAATTTAAAAGGTTCAAAGCGTCTCAGTTTATCGGCA
>LQNS02000210.1:12290176-12320222 GCA_001587735.2 Parhyale hawaiensis
GGATGCCAGCACGATAAAGGATCAATGAAGAAAAGAAGCAAATAAGAGAAGAGGAGATTCCGCACCGGCCTAGAGGCATTAGGCAAACGTATAGGTTATTGCGTGAATTCTTCACGCACGGGTCCACTAGTATAATAATAATCACATACCCAAAGCAACCCTAATTAAGGATATGCAGAACGCATTTATTGCCGATGCCAATGCCTATTTACCCATTTTTGCCGATATAGATTCCCAATTAGTTACCGATGCCGATTCTGGCTTGTATCAATTATTAATAGCTGTATAATAATTAATAAACTGATTTTACTTGCTGTACAGTTTTTAGTCAAAGGTATAGATTTGTACTCGCCACTAGTAGAATTGAAGTGGTCTTTCTTCAGCTCATTAAGCTATGATTTAGTTTCTAGTTTGTGTTTGAAGATTGCATGTAGGTAGCTAGTTGTATCTGTCTGGCTACTGCGTCATGGTTATGCTCATAGGCCCCATCCCTTCCTTTTGCTTTATAGACAGCACCGAATAACGTACTTACTCACTAAATTTTACTTATTATTAAGATAGGATCGTATATTTATCATTTGCAATAGAAGTCGAAAACGCCTGGTTAATACGGGAGTGCGATGCAGCCCAGGAACTACAACTAACTTCAATACAATTACCTCCGCCAAGGAGGTTATGTTTTTGTCGAGTTTGTCTGTCACCAAGATAACTCAAAAGGTTATGGACGGATTTTAACAAAAATCTTCAAGAAACTTTGTGAAACTGTTGATATTGTTAAAAGGCACAAATGATTAGATTTTGTGTTCATACAAGGAAAATCATTGTTTCAGAACCAATTTGAATTTTTCGTTATCATTGCCTTGCTTGATGGAGGTATGCACTCTCAGAGTGCTCTAGTTAATCCTAAAGTGGGATATATGACCTTGACATAATGTACAGTACCTATGACAGCAATTGCCACTATCACATCAGCAACTAAAACGCCTTGGTGGCGGTAGACCATCACCTGCGGTAGGGGGCAAATTCAACAAAGTCATTTTTGATGGCCAGCTAATCCTAGTTTCTCATATGGATGCTGTGTCCAACAAGGCAGGCGCTGGCTCACAGCCATCTTCTGATCTCTGAATAATAACATAGGAAAAAATGGGAGACCTCGTGGCTTGAGACGATCTGCCGCGGTTGAGGCAAATTCGACTCGGTGGAGGAAAATTCAACGCCGTCATTTTTTTTTATGGCCAGCTAGGACTAGATTTTTGGCATGGATCACATCTAGGTCAACTCTCCAAACTCCCTACAAAAAATTATGAAGATTGCTCAACTCCTTCGACCACTTATTGGGTGGACAGACAAATATATATACAGTATATACAAATTTACTTAAATCTTCAACGAAAACATTATCACCTCTCTCACTTTGTTCGAGGGTGATGAAAATACTCGTAGAACTGCACAAAAACTGTAGAAACATGCGGCGATAGTTGAGAAAGTTGACCTTGTTGAGAGAAACCAACGTGATAATTGGAATGCGCGTATCGATATTACCCCAAATCAGTTGAAAATAATTGAACTTTATTTCTGTTCCTGACCTGGGAATGTGTTGATTTTGTCCAAAAATGGGATTTTTTCTTAATCGTTGGCATAGCATAAAGCCTGATCAGATAGAGAGAAACGAGCGTCATTTTTATGTTCAGCAATGAAAAAACTTTTTTTTTTTTAAGTGTTGACCTGTATTGGCTAACAGGTCAATTCTACAAAAAAAACTAGAACAACTCGGTGGCGTAAGACCATCACCCACGGTGGGAGCAAATTTCATTGCCGTCATTTTTTATGACCAGCAAATCCTAGTTTTCTGGCATGCTTCACCAGACTCTCGGCACAAATTATGAAGAAAGCTCAACTCCTACCGGTTTTTGGGTAGGGAGTAAATTTCATTGCCATTATTTTTTATGGCTAGCCAATCCAATTTTCCGTTCTTTTTTACATGGTTGACACTGAGGACAACCGACAAGACTCCCTGCAAAAATCATGAACCTAGCGCAACTCCTACCTGTTTTTGGGGGAGAACAAATTTCATCGCCGTCATTTTTTATGTCCAGCTATTCCCAGTTTTTTGGCATGGGTCACATCGAGGGCAACCCATCAGCCTCTTTACAAAAAAAAAAAAATCATGAACCTAGCTCAATTACTTCGACCATTTATTGGGTCGACAGACAAATATATATACTTAAATCTTCAACGAAAACATTATCACCTCTCCCACTTTGGTCGTGGGTGATAATCATCAACCTCTAAAAGTGCCTATTAAATTGGCACATTTCTAAACCCAATGCCTCACATAGGGCTCCTAGTGTGAAGTTTTTGTTAAGGGTTGGTAAAAATTTTCTTTTTCTTTATTATGCACCTTGTTTTGCCAGTACCGGTAGTAGCACACTTGGTCGACTTGAGACCAATTATGAGTTGTTGAACACTCCTCAATCGTCTGTAGTGTTCGCACACGAGAATATCATGGAGCTTCTGACCATTGGCTAGAATCAGTTCAGAGCGGCCAAATGCGTTTATTAATGAACATTTTAATGTAGGTATTCGTTACCTAAGCCTTGTTAAGAATACCTACTCCAGAGATGTATCCATACTGTTGTGTTTTTGCAGATCGCTGCGACTGTCTGTCGGTCATTTCGCAACCTCGTCCTTGTTTATATGTTTCCAACTTGCAGGATATTTCCACGCTATTGAGGCTGCTAGTACAACCTTGTCCACACGATAGTCTTGTGTTTCCCATATCCAGTACAAAGCGTCCGAACGGTTAGTTCCTTGAAATCATTAGAAAAGGGCGCTGCTTTATGAGTTTTAATTAATCTACAGCTGCGGCAGATTAATCAGAGATGCTGATATCAGTGGCAGTGAAGGCCGTAAGATCGAATATGAGCCCAGGTGCTTGAAGTGTTTGCTTAGCAATTCATGTCTGCGAAGCTTAACACGGGTATTGTCAGGATACGGTGCGGTACCTTCTCATTTTTTCGCGCATTTGGAGTGTGAGGTGGCAGGTCGTTGCATAAGAGCCTTCCGTCGATGGCGCCATACCTAGCTCTTGACGATCTATGGTCTGCTGAATGTGTTCGCTCAGCTGTTTTGTTGAATCCTCACCAATACAACTGCGTGCCTTCCAATAGATTTTTGCTCAAATGTTTGCCGCTAAATCGCTAGCTTTCTTAGCAGGTGGCGCTAGTAAAGTCAAGTGCATCTTCAAATTTCTGGCGAATAAGAACTCAAAAAGCGAGGCATTGTTTCGCTGTTTATGCAACACAACAACACCTCCGGGCGATGAGCTACAAGAACAAGTGTTAGAAACTCGTTTGAACGTGTCTTTAGAGCGCCCTTTTCTGCTAGGTTATCTAAAGGAACTGTGTCTACATTCGCAGTGATCCTTATCGCGATTTCATCAATCCTGTAAGTAAAATCAATTCTTATGAGCAGTGTCAAGTACTGAAACTATACTTGGTTACAGGCACGCCAACAACGAAGATCTCAACATTTTTAATGTTCAACCGTTGTATAATCTCGGGGTATGGGAAGCAGGCGTTGACGCTGCTTTGCGATTAGCGCTGTATTTTGCATTTCCGCTCGAACGAGGCTTTAGGCTGTTCAGCTTGCGTCCGTACGCAGCTGCTGGACGTTTCATTAATTTCTACATGTTCCATTTGTAGGCTGTCCGGCTGGAGTCGGTGCACAGCGGCCGAGTGCGTTACCTGAGTGTGGTGAGCTGCTATGGGAGGATGGATCACCAGGAGTCTGCACTCATTGGCATGGACCTGATCACCGTGCCCAGCAAGTCAACTGAAGTGTCAAGAGATGATACTGACCTGAGCTTCCAAGGTTCCAAACCTATAGCTAGCGATGCCGCTGTAGTAGATAACCTTAACTGTCCCAAAAGAACTATGACCAAACCTCCTTGTGGTGACGCAG
Organism: Parhyale hawaiensis; assembly: GCA_001587735.2. NCBI lineage: Eukaryota > Metazoa > Arthropoda > Malacostraca > Amphipoda > Hyalidae > Parhyale > Parhyale hawaiensis. The sequence continues at coordinate 12,294,140 of LQNS02000210.1, forward strand.
CCGGTGCGGAAAATGTTTTAGATGAGAGCAGTCAATGTGATGATGAAGTGGCCTTGTTTAGTGATGCACCAGACACAAGCGTAACCGAACGAACGTTGGGCTCCTCTGATTCTAGTCTCACTCTTAATGATAATAGCAAAGGAAGCCTGGAAGAGAGCGAGACAAAAAGTGCTAGTGTTGTGATAGAGATTGGGGGTGACAGCAGTGCTGAGGAATCACCAAAGAAAGACAAAAGCCCATCAAGTAGTGGCAGTGCTGTGAAGATGACCGTGGGACTCGTCATGGCTCTGCTGGCAGACACGCACATCACCCTTGATGGAGATGGGTAAGTGAGGGCCCGCGCGTGCTATTGCCTCGTACGAGAACATAGGATGGGCTGTACTGTTGCATTACTTCGGCTTATCCTTCCTCTGTTACGGGGAGGAGCGCTTCTAGGGAACTCCCTAGGTTACTTTAGTCTCAGCTCGGCCTTTGTTCTTTCTTTTCCGCGTGCCCACTTTGCCTCCTGGGCTTCTGTACCGACCCTGCCTCCTATTTTTTTTTTTTACTACGTACTACTGTCTGAGTCTGTCTCCTTTGTTCCAGTGGGGGAACCCCCTCCTCTATGGCATAGGTACCTACACTGTACTATTACGTTCTTTCTCTTCCTCTCTTGAAATATCGCCTTTTGTCTAGGGGGCTCAAGCTAACGCAGCCATCATATTACCTAGCCTAATCCCACACTCTTACCGAGTTATCAAATGCTTTGCATCTGTACTAATAACAATGTAGTAGACACTGAATATAAAAATGAAATTTGATGGCGCAACTTTTGTGGTTCCTTCCAGACTTGAATTATATGAATAGGTATAGTTTGGTATCCATGATTAGAGCGAAAGCAACACTTAAGATTAAATAATATGTAGGAGCAAAGAATAGCTACATGTTTCAAGTAGGTAGTTTCTGCGTTCTACTGAATTCTTCCTCGACTATCTATTGAATAGCAGCATTAGTCTTACGATGCTTATGTTCTTAGTAAATGCGGTTTTTGTTTATCGTTTTTCTTTTAATGCTGGAGATATTTTGTTGAAAATGTACCTGCCTTTGGCTAGTTAGCGATTATATCGCACGCCCTTGATTATTTTATGTTTTTATATAGTCGACAGCCATTTGTTTTTGTCTGTCACCAGGGGGTTCAGCGTTACCAGCTCCAACAAGACGCACATCTTCAAACCCATCACCGTGCAGGCCATGTGGTGAGTACCTGTGTTGTGTGTCGCATAGTCCTGCAATGAATGCGCTTGTTCCATTGGTTCGTCAAAGTCCATCTAGGCCCATTTGACTCGTCAGAAATCTCCGGCAAGAGCTTAGGTTTCGCCACTTTTTTATTAATCGTGCTGCAGGTGTTGGAAGTAAACCAGGTACAGTAGTGATGGCCGGAAGCTTCATGTTACGGAGTCAGTACAATTCAATTCACGCAACCTGGTGGGCAGTTTATTGCTTCAATGTTAACGTAAAATTCGATTCAATGGGGCGAAGTCGAGCGCCGGTCTGAGGTTGCCTTCACACGAGTGGGCTTCGGTTAGGTTGACTTTGACGAGTCACTCCAACGAGCTCTTTCTTGTCTTGTTTATTGTGGGAGTTTTAACTTCACTCTGCAGGCCGCGGGGTGAGTACTGACGCATGTCTTGGGGTGTTCTGTTCTATGCTTTATTGTGGGGTTCGCACCATTCGTCTGTTCCCGATAATTATGTGTTTCATATAGCGATATATGTGTATACAGTATATATATATATTTTTTTTGTGTGTGTCACAGACTGCATTACTGGTAAGTGCCAGCCTTACGATATGCGTGCCGCTTTATAAACATTATTTTTACCGCGCTTGGATTCCTAGTTCAGAGCTGCATATTAGCAGAAAGCTCCTCAGACAAGAAAGATAAGCATATAGAGTATCTATTAGGTCACGTAAAATAAGAAGCGCTTAGCTTGAGCGTCGCCGCACATGAGAACAATGATACGGGCATTGCGAGGTGGAACGCAACCAAAACTGCCTGTAGAAGTCCCAAACAAGAAGGAAGCAAAGCTTGCACCAAATACAGGAATATATTCCCAAGGCTGTCTGTGGCTTAACTAACTTTTGGGTCATTGGTTTAGACTTCGGTAATTCAACAACGACGATTACCAGCTCGATTAGAGACTTGGCATTGGCCTCCTCTTGCTAAGTACGGGCCCGAAGCTAAGTGTGTCACGTGGCAGACATTATTGTCTGCAGTAGTCTCATTGCTGATGCTCGTCGCTGCGAGCAGAACTCGTACCAGCAAATTATCCTGTTTTGCTTCAAGTAAACGTGAAGCGTGAGCTGCAATCATTGTACGATGTTCGTTAGGAGCAAGTGTTTGTATGAAGCAACGGTTGCGCTAACTACCGATACTTCTGATGAACCGTGTCATAAACATAGCTATCTCTCAAGAATTATCCTTAGCGCTCTAGTTACGTACCTCTGCCTATCCAATGGTATGCGGAGTTAGCCTCAGGTTGCCATTACTATTGATTAGCTTCGTATTAATTGGGTACGCCTTCTTTTTTCCGTACCAATTCCTACTTCTACCTTCCTTTCTTCTTTATTTCCTCCCGATACTTGCGGCTCGCTGTTCTTGTACGCTGTGTCCTGTTTGTAGGCTTCTTTTTCTGTGGCATCCCTTCCTTCTGATCTGAAACTTCGCGTAGTGTTCAGCAGGGTTGCGGAGTCTGATGGTTCAAGGTCCGACTCAGAATCCTGGTCCTCCAGAATTTCCGACTCCTGGCCCTCAAGATTTTCCGACTCCGACTCCTTGGTCCAACATGTATATATTTGATGTAATCATTAAACATGTCCAAATAATTTTAGCTAGTATAAACATATCAAGTGAAAGATGCTTGGTGTATTGTACATATAGCTACAATATTTTGCATAATTTGAGAGATTAAATTGAGGACATGAGGACATTAAATTAATTTGGGTAAAACTTTCGCACGTGGTACATTATGTGAGGGGGGGCATGGGGGCAAAATAATCAATTTTGGACTGATTGTTCTGAAATTTGCATAGTATATGTATGTTTGAAAAAGAAACACGTTTTGCTTCCACAATTTCTTTGATTTAGGCCTTAGTTTTTGAGATAATGGAAATATATACATATATATACCTATGCATTTTTAAATTTCAAAAGAATAGAACTCGATAACATTTCATGCTACAATGAAAACAATGACAGTTTTGGAATCCTTTCAACATTCTTAACAAAATTACCGAGCTGGCCTCTCCATTTTCCATTCTGTCCGAACACTACCTAACTAGAATATAGGGGAATAAAATGGTTTTAAACTGCGTTAAAAAAAATAATAAATTAGGGCAAAAATGAAAAATCCTGCTGAATAGTTTTGTTAGGACTGTTTCAAGGTTTCCAAAACTGTCATTGCTTTTATCCTAGCATGAAAACTCACTGAGTTCTATTCCTTTGAATCTTAGAAAAAAATGCATACCTATAGCTATATATATTTATAGATATTTCTCATTATCTTAAAAACTAAGGCCTAAATCCAAAAATTTGTGGAAGCAAAATGTGTTTCTTTTTCAAAAATACTTATACTATGCAAATTTCAGAACAATCGGTCTAAAATTGATTATTCTGCCCCCATGCCCCCCCCTCCCTCACATAATGTACCAGGTGCAAAAGTTCTACCAACATTTTGTCAATGGCCTCATCATATGGAATAGGAAAATACATGGTAGCTATAGCTATAAAAGAGAAATGTAAAAAAAATATCCACATTTACAATTTTTTTTCAAACCTGTCACTGAAAATTCAGAATTGAATATTTGTTTATAAATAGGATTCCGGAGTCGGAGTTGGGCTAAAAATTCCGACTCCAACTCCACCTCAAATCCTTCGACTCCGCACCTCAAATCCTCCGACTCCGCAACCCTGGTCAGTACCTAAGCACGGCGTGCTTTGTAATCTTTCCCTTAGCCTAACATGCTGTGGCAGCGCAACCCCACAAGGCTCCCGGAAGGTAGAGTGGAAACAGGACTCTGTGGGCTTCATAAAGAAGTCAATCCCCCTCACAAGGGCACAAGTGCCACTGTAGTTATTGTGGGTGATCCTTCGCCACGGTGTTTGCCGCCTAATGTTGCTGTGAACAGGTCGGCAATCAACCGGGCTAGGCCACAGAAGTGACCGGGGACCCATCGAGTCAAAGGTGAAGTATCGCGAGGCTGGTAAGTTATAGGTTAGGAGTTGAGGTTGAAGTGAGGGTCAGTACAGGATAAGGTTAGGTGAGACCAAAATAGGTTGGGAGTTAAAGGTGCCTTGTGTAGCCATAGCGTGTGGTGCAGCAGTGGCAGCTGTATTGTTGTTTTTTTTCCGTTGCATAGTGCGCTCTACCAGGTCTACCCGCCCCTGACCTCCAAAAGCACACCACCTGACCACAACCCCATAGGATTTGGTCCGTCTCTGCATGTTGTTTATCGTATATTGTGTCAGTATTCACACCACATAAGGTACCAGCTGTCTGTGCATGTTGTGTGTCATGTATCGCGTCAGAATGCACGGCGTATAAAGTACCAGCTGCTTGTACGTGTCACGTATTGCTAGTATATTGCATCAGTATGCACGGCGCATAAGATATCAGCTGCCTGTACGTATTATGTATAGTAGCTATATTGCGTCAGTATGTACGGTGCATGAGGTATCAGCTGCCTGTATGTATCACGTAGCTATAGTATATTGCGTCAGTATGTACGGCGCATAAGGTTTCAGCTGCCTGTACGTATCACGTCTAGTATATTGCGTCAGTATGTACGGCGCATAAGGTATCAGCTGCCTGTACGTATTATGTATAGTATATTGCGTCAGTATGTACGGCGCATAAGGTATCAGCTGCTGGTACGTGTCCCGTATAGCTAGTATATTGCGTCAGTATGCACGGCGTGTAAGGTATCAGCTGCTTGTACGTGTCACGTAGCTATAGCTAGTATATTGCGTCAGTATGCACGGCACGTAAGGTATCAGCTACCTGTACATATTTTATATACCTAGTATATTCGTCAGTATGCACGGCGCATAAGGTATCAGCTGCCTGTGCGTGTCACGAATCGTAACACCATAAAAAAAAAAACATACGAAACGTACGTCCCTATTGGGGGTGCTACCCTCATTGAGTTATGTGGCTAACAAACAAACCCCGGCAAAAATATAACATCCTAGGCCATGCTTATATGTTTTCATGCATGAACAAGTCGTCGATTTAACTTTTAAGGGCATGGTTTTTGCTCAAACACGTTTTTTCACAAAATTTATGTGATCGGAGGTAAACGGTGATCGGAAAAAAACGGTCTTGTAAATACAGTAAAACCCCTCTAATCCGCACCTCAATAATCCGAACATCTCATTACTGTTCAAAATGCTAGCTGAATAAGTGAGCATTTTTCGGATTAATGGGGTAAAGTATGGAGTTCCTACAAATAGCTACCTCTGTAATCCGTGCAAGGCGCTTCTCATTTTTCGGATAAAAGAGGTGATGAGCTAAAAATCTGTGCGAGGTACTGCGCAGAAGGTACAAACAATCTCTCTGTAATCCGTATTAGTGCGGAATAAAGTTTTTTTTCGGATTTGTAAGTACAGTAAAACCCCTCTAATTCGCACAGCATGGGAGGAAGGGGGTGACGGATTACCGGGGTACTTACAAATCCGAAAAAAAAACCTTTATTCCGCACTAATACGGATTATAGAGAGATTGTTTGTACCTTCTGCGCAGCACCTCGCTCAGATTTTTTGCTCATCACCTCTTTTATCCGAAAAATGAGAAGCACCTTGCACGGATTACAGAGGTATTTGTAGGAACACCATACTTTACCCCAATAATCCGAAAAATGCTCACTTGTTCAGATAGGATTTCAAACAGTAATGAGATGTTCGTATTAGGGAGGGTTTCGGATTATTGAGGTGTGGATTAGAGGGGTTTTACTGTACCCCGGTAATCTGAAATCCCCGCTAATCCGTCACCCCCTTCCCCACCGTGCTGTACGAATTAGAGGGGTTTTACTGTATCTGAAAAATAAAGTTGAAATGGAGGTCGATATATGTTTCTAAAATTTTTATTTTGTTGCCCAAGGAAGGTGCAATACACAGATGTTCATTTAACGAACCATAAATATGGTATTCCAAAAGTTGACTTTTGTACTTTTGCAGTGGCTTGCTCCGCAGAGTACCTCTGTCGGTAGCACTTAGACTCGCATAGCCGAGGCTTCTCCATGACAGGAGGACAGGTCAGAGTCGTCACACTCATATAAGACAGATAAGTANAATTTTTTTTTTTTTCAAACCTGTCACTGAAAATTCAGAATTGAATTATATTTGTTTATAAATGGCATTCCGGAGTCGGAGTCGGGTTAAAAATTCCGACTCCGACTCCTAGAGCAAGTGAGATTCCGACTCCACCTCAAATCCTCCGACTTCGGTCGACTCCGACTCCGCAACCCTGGTGTTCAGAGAACTATATATATCTTGTGTATATTGTAGCGTTTAATTTATGGCGCTGGGATTGAAGGGCAATATGCGTTTGGTCATTCGGTTTTCAGTTTGGTCATAGTTACACTCAGATAAATTTGTACCGTAGTTGATGAAATTAAACGCTGCAACCAAATGTATTTGGCCTTAAGAATCAGTGAAAGTAGTAGTTCTTCGTACTGTCAATTGTAGCTACACATACGTAAATCTCTTAGCCGTGAAAAGTACATAATTTTTTGTAGAGTTATTTAGCACATTAACTAGTGGGTTACTTAGTACGGAGAACTATCGTATTTTGTCTTCACAACCAGTTGTGTTGGAACAAGTGGTGTAGGATATCCTGCGTTTGTGGTACGACTTCTGTATGCCTGTGAAGACCGCGCAACAGGATGACCGTTGCTACGGACCAGACACACCGCACCACGCGTCTCAGTACCTATAACCGTTGCGTCACGTGCTGTCCTCCTGCCGTGCTCTATGTGCCGCGCCTGCTAAGTGATCCGCTCACCGCTTTTGGCTGCGCTCTGTCCCTGTATGGTTAGCGCAACGGCCGAACTGCTCGCTAACTATCTCTTTCTAATATTACTTGTCTCAGTTTCTATTTTTTTTAAATTCCTGGATGATACTGGCATTCTTAACGCTATCGTAGTATCCTTCCCGTCAATTAGCACGCGTTCGTTGTGCATAGCGTTCGTTACCTATTACTGCCGGACGAACGTACGCACGCACGCCTGTTTGTACGTAGATCTGTGTAATAGTTACGTGATGCCATTGCGCAGGTTTGAATTAGGGTCCTTCGTGTTATAACGTAGATCACGATGTCTTTTAGACGTGCGTTATACCTAGATGCCGTTCAGGTCTTTGCAAAAGAAAACGTTCAAATGGGCCTGAAAAGTATTTCACAGCACAATAATAAAGTGTGACCGTAACTTGCCTGCTGTTTCTGTAGCTATACCATCTATTGCTTGTTTAATAGCTTTGAATTTAGGTGGATGCCGTATACATTCTGTACAAAGGTATTTGAAGGCCAAGCTTGTACCCTGTGAGTCTTCGAATGAAGTCCAGGTGACGTTTCTCGCATTACCTCACGTGCGTGGAGCCACGATGCTGGGTATACAGTATATCTTCTGTTGGGTCGCAGTTAGTGACCAAAGAGAGGGCCAGTAGCAGGCTGTTGACACTATATACATATATTATCTTATCGTTCATTACTGCAACAGGCCATCGAATATTGGTCGAGTTCGTGTGTACACAACACCAGAGCCTGGCTGAAATAATAGCCATGAAATGAGTTCGCTCAGCAGCGTCGCCAGTAAAGCTTCGGATGTCGCATCAAATTCAGAATGAATTAGAAAAGAAAGTTGTATGCACTTTTCCATTGTATTAACAGACCCAGCAACGCATTCTGATAATGTGATTAATAAGTTAAGGACTAAAGACTAACTAACGTGTGAACCGACCTATGGGGATTGCTGTATGTCGTAGTCACTTCGTAACTATATTATGCGCTTTTCTGGGAAGCGAAATTATTTCTTATCATCACGCACAAAGCTGTTCTTGCGATTGCTGGCGCACTGCGCATCTGTACGGAACTTTAGGTACCTAATGAATGCAGTTATCTTCCCATGGTTCTGAGAACTACCATATCAGTATTGTCAATGCCTTATACCTACTCTCGTTCTGATGCTATTTGGTGGGTGTATAACGTAGTAACCCTAGATAGCTTCTGATCTAATAATGCGTGGACTTCCACGAGTTATCTCGTGTTGCCATATCTACATCTCGTGCGTGTAGGAAAAAAGCTCCGAGAGGAAAATAATCCCCGCTTATCACGTAATGTAGGTATATTTATTATTGTTATTTATTGGTTTTTGTTCTTCACCATTACTTCCTCAGCAGTCCCCATAATTCTGAAAAAATGGCAATTGCTCTTAGAGGGCCGGAGCGTAAGTCACAGCTGCTCCCTCGGAATGGGCCTGTTGGTCCGTCTACTGCCAGCTATCCTTTTACCTTAACTTACTATAGTTTTCACTCGCCGTGTTATCCTTAGCTTCACTAATAATTCTTAAACGAATCGTCGGATCACCATGGTATGTCAACACAAAGCCTTTTACATCCCTGCCTAATTTATGGCCCACATAGCATATTGCTATATGTGTTTACAGAGGAGTTTACTCTTGTATATTAAGCTGAAGCCTGGAAGTCTCGTTCACACGTTCGAACGACGACCCAGTGTTGCCAGGTTGTCGAGGCGTAATATCTGTAGACCGGAGCCGAAATATCTGTCTTTTGCCAGAAATATCTGTAGATCTAAACACTTTCACTAACGTGTCTTGTCTGTCATTTGTCTATAAACTATATTACAGACCGTTTCGAACTCTGCCTAATAGGCCTATGACAAACTATACCCATCGATCGATTCTAGCTTGTAAAAAATACCAATCTACGGTAGCCACATCCGACAAACACTCAGAACAGTGGCGTAACTCTATGTAGCATAGTCTTAAAGAAAGCCATCCCCATATAAAATATCGCTCATTTATCGATTTTTCTGGCGTTAAAATCTGTAGGTGTACATATTTTATTACTGATCGACAGATGTCCAGATTTTTTTTCCCAAAAATGCCCAAGATCAGATATTTGAAGTGATTTGTTCTAAATGCATGATATTTCAAAAGATTTCTATAAGCATTTTCTAGTGGATTCAGCTAATTCGTCTATTATTAAATAAATGCGATATATGAACCTTTGTCATTGTGCTTAATCTTCTTTGTTGAGTCCGTTCATTTATTTCTCGCTGAAAATTCCTTGCAGCAACTTTCTAACAAATTACCAATGTGTTCCAGTGTGCCAATTTCGCCGATTGTCTCCCTTCCTAGCCGATAGCGTGTATAGTCTAGCTGACAGCCGAAACTTCAGCCGATTGTGGTGTGCTCTTTGCCAATTTTTAGCAGTTCTTGGTGCTATCGTGGTAGTGGGTCTGGGGCAGTTGCACCCGATACATTCTCATAAACCTGAATATAAACAAGGGTGATACTCCAATGTCAAAATTTTTCCCCAAAGTATCCATAAATGAGCTATTTTCAAATCGGATGGTTTCATCAATAGACTATTCTATATAGAGTTACGCCACTGTTCTGAGTGCTTGTCGGATGGGGTTACCGTAGATCGATAATTTTTACAAGATATAGGGTATGGTTTGTCATAGGCCTATCACTCAGAGTTCGAAACGGTCTGTAATGTAATTTATAGACAAATGGCAGACAAGACACGTTAGTGAAAGTATTTAAATCCACAGATATATCTGGCAAAATACAGATATTTCGGCTCCGGTCTTCGGATATTTCGCCTCAATAACCTGACAACCCTGGGTCGTTCGAACGTGTAGACGCGACGTTCTGGCTTCAGCTTAATATGGGCCTGATATACAAGAGTAAACTCCTATATGAACTCGTATAGCAATATGCTATGGCCATAAATTAGGTAGGGATGTAAAAAGCTTTGTGTTGACATACCATGGTGATCCGGCAGTTCGTTGAAGAAATATTAGTGAAAAACTGTGTAACACGGCGAGTGAATGCCATAGTAGGTATTTATTTTGGAGTAGACTATATTAAGTTAAATAGTAGCTAATACCCTTACTTTCACTGACCTAATCAATTGTAGTTACTCCTAGCCTAACACAGCTTAACCTAGTCTAGCTTCTTCTATTCTAACCTACCCTAGCCTATTTCTAACTTATTGTTGCTGTGTCTGGGGTGATAAAACAATGAATCTAATAATAATAGGTATAACTTATTCTTACCTGATCTTACTTTGTTGACCACAACTTACGATAACTTGGTCAGTTGCAACCTGTCCTATTTTAGCCCAAGCTATCTTGGTGTAACCTAACGTGTTCTAATTTGACCTATACTAACCTTACCTGCCCTAACGTAATTTTATCTAATCTAATGTATCCTAACCACACCTAACGAAACGTACTGTAACCTAATGTAACTTATTCAATTCTATCATAAGTTAACCTTACTTAACCTCATTTCACCTTATTTGGATGGTGGTTCTCCTGACTTTTGCGCAAACAAATGCTTGGTAAAATTTAGTTTAGTTCCCTCAGGGGCATAAGATGGGCCATAGGCCATATGGTTAGATTAGGTAGGTCTGCCCATTCTGATGTTGCCGAGGAGCAGCGCTCCAGGGGAAACCTGTAGATTGTTAGTTTAGCCTTAGATAGGCCTTCGGAACATTGTTCCTTAGTGCCCACTTATCTTCTTTCCATTTGCATACTCCTACTTACGTTTTCCTGTGTTCTTCCTCTGTTTTCCCGACTTGCTGTCCTTTCTTTCTTCCTCTCTTTGAATCATAGTGGAAACTAGAAAACTAGATCTAGTCAGATCCGGTTAGACACGCGTTGTTAACTTCTTTTATTTCGATGAGTTTTTCCCTTATTTGATGATTATATTCCTATGGATTTGCCATGTGTACCCGTCAACTCGTCAACTTGCCGGCTGCCACCGTCAACTTTCCGTGTGTCTCCGTCGAACCCCAGTCTGTCCCCGTCAACCCTGAGTTTGTCCCCGTCAACCCTGAGTCTATCCCCGTCAACCCTCAGTCTGCCTTCGTCAACCTGCCGGCTGCTTCCCCCCTCTCTGTTAACTTGTCATGTCCCCCTTCTCCCCTACGCTGGCGCCCGCTACCTTATCTGTGACACAGCTCTCAGTACAACGCAGCGTCCTATATATACAGTACTGCGTCTTACTTCTCTGTCTTTCATATCGCAATAGCTTCTGTAATCGTCACGATAGATGCGTCATCGATTGCACACCGACTTGCTACCGTTGCGTTCTCTCATGTCGGCAGTGCATTGGGCGCGTTGATAACGGAATCTCAAGTTCATAGCGAAAGTAACTTCTTTTAACATATAACAGTGAAGTAATAGTGCCTGTTAAGTATTTTCAGCTAGTGAATATTATTGTAATTCGTATCAGCGACTGCTGCTTCAAAGTATAGGTATAGCTTCAAGTTTAACCAAAGCCGCAAAATTATTATGCAACGTGGCAATTATGTTACAAAGGCTTAGCTACTAGACTTTTGTGAAGAACCGAAGCGTGACGCACTTTAGCATGTTTCCGCAGATAGTATTTATTGTGTTCTTAATTCATAATTTGTCCCCTTGCGCTGTTTGTCATGATGGCATGATTTCCCCCTGTCTTGGCATGGCACATGTCTCTTCCTCTGTCCTTTTTTGAAACTCCCGTTTTGTTTCGGGAGCATTAAACTCACGTCGTTCNTTCCGCAGATAGTGTTTATTGTGTTCTTAATTCATAATTTGTCCCCTTGCGCTGTTTGTCATGATGGCATGATTTCCCCCTGTCTTGGCATGGCACATGTCTCTTCCTCTGTCCTTTTTTGAAACTCCCGTTTTGTTTCGGGAGCGTTAAACTCACGTCGTTCGTGCTATGAGTACGACATGCGACTGCAGTCTTCTGAAAGCTGCTCTACGTCAGACAAGCACATCTACACTATACACCAACCCGCTCGGCTGCATTGCTCGCATTCTCGGGCGAGCTGACCAGTTTTTGCCGCGGTACTCTCTACTGCGCCGCTGGTGGTATAGTGACAGCAGCAGCGCCAGTGGTGGCATTTCTTTTTGTTGGGCACCAAGAGAGAATATATTCGCTGGCGACCTGAGTGTGTGCGTGTGCTGCTGTGACGCAATGAAGTGCCTGGCTACACGCAGGGCTTCTGCATGTGAAGCCATTGTTTCGTGCTGCGGGATAATGCCGTATGAGCTGGTGCTGCCTGCCTTCGCTCGCTGCGCTTTAGTGTCGTGCGTGGCGCTTAGGTTTGCACCGTGCGGTTTGGCTCGCTTCAATCCTTTCAAGTCTCAAGGACGTGCTTTTCTATTGGAAAAGTACTCTTTTTTTAGTTTTTTGCGCTCGCCTGGAATGTTAGTGGACGACGTTGCACACTCTTCTTTCAGCGAAAAGAATTTCTTTATTCTGGCAGGAAAGGTTTATAACTTCAGGATCATTTGGCCACGTTTCAGATTGTGCTGTTTCTACGAACACTGGCGCTATATTGGGACGTTAAGGAGCTAAGTCGCTGTGTCGCAGTTGACTGCCCTTACGGTGCGTTGCTGCGTGCACTGGTCGTCTTTGGCGACGCTGTTGTCCGTTCACCCCTGCAGTGCCATGCGCTCTTGTCACGCCTTCAGCACCATGCAGGCGCGCCCTCTGTACCTATGCCATGCAGGTCACGCGTAGGGCTCCTCGTATCAGCTTCACAGTGTTGTCGCATTCCAGTTAGAGTTTCTCCATTTTCCACTTAACACAATTGGGCGCTCTCGTGTTCCCTTAGCAAATGCACCTGCAGTGCACTTTATTTCACTTAGCCAGACGCGTCAGGTGTTTGTGCCTTACCTTCTGGCTGCTCTGGCCCGTTTTGTATGATTTGCTGCTGCTGGGAGCAATGAGTTGTGAAGGTGTCTCTTGGAGGAAATGGAGGAGAGGGGAGAGTTGCTGTTGCTCATTTGAGGGTCTAATTCAGTTTTGGTAGAAATAGCATGTGTAAAATCTAATTCTAATCTTTATTGTGTTCTTCCTCTTAATTCTTACCGGGGGAACTATTCATATGCATAGCGTCTCCCGTGCTTTGGCTTGTGGGTTCCCAGTTACTAATACATACTGATCATTATGGCTCGTCTGCAGTGGCTGTATGGAGGCTTGAAAAAGAGTGCATAACAAAAACGTGAATAGATGTCATTAACTATGGTAAAGCTATTCAACATTGTGGTGTAAAAGGCGTAACGTTGATATTCTGTCTTTGTGACACGCACGCCACCTTGTATCATTCCAGTTCCTAAGTTCACTCTGAAGTAGCTTCACTGGATTCAGAGTATATGCTTCACAGGTTCTGGAAGGGCAAACTACCATACTTGTAATGGTGTTACTTTAACGAAGAAATTGTACCAGAAAGGTTTTACTGCTGACCTAGAATTCGGGTTTCGCCTATCTGCCAGCTCGCACTAGCTCCATTTAACGCTTAGTTAAAACCCAATTTGCTTCATGCAAATTCCGGCGACAGATGGCGAAAGATTGGATAAAAAGCTGCATGTTCAGCACTCCAATTCGCATTCACCATAAGAATGCGGTCGTCGTGGTCCACATGCACGGGATCTAGTTGCGGTATTGTGATACGCTCAGATCTGTGGTGACGCTTCCAACTGTGACGGACCGTACATATATATTGCAATTGTGTTGTTCTGAACTTAACGTGCAACGCGACTGCAGCCAAATTATATTTACACGCAGCACGGCCAGAAACATCGAAATTTATTATCTACGCACAACGGAGCTGCATCATGATGCGTGTATGCACGACGTAGTTCGTAGCATTTTGTTAACGCATCTTACGTTTATGTCCAACGCCATATTCGCACAATGCCACTGCGTCGATATACGTTCTACTCATCGCTCTGCGCAGAGTGGCATTCACGCACTGCGCAGAATTTATCTGTAGCTATGCATGCAATGGTAGTGTTATCTGCTGATATGTTCTGCCCATAACCTGCCAAGGTACAGTAGGTACTTTCTCTGCAATCGCAGTGCCGGACACCCCGCGATCGATTTCATCCTGCATTGCGCTTTTCTCATCACTGTTGTGTCGCGACTGCATCTCCAGGCAGACCGTCTCTTCTGATCGTTGTTCTAAAGCTGAGCTTTATTTTTTCCTTTAACTATCCCGACACTTTGAGTAGACACTTTGGAATGTTATGTAATTATTTGCAGCACGAAGCTGTTCTATTATTTCCGCTTCCAACATACAAACAATACGGAGAACTGCGTGTCAGGAGGCGGCACAAGTGCTCTTCATGTGGCTGCGTGCACCATTTGATAAACCGACCGCTTCCTGTTCATGTGCTGTACACTTGCTGCTGGAGGAGGGGGACGGATGCTGCAACATGCTGTGCAATTAACAAAGAATGTACTGTGCGGTGCTTGCCACGAAATGCTTATTGCTTTTGCTGCATGTCGCTGCTCTCTACACGTGTGCTAAATCTTTAATCCGTCCACCGTTTATTGGCTGCGCAAGAATTTGATCTTTCTTTTCATTACCTATCTTAATAACGGGGCCGCACTCGACAAGCGCATGCCCAACCTGTGAGCGGATGTTGAAGTCGAGCTCAGTAGAACTTGAGTATTCTCCAAAGATATCTTCGATAGCTACCGACATTTAGTGTGTAATCGGGACTGCGTTGAGAGGTGAACATGCGCTTATAAATTGAGCGTACGATTGTGTTGTGTGGCCCCGACCTGATACTGCCTTTAGTATATAACTAACCTTCGCTAACGGTGTGTAGGTTTCTCTAGCACAAGCCATATCCTCTTATTCGTGGTGGCGAGTAATGGACTTGCCACTTAATAAGCTTCAGGGGTTACGTATCTGGCCGCTATTAATGGAGTGTCCTGCATGACCTCGTTACGTAGAAGTGCGAGCAGCTTTGCACCTTCCCCGTAGTGCAGGGATGACATTAACACGAAGAAATTAGCGGGAAAACCACGGGCGGTCTGCAGCCCTGAGTGTCCTCTGCAATCTGCACTCTGCTGCTGCACCTTATCGCATTGGTCTGCCCTCGTGGCGCACCGTACACCTGAGGACTGTTGTAATCAGATTGCCTCAGAGTTACGCGGTGTTACTCACTCGGTGTATCTCTATTATAGAGGTGAATGAGGATTTCTCAAAGCGTAACTTCGAAGCAACCAAAACCGAATGTAAACACAGACGTTTATTCGTAATTACTGCTAATATGGATTAAATAGTCTCTAAAAATTCCGTGATAGGTCCTTGCAGATCTTTTTACCTAAAGAAATTGATGAATTACACCAATTGAAGGCGTTTCTCCATAAACTCATTAGACTGACTTCCTGAGAGCTCAAAACGTAAACAAGCCAACAAGCGCAATCGATATATCTAAACACCCAGCTAAAAAGCATTTGGTTTTGTTTGTGACGAATATAACGTATCAAGAAAATAATAACATTTGTAGCAAATATATAGGAAACTTATGTCTTCAATAATCACAGAACATAATAATACCCATATTTATTCGATGCATATGTGGCGAGACTTGACATCAACACGATGTTACTCTGCTCGCTTCCCACCTATTTCGCATGCAGGGTAACGAGTTTGCGTAACACCGGGTGACCCTGGCGTGTCTCATTGACGGAGAAAGGCTCAATGCGACACAGATTTTGGAGACGGGGTTACTCTCGAGGCAACAGTGGGTAACCCGGGGTTACCCAGCACGCTGAATGCAACAGGCGTCTGATGGCTGAAGCGACGCGTGCTGCTGCTGCATAAGCCCAGTTACGTCAGTGCTGTCGTACGGTGTAGGTCTTTTCTCCAGGCCCGCGATACGCTTTAGTGGGGTGCTTCGTTTCTCGAATTGCATTCGTTCTGGGAGGCGGTTCGATCAATGAAAAATTCGAGTCGAATGCACTAAGTGTATTTAGGCGGGCTTCATATGTTTTGGCGGGTCGGTGTATTTGATTCAAGTAATCGGTCGTTCGTAGTAATAGGGACATCCCGAGCTGTGTATTATTTGTTTGAGATTTGTAGAATCAGCAATTATGAGAAGACTTTTGCTAAGTTGTAATAGGTATTATTTACAGTAACGCCATTTATATGCGCGATATCATTTACTTTTTATTGTTCAACCGTACTTACGATAGATATAGCTACCGCATATGGTAACGGCGTGCTAGCTCTTTTGTACTCAGCTTACTGCGTTGCTTTTTCCTACTTGTACTAAGTATCTACCATCTAATAGTACACACCTTAATTATCTACTGACCGAATTATCTTTCTCTTCGTTCTCGACCTGCTACTCCCTGGTGCCGTGTGCGGGCTCCCAGATTTTCTTGGCATGCGACATGTCCCTTTCATGTGTCGGCCTTACTGTACCGTGTTGAACCGAGCGAAGCTCCTACGTACTAACGTATTAGTTAATGTAATCTTTTCAGTTGGGTCTGTCAACCGATCTACTTTTACTCTCCGCCTGCAACTGGGGTCTCTATGCTCGTCTGCGGGCCGTTAGTTAATGGTAACTAGTATCTTTTATTCTTTTCCGTCTACACGTATTGCTTATTTACAGTAATCGACGGTGTTTAGCTAACGGTCGTTCGATTAATTATGCTGGAGGCATTAAATTTTACGTAAGTTTTTGTTTCAGAGGCTTATATGACAAAATAATACTTCCACGTGGAATTCTGTTGATGGCACCATTTGATCCAGACAGTGCGAACTAACAAAACCAGTTGAGAGCTGAAACGTATTTAAAGTTATTTTCTTGTATCTTATCTGCGGTGGATGATGCTTTAATTTTGTTGCTGATGTGCAATGGATGATTTTGTTAGGTACTTTTGAGAATGAGTTGAAACTTGCGCATTGGAACTGGATTATTTCTCCGTGACCACGTCCTTTGGAGCTCCGGACCTCCTCTCAGCCTCTCATCATGTAAGTCTGCCAGTTAGCCCAATAATTTTATGTTGCTTACGGGGTAACAGTATTGGAGGGACTGCAGGTGTAATTTGCTATGGGACTTGGTAGCTCGGTCAACACTCATGAACAATGTAGTGCAAGTCCTTACGGGTCATAGACGAGCTATTAGCGATATACTGGACTAGGTAGTAGAGTGAATGTTCTTACTACATTGGCTAGAGTATATGTTCTCACTATATTGGCTAGTAATAGCTGTTAATATAAGTAAGGCATTGATACCTTTACCCTACGTCTAACAGTTACCGCACTTTACGCACTAGCTAATGCAATGCGTTGCTCCCATGCAGCGGACACAGGCGCTGCGCATTGCCGCTGCTGTATTCCTGCTATCATGAATGTAAGGCTAGGTATTGCACTTTGGCTGATACTGTGTTAACTGTGCAATAGTTGCATGATTATCCTACCTTATTGTAAGCTGGTACGTTGTGAGAAAGCACTAGAGCGATCTACGTACGTGAGTACTCTGCACATTTGTGGGAATTTAACTTCCTCAAATGTTGAAATTTGTTACTTTCAATCGCTAAATAGCTATGGGCGTATTCGCAGTGTGTCACCTGCCAGCTGTGTGTGGTGGCCACCTATTACCAGGCTCGCGAAATTGTCAATATTATGGCTTCTGTGCTGACTATCTATTGCTCGGTAATTAGAGGGCTCATATTACAAGTGCGATAGCGCCATAAATTTTACGGAAGGTGACAACACTAGTCGAGTTGACCCTCCAATTACCTATAAGCTGTAATTACGCACTGCGTTGTGTCATCAGCTCCCTCCCTGACGCGACAAGTTTGGGGTATTGTCCCTTGTTGTCACACCAGGATCTGTGTAGCTTTCCTTGTTCTCACGTCAGTGAGTCATCCTTGTATACCGGGAACCACTTCTTTCCCCCAAACGCATTTGTGTGTGTGTGATGCGTACGTTGCCATTTAATTTTGGTTCGTATTGTGTCTAGTCAAGAAAGCCCCGGATGTGTCTTCCCTGGTCCGGTTATTTTGTCTTGCTTTTGATTTATAGAATTCAGAGAAGTTGAGGTGGTGCTGTCCTCGTTCGGTACGTCCTATAGATAATGTATCAGTTGTCGGACGCGGTGCGCGTTCTAACATGCATGTTTTGCTGTTACTCCTGGTGCACTGTACCTGTAGGTCCCATGCAGCGTTGCAGTCAGTGTACGAGCTCATAGCCTCTAGGCCCGGGGCAGTTTCCTTTTATGCCCGCTTTGCTTCCTTCCTTTCGTATTCCCTGCTTTCTTCAACTTTTTCGCGATATGCTACTCCCGTGCGTAGTATTTGTTTGTACTTACGGCTCCCCTTTTAGTTGATATTTTTGTTCCGTCCATTTTCTTCTTTCGAAATACAGTATTGTGTTTAGGTAGGATAAAAAGAAGTACCAACGTGATCACAAACATTATTAAAAACCAGGCTTTTCGGATTAGGTAGGTAGCCTTATACTGAAGTATTACCTAGCCTGTACCTATATCTCCAGAACGAAGTATATTGATAGATCTAGTGCACAACAGCTGTAGGTCGTATGCACTGTCTACACGTGTAACATGTGTACAGTAAAGCAGTGGATACCTACTGTGGGTCTGAGGAATCGTGCCTTTCGATCAGATATGCTCTGCCCTTCCTTCCGATGACGTAGGTACTTGTACGTACGGTATCATTTGCTGTATACTTTCATATCTGATGAGCGGAGTGTGTATGTACGTACTTATGAGCGTTCACATATTATAGGTAGCAAGGAAGAGGAAGAAAAAGTACTGGAAGAGAGAGAATGCAAGTGCAGTACAGCAGCTGTTGCCCCGCACACTCGCATGCTCATTTGAAAGTAAGTGATCAGCTAAGGGCTGCCTGGCATTCTCGGTAAACAGGCGCCCCTTTGTGGATGCTCTCCTCGATGCACTTGTAGAACATTACATAATTTCCACTGAAATTCACGAGAAAGTGGTGATGTCGAGGAGGGATACCCAGCACACAGACGGATCTTTGTGGGGAGATTTGCTTCACCGATGTGTATGTATGAGCCGTCGCTATGATAAGATTTAACCCGATAACGCTCCACATCCTTCATAGAGAACTCGGAAACCATGTTGTTCCTGCTAGAAACCGGCAACTGGTGTGATCGACTTACGGTTTGCCTGGTTCAGTGCTACATTGTCCTGGCTTAATGCGTAAAGCAATAATAATCGTGAGTGACTCTTGCCGAAACTCTAACGACATTATGAAAATTTCTGCGTGGTGACTTTGATCTCCCAAAGGTAGCTAGTGTTTGTGTTTCGAAGTTTTTTCATTTTTTAAGTTAGCACAGCTAGAAGTAGCAGGGCCAATAACTTTAATATCTCTCCTTTTCCCTTCGTTGATCTCAATTTGCGCATCATAGGCTTATAGAGCAAATAAAGCTCTAATGGGGGAAAATATCTACGTTATTGCTATAGCATCGATGTTCTTTCGACATCTTTATTGCTTTGATCTTAAGCTTGGCATACCAACGGCTCCTTGATATGTCTAATTTAGACTTTTCGATTCGAGACTGAGCAACCGACCAACCAACAAACGGCATTGGCCTATTAATTGTAATACTACTAACTTTCATAGAGACGGATATACAGTATGTAGCTGTAATGGTGGTGCGGCTTGCAGTACTCAAAACACGTCATAGCCACCTTGAGTAGTACCATACCTAATGTATAATTTACAAGTATATTTGTTCGGCGTACGGCTTCCCCCTTTCTAGTCATTATTATTTTAGGCGATAATTAATGCTCGCGCGTTCTGAACTTTGAAGCGTTTTTTTCTCTAGGTAAGTGCTGAGCTTCTGGTATGCATGTTGTTAATTGATAAGGCTTTGTGATAGGTACGTGTACTGTATATCGATCAGGACCTGAATATTGGATATTCAGGTTTCGTTTTGACGAAAGCCTAGATTTGTTCTCGTACTCTTAACGCCAATTGTGAGTTATTCAAATTATTCGTTGTAATTTATGGTAATGAATTGATTCTGTAAAATTATTTAGTGCTGTTTCCGTGTGGCTTTCAAGCATTATGATGTTTTTTACCTTTGTCTAGTCTCATTCTAATGTTGCGCCAGCCCTGCATCGTTCGTTCCCAAACTGCGCACTCTCTAATTTTCGTCTGGATGGAGTTAGCGGGAACCAAATTACCGTGGCGATTTCCAAAGAGATTTGTAATAACAGGTTGGTTGGCTCTGTAACAACACTTTGAATGGCGTTGTCATTACACGACTTTTTATTCGCCCCGTCGTTCCGTGCAAGCGCTTTACGATCTCAACGAGTCGGTTAGCTCCGTAGTAATCACCTTATACCTAATTCTATTTGGAGTAATTGCATTTATACTGCATTTGAAACCCTCCTCCAGATGGGAAAATTTGACTTATACTCGTTCGCTTTGTGTTTTTATGTTCTTGTTTGCAAGGGTTTCCTTGTGAAGATTTCGGTTTCTTGCGTAACGTTACTTTTACATTTTTTCTTGCAGCGAAGTGGTTATATTACCTTTTTTTGTGTTCGTTTTAGTTAGTATTTTATATATAAAGATTGCAGCGTATTTGGCTATCGCCATCCGTCCGCCTGAAAAAAAATATATACATTATTTCACCAATAGAGAGATTTCTAGGAAATCTAATACTAAGAATAAATGAAAGAACCAAAGTAAAAAGAGTCATTTTCTAAAATGCAAACGTTTACATCCGCGATGTTCCTTCAGTAATGCTGCTGTTGAATCAGCGCATTGAATTTTGAAATGCTTGTAACGAACGGCGGGCGCCGATATTCATCCATATGTAGCTGACATAACTTTTATATCTGGGTTGTGCGTTTACGTCTCATGTTGTTCTCCGTCTTGCATGCCATATATACTACACAGTGTACCCGGCTTGGAGAAATAGCACAGTATAGGTTTTAAAGTTACACCAGCGCCTAGATTTATTATTGACGTTCTTGGTCAGCCTTCTGTTGGGGCTAGAACAAATTTTGCAGAATCAGTAGGTACAAGGAAACTCTGAGAAGTAAATACCACCGTGAGTCAGGTTGAATCCTAACTGTCCAGCCCGGCAGTATTTTTATCTCGCTTTTTCAGCTTCGAAATTTCGACCCCTGAAGTCCAGCTCAATGTGTAACTTAAGCTTCTTTTAAAACAAATCCAAATTAAAGTATAGTAAAATGAACTCCCTTACCCTTGTCCTTATATACACGGCCATCGGTAACCAAATATAAAATCACAAAACTTCGTCGCATATATTCGCTGCTTCACCCAATGCAACATTGAAGCTCGCATATGCGTGTGAACATTCGCTGCTTCACCCAATGCAACACCATTCATGCGTGTTTTTTTATATACAGGACAACGAAGTCTGTATGTTTTGGGGTCCCGGCATTGGAGTCGGAATCTGTCTGAAACCAGGAGTCAGACTNAAGTCCAGCTCTTACACATTGAATTCGAAGAAAATTTTGTTTAGGTTTAATTTCATATCATTTTACTTGAGGGAATGGGAACAGGAATATATGTGCCGGTAGCCATTGGTTTATATTTTAGTGTTTTGAAGCTCGCATATGCGTGTGAACATTCGCTGCTTCACCCAATGCAACACCATTCATGCGTGTTTTTTTATATACAGGACAACGAAGTCTGTATGTTTTGGGGTCCCGGCATTGGAGTCGGAATCTGTCTGAAACCAGGAGTCAGACTCGGTGCAAATTGCTGTATTTTGTTCAGAAAAAGTCGTAGCCTGTCATTTTTGTGGTCTAAGTCTCTGGCGTCGGACTTTGTCCATGGACTCCCCAATCCTGGTTGTTGAGTACCCGCCTAGTATTCTTGTGAGCTTTTCTTCAGTGGGTGCATGCGCGCGGCTGCTGGCTGTGATTGGTGGGTGACTTTGCACCAAACTCTATTTCTCATTTATTCAATGAACGTACTTACCGAGCTGCACACAGTTCAGGGTTACAGATGTACCTACTCGGCCGGTTTCCCGGCCTCTCAATGCGCTCTCCTCATCATGCACACGCTCGCTGCGGCATGCAGTGAAGGGTCCCAGTTGCCCACTCCGTCCATTCTGGAAAATTTCTTCAATGAGGGTGGAAGCGCGACTCGCCAGACGGTGAAGGGTTATATCACACGGTACCCAGGCCGACGCCTGCAGCACCAGAGCCGCATGAAATGCCTGCCCTCGCACCCATAGCAGCTCTCCGTTCTCTCCGGCAGGTTTTTGTCTTCACTTTCGCACTGCTTAATTCATGGCATTTGAAAAGCTGGCGGGCGAGTCTGCATGGCCGCTGTAGCGGAAATAATGAGGCCTGGTCAGGCATGTCCAATGGCATAATTTCTTCCGTTTTTGTAGTTTTTCTGTTGCCTTTCGACGCGCCTTGCCCGCGGTTATCTCATCTTGAATTTCATAATTTCTTCCCTTTTTGTCAGTTGGACGCGCTCGTGCTTGTGACATCATCGCGGGACCAGGCAAACTTATGTAACTGATTGCAAGATGACCATTCGCAACGGTTCTTACGTATTTTTGTAATTTTATGCCGTCCGACCACTGTGGTGCTCCATAAGCCGGCTGACGCAGCGAGTTCATTCCATGATGTTGTACCTAATACAATTTGAGATTTCGGATAATGTATTCATTCTTCGAAAAGGCAACAATTACTTTCACGAAACTCTCATTATTCTCCTTTTGTAAGGATTGTTGATTATTTCACATTGCTTGTAGCATGGCTATACTGTATGTCGTGTAGCTATGCCTCAGCAGTTAGCCGTCGCATGTGTTAATAATTAATATTCTAGTCGTCTCTAAATGTCTTGTGATGTCGTTTATGCCACAGTATGCTGGAGAAACAAATACCTCCTTACGCTGTAAAAACACTGCAGTATCGGCTTCAAACTCAGAAATGCGACGTAAAACGGGGGAAGGAAATGTCATCATCGTTTGGCATGACTATTGGTATACGACAAGCAGGCTTACTATCTCCCATTCTCTTCAATATCTTCTTTGACTGTATCCATACACAGTTGAATGCTGCTGGAGTAGGCTGTCATATTAACAACTAGAGCACTCTTGACAGCGCATGCCTCCGCCAAGTAAGGCGACGGTAACGAAAAATTCAAATTGGCTCTGAAACCATTATATTTTTTATAAACTCCAAAATCTAATCATTTGTTCCTTTTGATAGTATTAACAGTTTCTCTTATTTTTTTCGAAGATCCGTTCATAACTTTTTTGAGTTATGCTGCTAACAAACATTATGGCAAAGATAAGGCAAACATACAAACGAATCTACCGATCTGCACCGAAATGTAATCATCCATGTCTTTTAACATTGCTAACATCTCCTGTAAGTTTCATAAATATCCATTCAAAACTTTTTGAGTTATTGCGCTAACAAGCATAAAATCAAACACAGCAACAAACATTTGAACGAACCAACAAATCATCACAAAAATTTGGTCTTTTGCTCTTTGTGATATAACTAACAATTCGTGTAAATTTCACAAAAAATCCGTACATTTTTTTTAGTTAAGGCTTTGAGAAAAATGAGGCAGACAAACAAACGGATGGACGGATCTTCACCAAAAGTTGATCATCTGTTCCTCCTAACATACCTAACAATCCCTGTAAATTTCGTCAAAATCCGTCCGTAATTTTTTGAGTTATCTTGGTGACAGACAGACAATCCCAACGAAAACATGACTCCTTTGCGGAGCTAATAAAGCAGTTAATGTCCTTAGTTATGCTGACGGCATGGTGCTTGCCTCTCCCCATACTGCAGGATTACAGAAGTTGCTTGCAATCTGCGAGAGCCAAGCTAATAATTTTTGTATTGAGTATAGTACTGTAAAGACATTGTGCATGCATATTAGGCCTAGGAGCAGAAACCTGCCTGTCATAGACATAGACCTGAGTCACAAAATCACTGATGATATTCGTGATGACAGGATATAGAGAAAGAAACGCGAAAGCCTGCATGGATTTGTTAACACGTTAGTTCGGAAATTCGGTCGCTGCTATGAAGACGTCAAATGCCAGCTGTTCTGAACCTGTTGTTACCTCCTGTACTGTAACTCACTTTGGTGTAACTTTAAAAAGAAATTAATTGAGCGCTTACGTGTTGCTTCAAATGACTATATTCCGCATATTAATGAAAGTGCTTAGGTCTATTAGTGAAAGTCTAATATTTGCTTAAAAGTACACTGATTGTCTCAAAGTCAGAACCAGAAAATGCGCCTTGAGCCTAAAATACAGGATTGGAGACTGTAAAAACTCAGTAATAAAAGACATCCATAATCGACCTGGCTACAAACGATTTAATATGTATCTATATATACGATGGCAGCGCATGCTGTTGCCTGACGGAGGCCAAGCAACGTTGCTTACTGATGTCTAGAATTAAGTCCACAATGACATATCTTTTGTTTGTAACCTAGAAATAAGATGCATCCTCTTGTGTACCGTGAAGTATTTCAGTATTGTAATGTCTCCTTAAGTATTAAATAATGTTTATTATCATAATTACGGTATCGAACTGTCGTAAACAGTAATATTGTCATGGTTTCGAACTACCTTATTGTGCGAATTATGTGGGGACAATTGATTATTATTTTAGTGGTCTCGAATACTTCTGAATGACACGAGAATGCGTCTTACTCGAGTCAGACAAGTGCTCGCAGTCCGTTGTGTAATGCAAACCCCCGTCCTGAGCCACTTGAAAACGATAGCGCTTTTGCAACACGCGTGCCTTGTTTTTCAGCTCTTCAGACAAGCTATGTTTTTTTCCTTCTTATATAGCTACAGTGTACTTTTTTCTCCCGTCGGCCGCCATGGAAAGTGAAACGATGCGTGAGAAAGTGAGGTGCTGGAGTGGGCCGCAGTTTTTGTGACGGGTCTGCCTCTGTGTACCGAACACTCAAGCGTTCATTTTTGCGCTCGTTTTATTACTGAATGAGCAGGTTGCCATGCTTTTCGTCCTATTCTGCCTTCATCATTGTTGCTACTTCGTGCTGTGGTTATAGGATAGCTCGCCTTAGTTATTTCTGTTGCAAAATTTAGCTGAAAATTCTGTACTAAGTTTCTGAATCGGTGAGCTCAGCATGCACGGAGAAGCACAAGACTGAAGTGTCCGTTATCAAGCGTAGTATGTACAGTTAATGATGAACCGGACTCGCACAAATATGCCCAGTTGACTCGAGTTACTGGTCACGTTGCAGCTATATTTATCCCTCAGTCACAGGTATATACGGCCGTCTATTTTGAGTCTAATATATCTAAGAAGCAGCAGCTTATGCAGCTGACCAGAATGCGCAATGTCTCAGCAGTTCCTGCTAAACGAGCTCTGACGCAATGCTCCTTGCTGTCGTGCCTATATCCCCTCACCTGCTGGCCACTGCTTGGTGCTAATGTTAGCCTCGAAGGCATGTCCTTTACAAGGAATCGTTCACTGCGTGTTTACAGAATAAGATGAGAACCATCTCCACCAATACCGTACCATTTCAATAAATTTTAACCCTCGAAAAACAAAATTCCAGCGTTTAAATAATATTGACCTCCTTGTGTAGCAAATTAGCGGTCGACGCAACGGTACAGATATTACATTGACCGATAATTATAGACAGAACTAGAGCACTCTGAGAGCGCATACCTCCGCCAAGTGAGGCAACGGTAGCAAAAATTCAAATTGGTTCTGAAACAATAATTTTCTTTGTATAAAATCCAAAATTTGATCATGAGTGCCTTTTTATATTAATAACAGCATGTTCAATTTTCTTGAAGATCCGTTCATAACTTTTTGAATTATATTGTTAACAAACGTTTTGACAAACATAAGTCAAACATACAAACAAACGAACCGATCTGCACCAAAATTTGATCATCTATGTCTTTTAACATTACTAACAAACCCTATCAATTTCATAAAGATCGATTCATTATTTTTTGAGTTATTGTGCTAACAAGCATAAAATTAAAAACAGTGACAAACGAACGAACAAA
>LQNS02000210.1:12331573-12348782 GCA_001587735.2 Parhyale hawaiensis
TTTCTAAGTTCCAAAGGAATAGAACTCAATGAGTTTTCATGATAGAAAAAAGCAATGACAGTTTTGGAATCCTTGAAACAGTTTGGACATTAAATTGAGGACATCAGGACATTAAAAAAAATTTGGGTTAAACTTTTGCACCTGCTACATTATGCGAGGGGGGCATGGGGGGGGGCAAAATGATTAATTTTAGGCAGATTGTTCTGAAATTTGCATAGTGTATGTATTTTTGAAAAAAGAAGCACATTTTACTCCCACAATTTTTTTTTATTGAGGCCGTAGTTTTTGAGATAATAGAAATACTGTAGTTATATATGAATATATACCCATGCATTTTTTCTAAATTTCAATGGAATAGAACTCAATGAGTTTTCATGCTACAATAAAAATGATAGTTTTAGAATACTTGAAGCATTCCAAAGAAAACTATACAGCAGGATTTTTCAATTTAGCCCTTTTTCCAATTCAGCCCAAAACCGATTTTCCCCCTACCGGTATATTTTAGTTAGGTAGTGATTGGACAGAATAGAAAATGGAGAGGCCAGCTCAGTAGTTTAGTTAAGAATGTTTCAAGGATTCCAAAACTGTCATTGTTTTTTATTGTAGCATGAAAATTCATTGAGTTCCATTTCTTTGAAATTTAGAAAATATGCATAGGAAGCTATATCTCTATACTGTATACAGTAAAACCCCTCTAATCCACACCCCAATAATCCGAAACCCTCCCTAA
Organism: Parhyale hawaiensis; assembly: GCA_001587735.2. Taxonomy (NCBI): domain Eukaryota; kingdom Metazoa; phylum Arthropoda; class Malacostraca; order Amphipoda; family Hyalidae; genus Parhyale; species Parhyale hawaiensis. The sequence continues at coordinate 12,332,304 of LQNS02000210.1, forward strand.
TCCAAACATATCATTATAGTTTGAAGTGCAATCTGAACAAATAACCATTTTTTGGATAAGCATTTTTTGGATTAATGGGGTAAAGTATTGAGTTCCTACAATTACCTCTGTAATCTATGCAAAGCGCTTCTCATTTTTCGGATTAAGGAGGTAATGAGCGAAAAATCTGCGCGAGGTGCTGCGCAGAAAGTACAAACAATCTCTCTCTTTAATCTGTATTAGAGCTGAAAACAGGAGGTTTTTTTCGGATTAGTAAGTACCCCGCTAATCCGTCACCCCCTTCCCCCTGTGCTGTGCAAATTAGAGGGGTTTTACTGTATAGTCTACTTCCATTATCTCAAACACTAAGGCCTAAATGAAAGAAATGGTAGGAGTAAAATGTGTTTCTTTTTCAAAAATACATGGACTGTGTAAATTTCAGAACAATCTGTAGAAAATTGAGTATTTTGCCCCCCATGCCCCCCCTCACATAAAGTACCAGGTGCAAAAGTTTTACCAAAACTTGTTTAAGTCNTCCTCATGTCCTCACTTTAATATCCCAAATGATGCAAAATATCATTGTACAGTATATGTACAATACACCTAGCATCTTAAACTTGATACATATATGTTTTTGCTAGCAAAAATTAGTTGGACATGTTTTATATTTACATCAAGTATCTACTAGTTGGACCTGGGAGTCGGAGTCGGAAAGTCTTGAGGACCAGGAGTCGGAAATTCTGGAGGGCCAGGAGTTGGAGTCGGACCGGGAAACCTCCGACTCCGCAACCCTGGTTCTGTTTAAAGGGCCCATACATGCTCAGGCGGCCTGTGTCACCCGCACACTATTCAGTCCGCCTCAAACCTAATCTCAGCTCGACTTCTCTCTCAGACTCTGTAGAGTGAACAGCTGAACGTAGATAGATAATTTCGATTTACTTGCGGTATGATACAAATTAACAGAAGAAGCTTGAAAGTGAACTGATATGTGAAATTATAATCATAGTACTGCATGAAAGTGGGATTAAGATAAATTTTGTTTTATAATGATATGCGGATATTTTACCAGACTTCATGGAGCACAAAGCTTACTGGTACTTTTTCCTGCACATGTTGTTAAATTTTTTCGTGACCAGTTCTAGTTGTATCGTTGTCCTTCTCTTTCAATTTCTCAACAAGCATGTCATAGGCTGGAATTTTCTTTCTTTATCTTTTTTATCGCTCTATTTTTTTACTTTAGTTCTCACAGGCAGGGATTGTCCTTATGAAGTTCTATAAAGTCAGGCAAAACTGGACGCTCTTCGTCGGCAGTGCAGCTGGTGTTGTGTAGACAGAAGTGTTGACGCTGTGCCGTCCAGATCCGCACCACAGTTCACTTACTATTGCAGTTATGTCAGATTTGAGTGTTTGCACCAAACCCTTGAAACGTTCCGAATTGTGATGTCACAATTCTTTCACGCCATTGTGGAAAACAATTCCTCACTGCAACAATTGCGTAATGCAATTGTGATATGAAAATTCTAAACATTTCAAGGGCTTGTTGCAAACACTCAACTCTAGCAAAACTATCTTCTGTAAATGAGCTGGGATCCACACTGACACGTGTGGCCAGGAGGCCACCTCATGTGCCCACATACACTCAAGCCGACCTGGCCGGATGGCAAAAATCTGACAGTTCCAGATTCGCTCAGGCAGACTTCAGGAGGCCTGCGCAGGCCGCCTGCACGGACCACACACGCTCGGTTTGGCCTGAACAGTCCCATTATGCTCAGGCGGCCTGAGAGGCCGCCTGAGCGTGTGTGGGGCCCTTAAGGTTCAAAATTTTAATTTCAGGCATCTAGACAAAGCACTCTTAATTAACGTGTAGATATGTCAAACGCCTGAACTAAAGCATTTGAACCTAACTAAAATGAACTGTATAAACGAGATGACTTATGAAACGGTGCCTTCGCGAAGGTATATCCCTGTCTTGCATTTTTGGATGACACCTCCTTGCTACACCGCCCACAACTTACCGTAAGCATTACTCTGCCGTCAGCTCGCTGCTTGTAGCCAACCGAGGTGTGTAATTACTTCACCCTAAAACGTCGACGTAAAAGTTCTAGTAGGAAGAGCACCGTTTGCAACGTCGTATATAGGTAGTTGACATAAGGCGGTGTATGGTTAACAGTGCCCTTGTGCTTCAGTGAGTGACTGTAACTTCATTGATTCAGCCCCACCCGGACTACTTGGTCTCAGTGCTAGCCTGCAAAGTCGAGTTTCAATTGAGACCTAATTCTTTTTAACTCAGGTTGTACCATTTATTGTAGGTACCAGCGGTCTTCAACCTGTTGAATCGTTTGGAGAGCGGAAGTCCTTGTAGCAAAGTAGTAGCTCTCTAGTAAGGAAGGGTTAAAATTGATAAGTGTCATCGATATGTTTACCAACCGCGCACCCGTAATTCTACCATATAACGTGGATGTATTGCTTATGCTGGGCAGGTCAGCGCTGCAAGTACTGCACCGCCACTGTGCCCACGCCAGGTCCCAGTGCCACTACGATGGCGGCCTGTGTCACGACTGGCTGCCGTACTACGTGCGTAGCCTCACTGCTGACCAGAGCAGACTGAATGAATGGAATGTTATGGCTTCTCTGCTCAGTAAACGGCCACCCTCTCCTGAGACCATCACTTGCCAGTGAGTAATCCTTCCCTTACAAGAATGGATTTTAATTGCATTGTTCTACACTGGAATCCACCGGTTGAGAGAAAGTGACTTTTGCAGGTCCTCGCGGCCTACTCCGGTGGCTGAGCTTACATAGAAAATAGGTTGATACCTAAATCTATTCCTCGTAGTGTCGTAACTTCATATTTTCGAAGTGAAGCTTCCTAAGCTATTATTATTACTCGTGTCGAGGCTGATATTTTAAGTTGTATCCTACTGCGCTTCATTGGAGAAGTGATAATTCCGCTAGTTGTAGAAAGTTCAGTACGATAGTTTGTAAATAATTTTCTCTAAAACAGAAAATTCAACTAGGCTCGTATTCTCTCTGCTGTAGTTCTTTCTGAAATATTTTTTTCGGTGATATTTTCTTACTCGTAACAAGGAGGAGACCTTTAAATGTACCGATCATTGAGAATATGTCTTTGACTCAACAGAGAGGAGACGCAACTGCGGATACGCAGTAAGCTGAAGGAGATCATGATGAGTGTGGACATTGACGAAGTGACCTCCAAGTTCATACGACAAGAGCTGGAGAAGGACCTGGCCATGGACCTGTTCAAGTACAAGTCCTACATTGATCAAGAGATGCTCACCATCTTGGGACAAATGGATGCCGCTACAGAGATCTTCCCTCATGTTTACCTTGGGTCCGAATGGAATGCCTCCAATCTCGAGGAGCTCAAAAACAATGGGTGCGTCCGACGCAAGGGCACGTTATGCCTCACATCTTTCTCATTCTCTGAGCTAGAAGGGATTTGTGATACTGCTGGGTGAATGTATAAGTTTGCGAATAGGTGGCTCAACCTATTTTTTTTTTTTTTTTTTACATCGTAGCACTATGCGCTATGTTTATTATCGCTGTGTCTCGGACTTGCCTGAAGAAATGAAGGTTTATCGTTATCTCAGATGGAAATGTTCCGGCAAGAATGCAATTTTTGTATTGTTCGATATCGATTCTAATCATTTTATAGTATCTGAGGTAGTTATTGTCTTTGCCAGTATCAGGTCTTTCCAGTTTGTAGAGCAAAACCCAAAACACAGTGTCAGTTTTCCTTAGCTGAACGCTGTATATTAAAATAAAAACTTTACTTGGATCACATTTTCTTAAATTTGTAGGTACATATGCAAGTAATATCAGCCTTGAATGAAATGCATTTTTGTACTTGAATCGTAGCTCTCGCAATTTGATGACAGTATTTTCATGGAGATATATCTTCCCATGTATTGTGCTGTAATTTATCTCATTACATTGAGCCTTGTTGATAACGGATATATAACGCAAAGTCACCGCCCTACATCCCCAGCTAAAGGATGTTTCAACCTTTTCAGTATCGGCTACATTCTGAACGTCACCATGGAAATTGATAACTTTTTCCCCGGCCGCTTCAATTACAAGAACATCCGAGTGTATGACAACGAAAAGACGGACCTGCTCTTCCATTGGGACGACACGTACAAGTACATCAATGCCATCAAGTGAGTCTTGTGTTGGATTTGCTACTGGCCGTTTGTTTGTTGCCCTTGCGCTTGTGGTGTAGCGCGTACAGTTGTAGTAACGCGTCATGACCTGGCGGGGCGAACGGGAATCTCCCTCACGCCCTATAGGAACAGGCGCTCTACAACTCTGTTGATCTTGTCCTTAGCACCGACACTCCAGTATTTTTGTGGACTTCCTGTTTTATCGTATGCTAGGCATTTCTTCGGTTCCTTAATCAAAAGTACCGTTAACGACACTAGCGGACTTCATTAGGCAGTTTATTTCTTGCTGTAGCTATGTAAGTTTAATTTCATTTTTACATGCATGTATTTATATGTATCTATTGTAAACTACGTTAAGTGCCTTCTTCACATACTCCCCTCATCAGTCCTACCTTGTATGCCCCCCCCCCCCAGAGAGAAAGGCAGCAAGGTGCTGGTGCACTGCAAGATGGGCATCAGCCGGTCAGCGTCTGTGGTCATCGCCTACGCCATGAAGGCCTTCAATCTCTCCCTCAGTCGGGCTACAGAGCTCGTCAAAACCAAAAGGTCGTGTGTCAAACCTAACAACGCCTTCGCTACGCAGCTCAAGACCTACGAGGTAAGTCCTGAGACATCCTCGGGTTCTTCTAAAGTGTGCAGATCTACGAGATGTCAAGTATTTTGTCGTTATTTATCGGCTCGAAACGTCCTTGTTGTTCTATATGTGCAGAACTCTCACTTGCATAGTTATGAGTTATTTACTAGTCGAATTAATATACATGCTCCTATCCAATACGTCAGGAAAATCATGAAGATAATAATAATAAATTCATGTTTTGCGTGGGAATTATTCCATAGAGAAGTAGTGTTATTTCAACTTATTTGAGTATTGGAGTAGACTAATATGTATTATGAGGGTACGGGTTAACGTCAAGTGTCTGTGGTGCAATTAGGGCCTCTGCGCGGCAGCGCCTGTTAGCTTGCGTTAGTCGCGCAGTTATTATTTATGATTATTTTGCTCTTCGGTGACACTCTCTTAGAATGTGTAGGATGAGCCATAGCCCTCCCGTAGGGTTATGTTATCTCAGTTCACCCATCTTCTGGCGTTGGCAGTCGGGCCTCCATAGAAACTCATAGGTTACTTTAGCTTCAGTTAGGTTTTCGAAACGTCTTTCTTTCCTATTTATGATATTTGTTGTGTTCATCCTCATTTCCGTCCTCTCTACCCACACGTTACTCTGAGCATATAACGGCCTCCAGGTGCTTTTTAGGGTCTCTGAAGTGCTTTTTTGTAGTGATCTTGATGGCTTAAGCTCTTAGTATTCCTGCAGCCGTTTTCTTGTAAGATTGAAATACTGCGATAGGGTAACATGTCTAGTACCCGTCCACCATGCTAGTAGCCGTCCACTTGGCACTAAAAAACTTCCTGTGTGAAAACTAGCAGTGCTAGAAAGCCGTACATAGGCTTAAACTGTAGGCTAAATAGTGCCGCACCATCCCTGAAAATGACGGGCTTGAAAAATAAAACAAGAAGAAATGGTGGTGGTTTGATTTTTTAAGCCCGTCATTTTCAGGGATGGTGCGGCACTATTTAGCATACAGTTTAAGCCTATGTACGGCTTTCTAGCACTGCTAGTTTTTACACAGGAAGCTGTTTAGTGCCAAGTAGACGGCTACTAGCATGGTGGACGGGTACTAGACATGTTACCCTACAGTGTATAGTGTACGTCGAAGAACACCTTCAGGAAATTTGGGTATATGTATATTCTTGAAAAAGCAAGCCTGGTGAAGTGAAACAGGTCTTGGTCAATTTTAAATGTGGTTTTGTAATCCTATAGTGTGAAATCATTATCGAAAGCACCTACGCGTTTTCTCTAAACTTGTACCTACTTGTTCAATTAATTTAACTCTGTTCCTCTCTCTACTTGCTGATCGTTTGTATTACGGCTCTGCATACATTTCTTCCGCTTGAAGGAATTGTTCTTTTATTCATTTCTGTACAATACTTTTAGCTTAAGCGTGAGGGTGCTACTTATTTGTGATGCTTTTTGTTGTTGTAGGGCATTTTGTTTGCGAGTCGCCAGCGGCACAACGTGTTGTGGAGGAGTAAAAGCGAGACGAACTTGCAGCAACAACAGCAACAGTCGACTAGAAAAGATGGCGGACTGTCTCCGTCGTCATCCAAGCATCCTTCGCACAAAGACCGCCAGCAAAAGAGAGCCACGGGACGACTGAGTCAGCCCATTGGGTCGTGCTCATCAAAGTCTTACGGCTCACATCTAACCACGAGCTTGAATGAAAGATCCGCTGGTGGTAACAGAGACCTCTTGTGTTTTGATGCGCTCAGTGTTCCTGGGTCGAACTCCGGGTCTGTTGAACCATTGAGAACGAATAGTGTCACCACCAGTCAGGAGTTTCTGAAATTTCCTGCCGGTGTTCCAGACGCAGGTAGTGATGGAGATGGTATCTTACAAATACCTCCTTACCCGGCGGCATCCTCTGATACCGAAAACTTCCAAATAAACTCTGTGCGACCATCGCATTCAGATACTGAAGCCTTTCCATACGGAGTGTCAAGAAAGCATGGCTTAGATACGAGTTCTGGAGACAGTTTGGATGACAGAGGAGGTATGTCTGCTGATGGAGCTGCGTGCCTGGCCGCCGGACTGCATCACTCACAAAGTAGCTCATCCCATCTCTACAGCTACGCCCTCACTACGTACAACGTCAGTGATGAAACCACATCAGAAAATAGCGCCAGTGCACCTGACACTGTCGAAAATCCATCATTTGCTTCTACTAAGTTCATGGACTACACAGCATTGGCCGACAAGTTCCCACCTCTGACTGATGAAGTTTCCTTTGCTGGCCTCACCACCGGCCAAGGGGCAGGGGCTCGTCGACCCAAGTCCTGGTCGCCTGACGATCGGGCCGCGTCTCTGCTCTTCCCCTCACCCTGTACAGGTGAGTTTCTGTAGAGCGGCTCACGGATCTAATGGTCGTACTTGTGTACCGTGTGTGTTTGGACTACAGGGTACTTAGTATCCCATACCGACACGCCAATTTCCACCTAATACTTTCATGTTCCAGCTGCTTGCTTGAGTTGGACAAGCCGTTCATCATTGACCGTCGTGTCCAGGCTGATTTCCCGGTGATTGATCTCAGAATGCTAATTGTTGTTCCGTCATCGGAAAAGAGAAACGTTAGCAGCATACATAGGTAATGTTGATCATGCTGTTTAGTCAAATCAAGTTGATGCGAGCTAGTTCTTAACGGTGGTTACAAGTGCCGTGTGATAGCTTATCAGTCTACTAGCTCTCCGAACGTTGACTAGTGCTGTGTTATAATTAGTGCGCCATTTCTCTAACTATTCCCGTATCTTTGCTAAATACCTACCCGTCGCTCCAGTCCTGAATACTCAACAACTGAAAGCCATCTACCAAGAAAGGGATTCTATGTAACACGAGTATTTATTCCCTGCTTTAATACCGAGGCTCCATAGCTATACCTTGAAGGTGCACCCTATTACCTCTTCGGATGCGTCATGTCACCTACATTATCTACCTAGGCTAGTCGTTATGCTTGCGTGCATATTGAACCTGTTCTGTTCGCAAATAAGCTCACTATAGGCACTGTTGCTTTTAACAACTCGTCCATATTTGGGCAGATGACTTCGGAGCAAGCGCTGAGGACGAGTTTGGTTATACTAGTCACTGTCGGCGGAGGAGCGGCTCTCTTCACCTCCGACCTAAGCCTGAGTTCAGCACTACAAATGATGACTCCAATGGTAAGTGGCTTGGTTTTCTAGACCTTGCCTATATTGTATTTGTCTTGTGCCACTTTTAGGGAAGGGGGAACAGTTTTTGTGCTGTCTCGGTGACAGTATATTTTTATGATGGTTGATACCGTAGATCATAATTTATTTCTGTATATACATAATGCAATTATAAGTATTACAGATAGGCCGAGTTGTTAGATGTCTACTTCATAGTACGTTATTCCTGCATGACGTCCTGTTCACTACTCTATTTATTATAGCACATTATGTTGTTTTTGAGGAGATTGTTCTTTAGTCTCTCAACTTCTGCAATACAGATAATGAAGTATTAGTATGTAGTAAAATATTAATGCAATTTGCAGGAGTGGACTGTATCGACTCCCCGTCTCTTGTAAGATCAGCTTCTACGGGGGGAAGCGTGGAAGGTCTCATCCCGCTGTACCTCGCTCAGGCCGGTGCGGTCAAGGGAGTATTGCCTCCATATCTCCAGCTCTCTTCGTCAGTCAGGGACAGAATTACAGAGTTTGAAACAGCTAGCGGGAAGACCCTGGAAACTGACCCTGCGTCTCTTACGGCTGCAGAAGCGCCGTCTCGAGATTTCTCCATTGGGTTCCCTGCTCAGCACGGCGATGCGTTGTACGTGGGTGACAGTGATGGTAAGTCTGCTGGAGTTAGCAGGTCAAGCATCGTAAGAGGAGCACCACTTCTCACTTTTGATAACACTGTCACATCATCTGACGATTTTGAAAGCAATGATGTCGTCGAAATTCCCCTATCTGTTACTGAAGAAATAATTCCCTATGATCCTTTAACTGTTAGAATACGGTCCGAACAGCAACAGATGATGAAACGCCATGACCAGCAAAAGCAATTAGCCTATAAGAACACACGTCCTGTTACTGCTGTGACGCCTGGTGTTGTGGAACCCGACAGGCCCTTGATCTTTTCCGCTCACCAAACTGAGTCGACTCGCGTCACGAAGTCAGGTGGAGAGATTGCACCGTGCGTCTTTGTTCCAAACGAGTCAATTACATGGAAGACTGGCATTGTGAAGCGCCAAAAGCAAGACTTTGAGGAATTGACCAAATCTCGCGATAGTATACGAGGCTATGCCGTTGGTGCTAGTCGTGAAGGCATGTGTGATGTTGCTGGCAGCATAGTAGCCTCAAGTAGTCTCAACTTGCTTAGTGACATTGCACCCGCCTCTCGGACGGCTGATGATGGTGATGAAGAGGCCGATGCTTGCCCCATCGTTCGGTCCAAGTCTTTGAAGGAGTCACGCTTGCGGCCCAGGACTAGTGACCCGTTCTCCAACACCGTCGACCGCGTGTTTGCAATGGAGGAAAAGGAGTCCAAACGACGATCTGTCACAGCTGTTGAGCCGATCAGCAAGGCGCCTTCCCGCAACGACTCGTGGGGAAGTTTCGACAGCGCGCTGGGGCTAGAAAACAAGGAGAGAGATGTACCTTCAAGGCAAAGTTCATGGGGCTCCTGTGACACTCGTGTCACTGGGACCTATCCATCTAGGAACAATTCACTAGGGAAATTTGATGCTACCAGGCGGCATTTAGAAAGTAAAATCATTAGTGATAGTGTTGCCGGTAAAGCTTATTCTAGTCAAAGTCCTACAAAGTCAGTTCATATCTCAGAAGCCATAAGGAATGTTGACTCACCCACATCTGGTTTGAACAGGATAGGCAGCTTCAGTGGGTCATCCAGTCGTAAAATGAGTGGAGGTATCATAACATCACATAGCTCTGATCACCTCAACACACCCACCACTTTCTCTTACTTCAAACCAGACTCTGACCTCTGCCCATCGTCTGTCAAAGTAAATCCCTTGTACAAAGATCCCAGTGAACTGGAATCGTCTGATGGGGGTAACCTGAGGAGTCCTGGCTTGGCTTCGAAAGCCCTTTTGCCTCCACCCTTCAAAGTTTTGTGCGCCGATAAGGACTCGTTTGGGCGAACTTGCAATGATGAGGCGCTCTCACCGCAGCGAATATCTTTTGTGCCATCCTCAATAGCTCCTGCACTGCCATCGCGCACTGAAACCTGCCATAATCGCTTAGATTTACAGCTCTTTTCTGTTGACTCGCTGCGTCCTCGCTCTCAATCCGACGCTATGATTCCACAGTCCCAATTGAGGCCCGCTGCTGCTGCAGCTGCGCCAAGCGCTGTGTTTGACCGACACGGTGCGCTCTCCACTGACCGCAGCTCATTATGCATAGCAAGTCCCACGTCTCCGTCTTCTGATGTTGGATTTTCCTTCCGTTCTACGGATATCCCCATAGGTGACGGTAGTCGTGGCTGTGCCAGTAACCAGACATCGCCTCTTGATGACATCCTTGTGCCCGGCACTGTCCGACAACAGAGAAGACGGCTGGAGAGTTTTCTTCTCGAGTCCGAGAGCAAGGATCTGGACAGAAGAGTTCCACTACTACACGACTCACGCGAGCCACCTAACCAAGACGAAAATTTATCTCCTAATTTTTCAAGATCTTTAAGTTCAAGCAGCGCCGAGACGTCTGGTGGGTCACCTGAGTGCGTGCACAGGAAAAGCACCGGAATTAACCGAAGTTTATCTGAGAAGCGAGCTAAATTTGAAGGTCGAAAATACGGTGGTCGTGTAAGAAAACTAACGCGAGATTTAGAGGAAATTAGTTCTGGCAAAGAAAATATAACTAGGAGGGACTCGTCGAAGACGACCGTTCGACAGCGTTCACACAGCCTGGAGCGGCTGAGCACATCGCCGTGTTCCCCTCACCAAATTCCCATCGAGTCCCCGGACGCTGCGACTAAAGCAGAGGCTGCCCTGCACCAGCTGGCCATGGATGTTCAGGCTCAGGCCAAGGCTCTCGATAGGGATGTGTCCGAAAGCTCTCAGGAGTCGACAGACGAAATCTCTGTTAAAAGTCTAGTGGATATTTATGAAAAACCTGCGAAATTCTCATCTCATAGCAACACTTCTAGTAAACGGATAAAGCCTCTCAAAGATACCAATGCATCAAATAACTTAAATAATAACTTTTGTGTTAATAACAATAGTAACAGCGACAAAGGTAGACCGCGGTGTGACAGTGCTGGAGAAAAGTACCTTCCTCCAGTTCCCCACAGGAAATCTAGCTTGGATATTAGTTACAAGTCCAATTTGCGTTCTTCATCGCAACCACCTCGTAGCCCTCAGAAAACCAAACTCGCGAATCTACCACAAGGGAGTTTTCAAAAACCTAAAAATTCAATAAACAATCGCAAGTCGGCAGCAGTTCCTTACATTACTGCTGAAGACGGGCGGTCGGTGAGTAGATCTTCGACGACTGCGTCTATGCATTTCCTCCAAGGCAGCGCCAAGAAACACAGCTCAGGTCCGTCGTCTCCGAAAATCCCGCCGGGCTGTCCCAAACCTCGCCAATCTTTTGCTACATTCTCATTTAGAACGACGGATAATAAAAACGTGGACTCATCCTCGAGAAACGTTAACGTTGCAGAGAGTGGCAGCGCTCGTCATGGCAGCATGGGTGGCTATACGTTGAGCACGAGCAGGAGCAGCCCAGTGCTGAGCAAAAGCTCCCATTTAACTGGAGATAAATCGGCTTCCTCGCGTTCGCAAGCGTGCACGGAGGGGCGCGTCCAGCCTTGCAGTTCGGAAGTGCGTCGGCGGAAGCAACAGGGCAAAACTCACCCCTTGTCTCGCCTGCCTACCAGAGAAACTGGTCTTCCTTAGGCTACTACGTAACCTGCTGTAGAAACTTGAGCTTATTCTATCTATTCGAGACCTTATCACCAGACCGGACCAACCCACATGGTTTGTTCTGAGAAACTGTACTGGATCCAACCCTTGTGTAGCTTATCGTTGTCACCTCAATGGCCTTGTGAGAAATGATGCCAGATATCCTTGGATTTCGCCGTGTGATTGCTGAGTAAACATATCCCTTTTGAATGACCGACAAGTCTATACCTACTATTTTGTGTGTTTGATGCAAAAGTGGTTGCTGTGTTTGTGGCAACAAAGAAATCGAACCTTCTTGAACTAGGTAAGGTACTACTCCCAAGATAAAATTGCTCGTTGTTTGCTATTCCGTTGCTGAATATTGTGTGTTTCATAAGGTGTGGTTTTAGGTTCCGTGTCATACTGTAAAAATTATAATTCGAGATAATTACTCAAATGGATGAATGGAATTGCCTGTCGTTGCACTTCTCTAGTAGGTGTTGCAGTTCATGGATCCTCCTGGTGTCATAGATTCTTTCTCACCATAAAATGGGACATCTTTAAGTCTTAGTATAGAAGCTGTCCACCATATTATCGTGCGTTTGCCCTTACCGTATCCTTAGCAAGAACACTCAAGGCATGTCTAATAATAGTGTTGTGTGTGGGTTGTATTGAAGAACTGGGGTTGGTCCACTCTAGTCGAAGGTCTCGGTGAGGATTATTTAAGTGTCTGTAGAATTATCCTTTCATCGAACTGCCTGTCTTTTTTAGTTTGTCTTTCCAGTGCTTCGTCGTAATTTTTATTCGCTGGGCACAATCAGTGTATGCGGTCACTGACTGCTTGCATTGCATGCGTGATCTCTCCATGGGTCTCGTGCGGCTGGGCTTTCATCTTTAATATTATTTTGATAGCAAGTGAAAGGAAATGTTTTCTTTTATATTTTATTTTATAACATCTTACCTATTAGAGTTCGGGTGCTCCCTGATTATAAACTTTCACAGCATGACTACCACCCTCCCTAATAGCTTGCCTGTTTAGTTCTTTACGTTCCGCTAAAGTCACTTTTCTGTTGATATTGATTACTAAGTCATTTGTAGGCAAGGACCAAGAATTCATACCTATATATTTTTGGCGCTCTAAGTCTTTTCCGAACGGTGCATGCATTAGAAATATTACTTTTTATACTTGTTAGTACCGGTAATGTAAAATTGTCGTGTTGACTAAGAATCATGCTCATCTTTATTATAAGTTGCATCTATTTGTTATGATTTCAAATTAATTATCTTTCTTCCTTACTGATCTGTGATCTAGTTCAAGTTCCCGCGGGGTATATTGCCTTGGCTGATAGATCCGCCTGATTCCTTCAAGCATCTTCGCTGCTGAAGCTTAATCAATTTCTAACTTGCTGACCGAGTTCGTTTCAATTCAAAGGTCTTGTGATGCTTTCGTTAGTATTGAAGTTCGAATGCACTGTTGTGTGCTATATTTTGATATTATCACTTTTCAAATGCTTTTAGTTGAGCCGGCCCTCACGGGCTTGTTATGACTGAACCCTATCCCTGTCATAATATATATATGGACCTTACGATCCCAGTGGTATACCGGAGTACCATTTCCGCAGGAGATGTTGCTTCTGGCCGCAGTTCCTGCTGACGAGGTTAGTTTTGTAAAGTTCGGTAGGTTCTTTACTTTTCCCTCTGTTCCGTGAGATGGGCTGTCGACAGACATAGCCGACCTGGTACGCGGGACATCTCTAGCCTCTCTCGTGTGGAAGGACACAAAAGGGGCCGACCACTTGAATGTCTCCTACTATACTTTGCACCTCGTTTCCCTGCCCGTAGTAGCGCACCCGCCCACGCCTACACAATATGCGGTATTTAAATACTGCATAAGTAGTTTCTCTGTTGAAACGCCTGAGTTGCGGCTACGGAGGTTAAACAAAGTATGTAATTACAATTTAGTTGAGCTTTTGAACTCAATTTTAACGTCATAAACAAAGAGGAAGCTGGCCATCCCTCTTCACCCGCCAGCAGTCCATTACCACAGTGCTCATTATAGCGTCACAAACCGTGCTTGTACTTACAGTCATCGGAAATTAGAGTATATACACTCCAACTATTATTGATCCGCTCTGCTATACGTTTCACTAACAACGCACTTTTATTAGCATTGCCAATCAATGCTTCACTTGTGCCACGTAATACCTATTTAGTTGATGCCGTGTTTGTCTGGTGTAAGAAATTCCCTGTTGGCAGGTGCCGGATTGAAGGAACATATCCGTTCTCTCGGAGCAACCAGTTATCTTCTGTCATTATGTATACACTCTAACTAAATCAGAGACCGTAAAATGATTCCCGGTTCAATTAACCCGTCTAACGTAATAATAACTGCCTCTTTCGCGTGTCACAAATGGTTGCAGACGCGCAAACGTTCATGTAAATTTCAAATCAAAGCGGGGCCTATTACTTGATTGCATTGGCATCTATTTGTTAACAGCTGTATTTGGTCTGAATGACGCATTTCTTTCCCCAAAAATGTCCAAACTCGCCATCACACGGCTCAGAGCCTGAAATCGTGAACTGGATTTGAATTACAACTGAGACTCTTTTGTACCGGTAATGGGAAGTGTGTATTTTAGTCATAGAGCCACCGCTGTTGTGGTGACGTGTTCGATTCATATTGAATTTATGGGATGTGTTGTAGGTAGTTCATCGCATTTACTGTGTATGATTTGTACCGCATATGCAGCTAATATTTGCCCAGTGTAACCGTGAGACAAATACTCGCTTTGGTTTAGCCTATTTTATATCCGCCTACGCCGGAAATTTTATCTTAACGATTGCTTCAGTTCTGCGCCGTGCGCTCTCGTTCCTTTTATCATTTCCAGACTGAGAGTAGAGATGAGCAAACTTTAAATCCTACGACGTCACATCCTCTAGTCTCTTCGTGTCTTCTCTCCTTTTGTGAACAGATGCAGTCAACCAGCATTCTTCAGTATCGAACGTATTGCTTGCAAGTAAGAGGTTATTGTTTTTAGTGATCGCGTTGTCCGCTGCGTGAGCCGCTCGCATCACGAATGCTGCTGTACCGGCGGACCGCCTGGCGGACACTCTCTCAAGTCTCATCCGTTTCTTGATGTCGATGCAGGGTTAATAAGAAGATTGAGCGAGCATGTCAAGTTCCTACTTATCATTTTTTGTACACCCATCATTTTTTGTGCTGTAAAGCTGCTCTGTTCTACGAGTTATGTTGCTGATCAGTGATTAAGCGTTTGACGTCCAGGTCACACAGTATGATTGAGTGCTCCTGGAGATCTGGAGCAATCGAGCCACGCTCTGTAACTGGACTTTAGTATGCAATTAGCGCCGAGTAATAGGACTGTCATGTTAGAAACGTCATGGAAATGACTTTCGTGCGACAAATATGAATTTTGGTCGCGCTTGCAATATTTTTAATTTTCTATAATTGTTGCTCGTTTGTGGGAGTTTCTCTTTTATATATATATTTTCGACATGCTTTGCCTGCTCACTGTCTATTTTTATTCGTCAGAGTATCATGGTTTTGATTTTCGTTGTCCTATGTACCTACATTGTTATGTTACGCCTTAGACCCACACATTCTGCCTGAGTTGTCCTCCGCCGATTGTGTTCAAAAGTTAACTTGGTGTGGTGGCGACGGTAGAGGAAATGGCGCGAGCTCACCGCAAACCTGAGTCCGGTTGTACCGTAAGGTCAGGCGTATGTTCATTGGCTTAAGACTGCCCTTCAACTGTTGTTAATCCTGCAAGGACCATCGTACTTCATTAATGACGATGCGATCGTGGAATGCTCAACCTACAAGAACGGGACGTTTTATTAGTCCTTGTGGTTGTAACCCCCTCCGTAACAGGCTTTGTTATGTAGCTACAATAGTTGTATGCCTTGGTGTATTCCCGCAGAAAAAATATCGCTGTAACGATGTACCACAGCCTGATACAGGTAGAGTTAAGATCAGTCTCGAGTCATTGAGACGTCACTGTTGCAGTTGAGATGTCATGTTGAGTTGCTGCCATCTTCTGCTTGTTGTGGGTGTTGCCGTCACATCGCCGCTGTCGCTAACTATTGGAGCCTTGAGCCTTTCGTTTATTAGTAGTCAATTGTTCAATTACTTGAACCTTGCTCACAAAACATGCATGTGGTGTAAAGGAACGAAAATGGCAACAGTAGAAACGTTTTAATTTGGAGGGCCTCACTGACTAGTAGTACAACGTACTATTATCAAGATTTGAAACGAACATGTGTTCCTGACAACCTGTATCTAGTACTACATTTTGATTACGGAATGTTCTCTATATAAAGGCGAGTAACATTTTTGGTATAAAGGAAGCATTTCGCAAGTTAACGGCGATATCATGCTGGATTGGTAAGGTAATTCTCACCCCATCAATATGGGCCATCATGCTGTTCCAAGATTTAGATCTCTAATGTTGCGCTATGGGTGGTCTAATATCCAATGATTACCTAGCCAGTTTCAATAAATNATCATGCTGGATTGGTAAGGTAATTCTCACCCCATCAATATGGGCCATCATGCTGTTCCAAGATTTAGATCTCTAATGTTGCGCTATGGGTGGTCTAATATCCAATGATTACCTAGCCAGTTTCAATAAATTGTCCTAAAACTCTACTTTTGATTTTTGTTTTGTTTCACTTACGCGATGGTTGAACTCGTGCAGGATATTTCTTTTTCGACGAATTCATGGACCTCGCCTCTTCAACTGTCTGCCCCGTGATTTGAGGGGTATCCATGGCTCCTACGCGACATTCAAGGGCAATCTAGATAAATTTCTAGCAAGTGTCCCTGACCGGCCGAT
>LQNS02000210.1:12371191-12385698 GCA_001587735.2 Parhyale hawaiensis
AGGCAAAACCCCCTCAGATTCACCACTTTTTAGGCCGTACTGTTGGGTAGTTAGGCATAAACCCCTTCATAATATTGGGCAGGTTAGGTATGGCGTAGGTCTGGTTTGCCTAATTTCCACAGAAAATGAATATCATTTTCGTTTTCAGCACGCCTCAATTATGCTAGAAATCACTTTCTTATACTAGAACTCGGGTGGGGGATAAGACGAATATTTACCGAAATGAAACTACATCTATCTACGAGTCACTTACGCTGCTTGTTTCATTAAATACTTTCATCCGAAAAAAGAAGTCATCGTACGGTATATCGAATTTCCGTTTACTAATAGCTTAAAACCCACTGCTCGAGGCAACAACGCTGCCCAGTCTGACTGTCTCTCATCGCAACTTTACCATTACTTTGTGTTTTACCGCCAATATTGGTTTATTAAGGAGTTTTCATGGCTTTTAATATATAGTTTACTGATTAGCTACTAAATTGTAAACGAAATTTTAAATCGGGCATTTGACAATAAAAGAAAATAAAGATTATTCTTGTGCATAGTAAGCCTCTGCACAAACCAGATTTTCAGAGGCCTTTAGGTGGGGAAAGAGGATGCGTTAGATGAGGAATCGTGGGAACTGTGCAGGAGCCGCGAGGTCGGGGCACAGTTGTGCCGTGTAAAGACTCAGTTACACTTTGCATGGCCTGCAACATCAATCCATGAGAAAACAATTAAGCCACTCAAAAATGCCCGAAACTCTCCCATGATTACAACTAAGCTGAACCTGGTGGTTAGATTTAAACAGGTTAATGTGTCATAAGTTAAATACAAAAGTAGACTTCTGAGTTTCATAGTCGACAGGGGAATTCCAATGCTGTAGAGAATTTTTTTACGAGTGGAAAGCGTACTGCGAAAGTAATCGCATCGTGTAAACGGGCTTTAACTATTTTGTGATACGCTATGTATCTGTGGACGTTATAAATAATGCAAGCCATTGGAAAAAGCATAATTAATCCCGGTACTGAGGGAGTAAAGCACTGCTGACGATTTCAGCAGAGGAGTTGCAGCATCCAGGGCACACTGCACTGTTTACAGCAGTGGAGCTCTAGCCGTCACTCAGTAACGTTATGTTGCGGTGGTGACCTCTAAAGGACGTGACCTCGAACTCCGCTATAGTCTGCTGCTCTGCTGATCGGCGTCTTGAGGCATGGCTGGATGCTGGAAAGCTCGGATTTTATCTTTTCCCTCCGAATCTCCGATTTTCATTCAGTTTGCGGCTCGCCGCAGCAGAGTAAGGTTGCGTGTTGATCGCCGCGTTTCCTATCTATCAACGACACTGTTGTTCATTCTGAACTGTGGCTATAATACCGGATATAGATGAACGCAGATTGTGTCCTTTCATGCTTTCTACGAGGAACTGCTATCCTCGATGGCTAGTAACGTTCAGAAGGAGCGGTAATTTTTCAACCTCTAGCCAGCGTGCCCCTGAAAATACTGCACCTGTCGCGTTGCACTTGTAGTCAGTGTTTACATCAGCGCTTGCTTTGAAAATTACCTCAACGGAGAACATTTTAGACACTGGGAACATGATAAGTATATTCTTCTAAGGCTTTCCTAACGGTAATTCTATAGGACCAAAGAAAACAGCGCTTTCTCGTAGGAGAGGCGTTGTTTAAGACTACCTAAGTGTATGAAGTAGGCTTTACTGGTTTTGGAAATTTTTTTACCAATAATTACCATGACCCCCAGCTAAATCACTGCTAGATATTGATAGTAGCATATTAGAGATGTGCTGTGATACATATATAATATCAGTCGGAAGTGCATAGTTTTGGAGACATTTGACTTTGAAGTTTCCATTGTTTTTCTACGGGAGAAAATATTATATTTAGGCTTGCTAGCGGCCCCGTAGGAACCTCACAAAACCTACCTAACCTAACCCTACCTAACCTAACCCTACCGAACCTAACCCTACCTAACCTAATCCAGAAATATCTTTGGAAAGAGGTTTTTCTCTACACTGTATGAGGGTGATTATTTTCTCTCGAAGGCAAACAGTAGGCACTTCAAAGTCGAATATCTTGAAAGCTATGGATTTCCGACTGATATATATGGGCATTACTGCACTTCTCTAATAGCTAATATTGATATCTAGTAGTGAATTAGCTGGGGGTCATGGTGCTTTTTGTAAAATAACACCCTGGTTTTTATAGGGTCAAGTCAGGGACGTATTTGAAGCCATACCGAATGGAAATGATCGTAAATTTAATTTAAGGGAGGCATCATGATATGCACACGTTTCTTGCGTGTTCGACTTACCCACAATTATCAAAATAATTTTTTTAGTAGGATTCATTCGTCTGAAACTTACATGCTCAATGCTTGATTTTCCACTTGCGATCCAGAAACTAACACTAATCGCAAACCCATTACCTACGAGTAATATTTTACTCTTTGGAGATCACTCACTGCCAAGAAATCCTTACAAATTCGTCAGCAAATATTTGTTTTTATCCAAATTTTATGTTTGCACCCGTCGGTAAGCATGACCTCGCAAGTCATTTTCCCACTTATTAGACGACTAAATTATCAAACGCGCTTTTTGAGCACCATGGGCATGATCGATGGTCGCCAAAATTAGGCCCTCGAGCACGCAGATGCTGTGGGAATGACCCTCTGAATTGCGTCTCAGGCATTGACTCTAAGATTCCCGTGAGACTTCCGGAAACTCAACCTCGCTTCGTAAATAGAGTTTTCAGCAGACCCAGCGTAACCGCATTGCCTCTGACCCTTGCAACGCGATTCCAAGGGACAAATCCAATTTTCTAGCTGGAGTTTCGGATAAGTCAAGCCTCCAAAGTAAAATTTCGCTGACCAAACAAACGCGCCGTAAACACAGCGCGACGCGCCTGCTCAGTACAATCTTGCGTTTCCACATGCACTGCTTGCTTGCTCGACTTTTCTTAGCATAGCTAAATTATATAAAAGGAGCGAAGAAACGCTGACTTCCGAGCTACGACAGTATGATGTGGGAATTATTTAGTTCAGCTGAGCCAGTCTATTTTCTTTATTTATGGTCCAATTGTAATGAAACTCGCACAGTATACGTAAAATTAAATTTTAAGAAAATTTTATTCATGCAATTTTTTTGATTTTCGCAATAGTTTTTGATAATATAACCTACCCTACCGTAACCTACCCTAACCTATCCTAACCTACCCTAACCTATCCTAACCTATCCTAACCTATCCTAACCTATCCTAACCTATCCTAACCTACCCTACCCTACCCTAATCTTACGTACACTAACCAAACATAACGAAACTGAAGTTCAAGAAAAATAGAATAAAATGTTCTTCAAATTCAATTTTACGTCTATTGTGCGGATTTGATGGCAATCGAACCATAAATAACGAAAATAAAATGTTTGTACCGCAAAATATACCAATAAGAACACAACACCACATGAAATAAAAGCTATACGTCCGCACTCTACAGCGATCACAGGCAAAAAAAATCATTTAAAAGGGAAGTTCAGATTCCCCAAAAGTTAAAATAATTCCCCAAATATTTACAAAAGAATATTAATAGAAGCTTCAGGCTATAAATAAAGACTTTATGCTCATCTCAATATATGCGGAATAAACGCGGTAGACTGTAGTACATAATTATTATTTGCGTAATTGTCAAATAAGAAGTTGAAAAACTCCCGAAATTTTTGCAGAAATCCCTGATACCATCTGAAATTTCGAAAAACTGGGGCAAATCCCCAATAGTTGCAGCCATACAGTATACACGCTTCTTATTGGCTGACACAAACGCGTCACGCAAGTTTCTTATTGGTTGGAAAGAGTAACTCGCGTCAAGCAGGCTTGTGATTGGTAGAAATGAAGAAAGTTTAATGTCAACATTACTTAAAAACTATTGCGAAAATCGAAAAATTACATGAATAAAATGTTCTTAAAATTCATTTCTACGTATACTGTGCAAATTTAAAAAAAAACCACCTGAACGTAAATAAAAAAAATAGACTGGCTAACCTAAAGTAAAAAATTGCCAACGATATATTTAAGCGGTATGCACTTAACATTTTTCCTCTTATTTTGATAGTTTAAGATCTCTATTTCATCTTTTCAAACTTTAAAATACCTGTATTCCAGTGTTGTTTATTCACGGAGAGGAACAATTGCTACTGCGTAGTAATATTCCCAACTGCTGTTCACCGTCTGCCTTTGTGCAGTTCCCCTGTCAGAGGGTGTAGGATGAGCCATGAGGTTTAGTTAGGTTTACCCTCCTATGGTAGCTTATGGGGAACAGCGACCCTAGGAGGATTGTGTAGGTTACCTTAGTCATTAGATACGCTTTCGGGAAGTCTGTCTCTCGTGCCCACTTTGCTTCCTTCCGATTTCATACTCCTGCTGATCTTATTTTTCTCTGTTCTTCCTTTCCATTCCCGATTTACTGTGCCCATGCTCGTTGAACCTAGGCGGGAACGCCTGATGCACGAGTTTCCTATTTATCTTGGCATACTATTTGTCATTTGCTTTTCCTCTCTTAGAACAGGTTATTACTGATTTTAGGAGGCTTCAAGTATCTTATGTACCATTCCACTTTACAGAGTTCTAAAATTAGAGGGGTCGTCGATGCACAATGAAATTTAACTCCTTATCACCGACGAACAATGTAAGAAGTGATGTTTTCGTTGAAAATTCAAGTACTTTATATGTATGCGTACATATGTTTGTCTGTCCACCCAAAAAGAGGGAGAAGGAGTTGAGCAATGCTCAAATTTTTTTTTGCAGGGAGTCAGGTGAGGTGACCTATTTGTGAAAAATGCCAAAACTCTAGAGTAAGCTGGCTATCAAAAATGACGGCGCTGAAATTTGATGGTCTTACGTTACGAGACATTCTAGAATCGTTATGCGTTCCTTTTGTCATTGTACTGTCGGTTTTTTTCCTAAATAAATGAAACTTATGATGATTAGCAATAAACTTAAGGAAGTTAAGGGTGTTTCCTGTGCTTATTCAGTTTTCTGTATCTTTTCATATTTTGTTTACGTGCTGAAAGTAGCTTTCGCTCAAAGACGGCGTTAACTTAGGTCTCGGAAATAATTTTTTGTGCGTAATTGCTTTATTACGTATCGTAGCCTTTCATTTTAAAATTTCTAGTATACGCAATGTTAATTATCAGATTTATTGTCTCTCATTGCTCTGAATGAGTATGTTGGGCGCGATCGATCAATCGGGCTGCGCAAACGATCGATCGTTCAAACGCCTAACCCAACCTAATTAATAAATGCACATGTTAAATATATATAATTAAAACTAATTAAATATGATGCAACATACTCTGAAATAGGGGGAAAGTTGAAGAAAAACATTGATCCTTCACGCAAAACAATCAATCGATGGGTCCGCATTCGATTAATACCTACAACATCCACCGTTTTCGCAGCGCGATCGATCGATTGTCCAAATCCATCGTTCGCGCGTAACAAGTATACCCTGTAACAATTTACTCGATTACTTACGCTGCAGAAGCTGAAAGCTGAAACCCGAGTTTTTTGAAAGCTAAATTTTGAATTTCCATCCTTCCTCTCTGGAAGGCTATTTTACTGCAAGATAAAAGTTCAAAGTTAACACCGTAATGATTGAATTTTTTTCAGATTTTATTCGTTTTTATTCCACGAATACCACCACTAATAATTTCGCCTCTTTGTGTAACGCAAGGTAAGTGCTTCTCTGTAAATTATCATGTCATATTAGTGCAATAATCTTGTGGTTATATTATAATGCATTTTGCATATGTAACTATTTTTTATGCAATAAAGTTCAATTCACTCCCCTCAGGGAGCATAGAATGGGCCATAGGGTTAAATTGGTTTAGGCTGGCCAACATATTTTATGGGGAGCAGCGCCCCCAGGGAGTTTGCGTATATTACCTTAGCTATTAGCTAGGCCTTCGGGACATCCGTCTTTCGTGCCCACTTAGCTTCCTTCTTGATTTCGAACTCCTACTGATCTTACTGTTGTCAGCTCTTCCTCTTCTTTTCCGACTTGCTGCTTCCATGCGCTTTGCACAGCCTTCGTGCATGGGTTCCACATTTCTGTCGACATCTACATGTCCCTTCCTTTTCCTCTCTTGAATCACCATAGTTGTGTCTAGGGAGACTTAAACATCATCAATAATAATAATAAGAAAATTCTCTAGCTATGTTGAAGCAGTGTTGGACCAGAGATACGTGGAGTATATAGTATGAATAAAAAAGGCTAAGAAGCTCACATGCCATCTTTTTACGCAGTTACTTTTGCAAGAAATTGTAAAGAACAAATAAAGTCGAGCATCAGAACCTCTAAGTAATAACAGAGGATTAAAATTAGCATAAACAATGGTCGTCTTTATAGAATAAAAACAGACATTGAGAAGGTCCAGAACACTTCTTACAGAAACATTGCTTTCATTGAGTCATATATAATCTGAGCTTTTCTTCTGCAATGATGTATTTATATTCTAAATATAAGAATGCAAATTTATGCTTATCATAGACCACACCATACATGGTCTATTTGCTCATTTATAATAGGAAACGAAAATCTCGGAAGCCTATAACATTCAAAGCCTCTTCCTGATGGGCCACAGTCTATACGGTTAGGTTAGCTGAATTTGAACATCGTATGTAATGGGGAGCAGCGAACCTAGAGGACTTTTTAGGTTATTTGGATCGTAGCTTCAGGACGTCTGACCTTCGAAAAGCTTGAACGTACACTTTCCTGTGACGTACGCTAATTGAACGATCGCTACGGAAAGGAATGCAAATGAAATAACCCTTGACTGGAACTAGTGCGAACTGGAATAAATGCTCGTCGAGAGGAGTGCTAGCCAGAATGACCACTGACTGGTATAAGCGTTTATCAGAACAAGAGCTAAAAATCCTGGGTAATTTTTTTTTTCTTACAAAAACACAACATGGCGCTCGGCTAGATATTTGACTACTTGAAAACAATATTACACTATTAGACATGTGCAATGATACCCATATACAGTCCTGATCAAAAGTTTAAGACCACTTAAAAATCTAAAAATTACGTTTTAGTGATTAAATAAATAAGCTCCTCCGACTAGGGATCAGTAATTCATAAAGGTAAAGGGTGGGAACGACAAAAAGTACCTGCTGTAACAACTTATTAAGAATGTACATTTTTGTCAAATAATGAGTTTTTCAGCTGGAGTGGTAAAACAATGAATATAATTATAATGAGTTTTGCTGTTGATCAATATTATAACACCAAAGTAATAGATGTTTAATTCTATGGTAATTTCCGGCATCTAGGATCAGTTACAGGCTTACACTGATAGTGTGAAGGTGTTACTATGCCCAAAGCAAGCAAACTCTCCGAATTAGAACGTCGTCGAAATGTTGAACTGCATAAACATTGCAAGGTTTGTCGCAACGTTCAATCGCAACTGAGATTCACCGCGGTAAAACTAAGACAAATTTACCCTGCATTGAGTTGGTGAATTAAACGGGTTGTTTCTCAAAACAGAGAAGGCCTTCCAGCAAATCTAGGCATTCATATATTTATCTGCTCCCTGACGAAAGGATGCTTCACAGCGTCGTTTCGAATCTGGCTCACCAGGTATTTCATGCCTTTCTTTACCACGCCATTCAAAGAAGCAGCAGCAAAAAAAATGAATATCAGATACTAATAATGCAAAAAAAATTTTGTGAATGTTTATTGCAACATTTTCTATTATTTAACAAATGAATTACATGAATAAATAGCAGCTTCAGCGTCCGTAAGCACCGCTTCGTGTTGCCTCTGTGTGTAAGGTTTTTCAACAATGCTCAGGATCGCCTTGGATCGCGTCTCATTGCGTCGCGTCGCTTCCCATCGCTTCGCGTTGCCTCAGTGCGCGGGGTCTTTCAACATTGCTTAGCATCGCCTTGGATCGCGTCGCGTCGCCTCTGTGTGCGGGCAGCCTTAAGTTGCTTTCTTGACACTTTAAAATCTAAAAATGTATTTGAATATGGTTTTATTCAAGGAAAAGTCTCCCAGTGTTTTTTTATATATATATTACACGATGTAATGGGAAAGTGTTGTTTTAGACTAATTTCATATACTTAGTTTGTTCTACAAACATGAGAATGTTAATCACTACGACAATAACGCTTTTGGACTTCTGATAAATGACTTTGTTGATCAATTACATTAGGAAGGGAGAAAATACGGTGCATTCTTTCCTAAATAGGTCGTAAAACTATGTTATCCCCCTAAAGTAATATGGTAGGTCTCTAACCTCATGCTATACTGCTCACATAACGGTATCCCAACGAGAAGCAGTCGTAGTATTTGTTTGTATTAAGTAATGCAAATTTGTGGATATCCTGACATGGATTCGTTAGCTCTTCAACGCTCCATTTGTCTGTCATAGGGAAACAGTCTTAAAGAAAAACAATATTTACTATCAAATTCAAAATTTGAATAAACGTGCGTTCAGAATTTTACATATCATCTGCAACTTATCGTTTCTGACGCAAAAGAATTAGTTGTCACGATTAAAATGGAATAAGTACGCTAGTTTGGTACATATTACCAATGAAAACACTGAAAAATGTTTACCGCTAAGTTAGCTTTGCAGTCGTCGCGTCAGAGGAACTTCTAGATGTTGAATTTATTAATGACACACGTGCTTTAGTACGTTGAAAGTTAATTCAGGTGGCGTGATGTAAATACTTTAAACAAAATTTTAGCTTCAAGACAAGTAATTGAAAAGAAAACTGAAGCGCGACTTACAAATATGGCGCCGAAAGCAGTTCCAAAACTTGCTTTGAAGTTGAGATAATCTATGCAAATTAAAGGCAAACGCGTATTGGATGACATATATGTGTTTTATTTCTCTGCCTTCGAGGAAAGAGGAAAAAGTATTAGTTTTGTTCCCCCTTTAATTAAAAGTGAGTAAATATAGAACTACCTCCACGAGATGACCAGAATACTGTAATGATATTTTCACCAGAGTGAAGCGCTTTCTTAGGAAGCAGTGTTTTGTAGAAATTCAGTAATGGCGTGATCTAGTCGACATATTAGTAAGAAGCGCCCTGTTTATTCAAAATCTTAGTGTATTCCATTACAAATGTTTCTCACGAAGCCAGGTTATAATTTTTGTCAACATTGTTATATGAAAAACTTTGATATCAGCTGGTACAAACCTCTAAGCACAGCACTGAAAATCTTAAGAAACTGACTCCACACTCAGAGCTTTGGTTGCATCAATTGTCGCTTACTAGATGACGCTCTCAATTCAATAATGGAGCCAGTTCTCTCATATACCTATCATTAAGTTACATTCTTAACACTTTAAAATAAAAAAATATTTGAATATATATGTTTTTATTTAAAGAAAATTCCGCAAATGTTTTTCATAAATTGCACGATTTAATGGAAAAATATTATTTTACACTAATTTCGTTTACCTAGTTTGCTCTTCAATCATGAGAATATTAATCACTACGACGAGTAGCGTACTTGGACTTCTGATAAATAACGTTGTCGGTCTATCATATTAGTGAGGAAGAAAATGCGCTACATTTTATTGTTAAATGGGCTTTAATATATGTTTTTTCTCTAAAATTGTATGGTATGTCTGTAACTCCATGATATAAGACTCGCTAAACGGTATTCCTACGAAAAACCGTCGTAATGTTTAGTTCTATCTAGATTATAATTATGCTTGAAGCTACTTCCGCCCGTACATCCATCATGTGTCTGCACGTTACGTTTCTCAGTATTAGATAGAGGAAGCTTCAACTGACCAGAAGCTCTGATTTTCGCCAGAAGGAAGTTCAACCATGGCTGTCTTTTTCGCTCGCTCTTAAAAAAATTTTCAGTCAATTTCGAAGCAAAGACATGAAATTCACATCTTGTAATATTCACGTAGCTGGGGTCACATAATCACAGTTCACTTACAGAAGATAGTTATAGACCTTCAGAATTGTGACGTCATGCCAATAGCGTCACTTCTTTTGCAGCCATGAGTCTTGGGTAATTCCACAATGGTGTGATACTAATAGCTTGACGTCACAATTCTGAAGGTTTGTACGGTCGTATGCGCAAACATTAAGATCTGACATAACTGTCTTTTATAAATTAACTATACACGAAACGATCCAAATATGGGAAAATTCTTAGCCAGAATACAGTGCAAAGCGAGAAGTTCTGAACTGCTTCATTCTAAAGCATTTTTTGAAGTGAAAACACGATATTTAAATAAATCGCGTAAACTGACATAAAAAGTGCTCTCGGCAGCATGGAATAAATTATTGGAAAAAATGGGCTGAGTGTTTTGCTTTGTAGGAAAGCTATTGCACATAAGTGTAGCGAAGCCACGGGATCCGCTATAGAATTAAAGTTATCAAATGAACCGATAAAAAATTGAAATGTTAAATATGCGAAAGTCTATATAATGTTCTCTTCAGAAGATGAGAAAGGTTAGCGAAGGCGTGTGAATATAGAAGCAAAGCAATGAAGAAAGTACCTCCAAAGAATGGAAGTGCAGTATTTTTTATACTGTCTTTATGTCTCTATCATGATCTACAAGGGCGAAAATTTTGCTGGTAAAACATCTGCGAGATCAACGGGTAATATAGTGTCTAGATATGTCGGGTAGGGTGACTTAAGATGGACTTGCTACGACTGGCATGCACGGGCTACGTTAAGCCCGCTGCGTACGAGCTGAACCCAGCAGCGCTTCACGTTCTTGGAACAGACGTTTCTGAGAGCGTGATGACTGATGCTATTAAGGCACAATGATTCCAAACATGTACAGTTGCGAATTGAAACTCGATAGAAATTCAAAGAATCTTAAGCTGTGCAAGTAGCCCTCACAGTAGCGGAATAGCTGCCGCGGTTGGAAGTTTAAGCAGTTTTTGAATACAATAATATTAGACAAGTCGAAGCTGCATACACAGCAGCGTAATGGGAAGAAAAGGGTAGAAACATCCCCATGTTTCGGCTCTCGTGTGCAGCAGACTTGTGGTTAGACGCAGATCGTGGGGATTGAGGGACAGGCTCTATTTTGCGGTAGGTTAGGTTGAGGAGCTGCATTAGGTTGAACTTAAGTGAGTTATAATAGCGAAGGTTAGGATAGCTTCATTTTAAAAGTGACGATATGAAACAACCGTGGAATTTTCAGCGGTCCCAATAGTTAATGTGATTTTGTGGATATCCTGACATCAGGAAGTAAAGAATGCAACGGGAGGACTCAATAGGACTGAAATAAAACATTGCTGTGACCGCACGTAGCAAATTTACATCACATCGACTAGTCAAAGTGTTTTAGGTGTGGGGCCTCAGGCCTTCGCATATTGTTTTCTTGAACATATCACCGTATTTTTTCGATTTATTTCATTCAATCTCCCGCGCATGACTGGCCAGCTACTTGAGTTACAAAACACCGAAAAATGTTGTCGCCAAGTACAGAAAGTTCGAGCAATAGGCTAACCGTCACTGTAGTTTCTCTCGAGTACAGAACTGGGTATAATGGTGCATATATTTGTTGGTAAATAATATAGGTTCTGTGAAGAGCACTGTGAACTGAATATGAAGTGTAAATAAGGTTTCAATCAAGTAAAAGTAGTTAAATCAGGTCGCCGAAAGGGAACAAATTCGGCGCTGGTGCTGCGAAAGTTTCCAACAGCATGTACAGCAATTTTATATAGATAATTGCTGAATTAGTATATATTCTCTTAATATATTTATACGCTAGAAATGAATTTCGCAATTTAAGACGATTTTTCTGGTAAAATTAGTTAAAATACTCCTAGGCTGCTCAGCCAGAGATTCGTCGATGACGTCACTTTGTTAGGGCCTAGGCGTATGCTGCTGTGTGAGCCTGCCTTAACTAGAGGTTCCGCGAATGCTGGCGATGTCCGAAGGTCAGACGAAAGTGCTAGGGTAACAGGAGAAATGACGACAAGCTTGGTACTGCTGTTGGNGGAGGACTCAATAGGACTGAAATAAAACATAGCTGTGACCGCACGTAGCAAATTTACATCACATCGACGAGTCGAAGTGTTTTAGGTGTGAGGCCTCAGACCTTCGTATATGGTTTTCTTGAACATACCATCGTATATTTTCGATTTATTTCATTCAGTCTCCCGCTCAAGACTGGCCAGCAACTTGAGCTGCAAAATACCGTAAAATGTTGTTGCCAAGTACAAAAAGTTCGAGCAATAGGCTAACTGTTACTGTGGCTTCTCTCGCGTACAGAACTGGCTATAATGGTGCTTATATTTGTTGGTAAAGAATATAGGTTCTGCGAAGAGCACTGTGAACTGAACATGAAGTGTAAATAAGGCTTCAATCAAGTAAAAGTAGTTAAATAAGGTCGCCGAAAGGGAACAAATTCGGCGCTAGTGCTGCGAAAGTTTCCAACAGCATGTACAACAATTTTATATAGATAATTGCTGAATTAGTATATATTCTCTTAATATATCTATACGCTAGAAATGAATTTCGCTATTTAAGACGATTTTTCTGGTTAAATTAGTTAAAATACTCCTAGGCTGCTCAGCCAGAGATTCGTCAATAATGTCACTTTTTTGTGCTAATTTTTCGTGAGTCCTCCCGTTACGCTTTGTGCTTCCTGCCGGACATGGTTTCGATAACATAAATGAAGCAGATGTAGGGCACTACAATGCTCGTTCAGAATATAACATATCTTGAACAAATACTCCTTTCTGCTTAAAAAAAAATTGTTGTCGTATCAAAATGGAATACGTACGCTAGTTTGATACTAATTGTAAATGAAAACTCTGAAAAAGGTTTACCGCTTTCTAATGTCGATGCCACACGTAAATTTAAAAGAACGAGTATTTGAGTTTTGTGCGCGAAATCAACTTCTAAAAACCTGCACACTCTCGCTTTTGTGCGAAATTCTGGGATGGAGCATGCAGCACTTCTGCCCTCGATACACTGGGCAAACGCGTAAATTTTCCAAAACAAACCGCCACCAGAGACATCTAGCGGCGGATAGAGCACTCAGTTCGCTTTCGGAGTGGCAACGGGTTTATAATTTGCAAGATATTTTATCATAGAATTGGATTTAATATTACTTTAGAAGGCATTGTGTAGCATCCATTACATTTTTCTGCCCGTTAAATGTATTATTGTCGCGGTATTTAGTACGTAGCCATGACAACGTCGTTTGTCTGAACGGAGATCGAAGTTTTTTGCCCAACGGACCATTCTCACGTGTGAATAGAGAGGTGCTTTTATGAGCAAAAAATTTTGCGCGTTCGCGAGAGTTTCCTCATCTTTTGGCTAGCGTGTGCCATCGCCATTAGTTTCGAAGTCGTTGCGTTAAGTGGAACTCCTAGATGTTGAAATTATTAATGACACACTAGCTTTAGTACGCTGAAAGTTAATTCAGGTGGCGTGATGTACGTACTTTAAACAAAATTTTAGTTTCAAGACAAGTGATTAAAAAGACTCGAAACGCGACATACAAACATGGTGCCGTAAGCAATTCTCAAATTTACTGTGATGGTGAGATAGTTTGTGCAAATTAGAGGTAGACACGCATTACATGACATTTGAATGTTCTATTTTCTTTGCCTTAAAGGGAAAAGTATTAGTTTTGCTCGTCCTGTTATTAAATTGGCTTCAGTTAAGAATTGCCGCCACCAGAGGGCCAGAGAGCGGTAACCGTACTGTCACCAGAGTTTAGTATTTTCATACGAGAAAGAACTTTGTAGATATTCAGCAAAGGAACGATAAAGTCAACATATTTGTATGAAAAGCCCTGTTTATTCAAAATCGTAGCGTAGTCCACTAAAAACGCTCTTCTGAAAGCCAGATTATAATTTTTGCTGATATTCTTACTATGAAAAACTTTGATTTCAGCTGGTATAAACCTCTAAACACAGCACAAAAAAAAATCTCAAAAAAGACCCGACACTCAAAACTTTGTGTGTTGCATCAGTTGTCGCTCACTAGATGGCGCGCTCAATTTACGATAGCTAGTTCTCTCAAATACCAATCATTAAGTTGCATTCTTAACACTTTAAATTCGAAAAATTTATTTGAACATGTTTTTATTTAAGGAAAAGTCTCCAAGTGTCTCTTTTTATAAATTACACGATGTAATGGGAAAGTGTTGTTTTAGACTAATTTCATATACTTAGTTCGTTCTACAAACATGAGATACTGTATTAATCACTACGACAAGTAACGCCTTTTGACTTCTAATAAATGACACTGGTGATCAATTATATTAAGAAGGGAGAAAATACGGAGCATTCTTCATCTAAATAGGTCGTAAATCTACGTTTCCCCCTAATGTGATATGGTATATCTCTAACCTCATGCTATACGGCTCACTTAACGGCATCCCTACGAGAATCAGTGGAATTGTGAAAGATGCTTAGAAGTTCCAACACAAAACCGAAAATGCGTAGCATCTGATACAAAAGAACCAGTGGGTGAAAGCCCGAAAACTACACGAGAAAAACCACTGCAGAAAT
>LQNS02000210.1:12403690-12417960 GCA_001587735.2 Parhyale hawaiensis
GTTCAAAAATGTGGAAATGCGAAGAGTTTGGCATTATTTTGGCAACAGCAGCGGTCACTGCCAAAAAGAG
Organism: Parhyale hawaiensis; assembly: GCA_001587735.2. Lineage (NCBI taxonomy): Eukaryota > Metazoa > Arthropoda > Malacostraca > Amphipoda > Hyalidae > Parhyale > Parhyale hawaiensis. Next base: position 12,403,761 of record LQNS02000210.1, read on the forward strand.
CCGCGCAGAGGGCCGCGCTAACGGCCGCGTTCGTAAGTTGGGTACGCCCGGCCTAGAAACATGGCGCCGAAAGTAGTTCCAAAGCACGTTTTGAGGTTAAGATAATCATCGTAAATTAGAAGCAAATGCGTATTTTATAACATTCTAAAGTTCTGTTTTATCTGCCTTAAAGAAAAAAGTATTTGTTTTGTTCGTTCTTGTATGTAATAGGAGTATGCTTAGAACTGCCTCCATCAGAGGGCCAGCAAGTGATTATCGCACTTTCCCTAGAGTAAAGCATCTTCTTAGGTGAAAGTGTTTTGTAGAAATTCAGTAATGTCGTAGTTAATTGGATCAGTTTTTAAGATGCCACCTAGTTATTCAAAATGGTAGTGTATTCCACTATAAATGCTTCGTTCAAAGCCATGTTATAATTTTTGTTAACATTATTGCGATGAGCAACTTTGATAGCCTATTAGCTGATGGCCTGATGCGGCCTCTAAACACAGTTTTGATAATTTAAATTAATCGACTTTGCAGCCAATACCTTGCTGCACCAAATGTCTCTCACTAGATAACGCTCTTAAGTTAGGATCGTAGCCTGTTAAAGTTTAAATAGAGTTCTTAATTTGAATTTGTTTTTATTGAAAATAATTTCACCAACTGCGGCTCTTAAAAAACTGCACATTCTTAATAGATACATGCTATCTTCGAATAACTATATCGTAAAAAAATTGCACTGCAAGTAGAGAATATAAAAAATACCATGAGGTAACTGAGTTACTGACTAATGACTTTGTTGATGTATTGTCTTAGCCTTACAAGGACCAACAAAAACGTCTGTTTTCGTAGGAATAATATCGTTTACGACGTCCTATACGAAATATCCTGCTCTTTATTGGGTCAAAAAAGAGATAATATTGAACATCGCTTTTTTTATAAATTGCTGTTGGCACGAGATACCGTCATTGTACTTTGTTCTATTTGGGTGAATTTGTGGATGTTCTTACTTGGGTTTGTTAACGCAAATGAAGCAGACGCAAGGGGCTTCATTGATTCAGTTGCTCGTTACATATGCAGAGAAACAAACAGTCATATCAGAAAACAATGATTTTACTGTCAAATGCCAATACAGCGTAAACAATTGTTCAATGTTCTACATTTTATAATCAACTAGAGAAGCGCAGATGTCCACCACCGAACAACGCAATGCTACTAAAACAGTAAGTTCAAATTGGTTCAGGAGCCAGAATGTCCTTCACACGATCACCAAAATCAGGTCATCTATACCTCGTGCTATTGAGAAAAGTTCCTACCATGTTCGTTAAGATCCGTTCATTAACTGTTAGCGTTGCTAATAGACAGACGCTAGGTATATTATACTTTTTTCTTTTAAGTTTGCCTTTGTTGAATTTCGTTGCATTCCAGGTTTTCATCTTTCTCTAATTTTTACCTGTCATATTTTCTCAACTTTTTAATACAAAATACGCAAAGGTTTTACGTCCACCCCGTAGTATATTACCTTCAAGTTCCATAGAAAACCTTCAGTTTTCACGGTGAGTTCGGTGTAGCCCAGGGCAACGCTGTCAGTTTTTGTATCTCTCGCATTCCTGCACGTTGCCCTAATGGCTTGGCTGCCTTTTGGGGCTCATTCCATGGACATTATTTGTAGGTAGCAATTGCTATTGTATGTGGCTGTAGTTTAGGCTAGGCGCTTCAGGACCTCAGAGATGCCTCTCAAGGGACATAGCTTAGCATGGGCCATGACATCAAGGTTTGTTAGGTGCGCTCAGGAAGCGGAATGTAACCGGAGGACTCATTGGGATTAAAATAAAACATAGCCGTGACCGCATGTCAGCGAATGACGTCACACCGACGAGTCGAAGTATGTGAGGGTCGGACTTCAGGCCTTTCTAGGTTGGGCTCTTAGTTCTAACCAAAAACACAAGCAGTGTTATATTCTTGACGCAAGACAAACTGCACGAACAGTTATTGCTCAAAATTTCTGTACTTGAAAACCATTTTACCGTGTTTTGTGTATGGGTGCGGCTCAAGTAGTAGGCCAGTCTGGAACGGGAGGTTGAATAATTAAGTTGAGTAATAGGTTGATATGTTTTGTGAAAAGCAATGTGAACTGAATATAAAGTGTAAAGAAGGCTTCACTTCAAACAAGGTAAAGCAGGGCGCCATACCGCCCCAAATCTTGCCTCTGGTGCTGTGAAAGTTTCTACCAGCCTCCACTGCAATTTTCTATTGATAATGGTTTACTGTTCAATAACTATATGTTCTCTTCATTTATGTGCTTAAGGTATGAAATTTGCAATTGATGACGATTTATTAGGCGAAATTAATTAAAATACTCAGAGGCTGCTGAGCCGTACCGTTCCTAGGTGCGACAATGTTTAGTGAAGTTGCTCGGAAAGTCGAAGGGAGCCTTGGCTAGGCTTTCCGTATGTCTGTTTTTCGTGCTTACTCTGCTTGCTTCCAGTTGCAAACTCCTGCTGAAGACTATTTGTTTTATTCTTCTATCACAACTCGCTGTTTCCATGCGCATTGATCTAGTGAGAGAGGTGAGAGAATACCTTCGTTCTAGGCTTCCACGTTCTTATCGACACACTTCATACCTACCCCTTCCTTCTTCTCTCGAGGGAGGCATCAATGTCGCGTAGTCAAAACACAGACGTAACGAATTGTCTCGTGAATGCAACGAAATGCGCCAACCAAGCACATTTAGTTGTGAGGAGCAAAAGAAACCTTTCTCTCTACTAAATGAAGTTTATAGATACCAGAAACATCTCGAGTTTACGAAACTAATTATTTTTGCCATAAACGATTTAATTACAAAATGTCTATGAAATTATGCAGAGTGTACTCAATTCAGTACGCAGAGTTATCTTCTTTGGACCTTACAATGAAATGTGATTAATCGAATCATCTGGTTATTTTAAATGATTTCTACGCGTGTTTCTACAAGACTGAATAACATTATTTTTTAGGAACTGTGTGGCCACACCTGAACGTAAATAGATTAATGAGTACCGGGAACGCGTGTGCGTTATGCGCTCGACGTTACGAATTTTCCTTTCATGAAAGATCGGATGGGGAGTGTGTTCTTTCGGAAAAATTTCCATATAGATTACGTTTAACGTTAGTTAACTTACAAGAAATATCCTTCCCTAACTCTTTTGTCCTTCTTTGCTATTCTAATCGCTTTTCGTCCCAGTTTTAGTTCTGTTTTCCTTTCACCGTCCTAATACACGAATTAAATCTTTTCTAAGAAAATAAGTGTGATGACCTAAATGAAATTCATCCCTATAACATGAGGGAAGACAGAAGTGTTAGCCAACAAAGGCCCGAGAAATCACGTGTCCTAATTTGATAAATGCATCGTGCCGGTGGGTGGGTGGGTGTTTACACACCCAATTACGTCAATGGCGTAGCTGCCATCATTAATGAATATCTTGTGAGTTGGGAGGCTTGAGCAACGTATAGAATGTGTTGCATCGAGATCTCGCCTTCTTTAGCTTTAAAAGCAAACGAATAATTTGAGAATCAGTTTGCATCTGATTCTGTGAGAAAAGCTTACCAGCGAGGAGCGGTAATGCTGCAATAGAAATCCCCAAGGGTCATGGGATGTGCTTACCAGCTACTATCAGGTAGGTTTCGTCCGTTGGGGTTTATCTGCATGTTACAACTCCTGAGTTCGCCTCTCTGCTATAAGTCTTGCGATGCTTGGCTTACGGCGTCAGCATCTGCGAGCTGAGAGCAGCACTGACCTTAACCGGAAATGAGAATGATCGGGTTGTTGTACGGGGCTCGTTACAAAAGTAATGGTTTCTATTTTTTTTTAATTCAGAAAGTTGAGGAGCTACAAAGACGGAAGAAGGGCCATTAACGCGAGAACCTTTTGTGCTTCAGAATTTATTTTTCTACGTAGTCACCTCACCACCATTCTCAATGCATTTTTGCCAGTGATGAGCGAGAGCCTTGATGCCTCGGTCGTAAAAGTCAGGGCCTGCTGAGACGGTCCAGTTTTTCATGGCTGCGATAACGGCGTTGTTGCCGGGGAAACGCTGCCTACGTAATGCGCTCTTCAGAGGTCTGAACAAGAAGTCTTACGGTGTCAGGTCGGGACTAGACAGTGGGAGAGACAGCACCATCCAGCTGAACTTTGTCTCACATTCCGCGGTTTTCAAACTTGTGTGTGGTCTGGTGTTGTCGGTTTACGAACGGAATATTTCCCTTTTTTCTGCCCTTACACGGGCAGTCCAGCTCTTCAGATTGGTTAACGTTTCAACGTACAGTAGGGTAACATATCTAGTACCCGTCCACCATGCTAGTAGCCGTCCACTTGGGTTTAAAAACTTCCTGTGTGAATAGTAGCAGTATTATATAGCCGTACATAGGCTTAAACTGTAGGGTACTACTTAGGCTACAGTTTAAGCCTATGTACCGTACGGCTTTCTAGCACTGCTAGTTTTCACACAGGACGTTTTTAAAGCCAAGCGGACGGCTACTAGCATGGCGGACGGGTACTAGACATGTTACCCTAATGGTCAGAGCTGACAGTCGTCCTTGGTTCGAAAAAATGCCGGAGAATGACGCCCTTCATGTGATGGCTGTGTATGGGCGCCCGGGGAGCACTTTTCACTCACATCTCTGTTGCCACTCTGAAATCGACGAACTCATCTCCTAACTGTGCTGATATCAATTGCATCGGATTCTTAAACGTTCGCCAAACCCCGGATAATGTTGATTGGTTCGATTTTTTTTCTGCATCGAGGAATTCAATGGCGCATCTCTGCTCTTCACGTCCATGACAGGTTTTTTCTTAGTGTCACGCCGTCAATATCTGCAACAGAGAGACGAAACTCTCAAGTTGTGAGTGCATGAGTTCAGTCATCATAACAATCCAATTTCCAATCCCTCGGATCCCTTCGGGCACAATAAAAAAATAAGAGGCATTACTTTTGGAACGGCAATGGTAGTTGTCACAACATAGACCTTCCGTCTCTAACGCCCGGTAGCTTTGAACTCTCTGATCGACTGTGGCAGTGCACATTTCTAGGGCCTAGCAAGGATCTATAGCATGAACCAGAGCATGTGGATTTCCCAGTTGAGGTGAGCGTCCCCCCTTTAATTGGTGCTGGTGGTGACCTTGTAGTGGACCCTGCTGCTAAGGCGGACCTTTTGTTGCGTTACTTCGATGGAAAGCAGAGCCGGGATCGGGTACGCATTCCTTTAGCGTGTGACCCGAACCGAGGTTCTCAGGTTTTGCGTTCAGATTTTCTAAAGTGCACCTCTTTTTCTTGACTTGGAACCCTATGTGGGCACCAATCCACCGGGTATATTTCCTATCTTTCTTCGGAAGGTGGCTGGTGTGCTCGCAGCCCCGCTTGCTTCTGCGTTCCGTCGGATGTTACGGCTGGGCTCGTTTCTGGAATGCAGGTGTCGCTTATGTGACGCCTGTTCCGAAGAGCTCTGTCTCATCTCGAACCTCCGACTGTAGACCTATCTTGATCACACCTGTTTTGTCGAAAGTTTACGAGAAGTTGGGTGGCTTTCTTGAGAAGCAGGGTATCCTTCCCCAACACACCATGGTGTAACGTAAGGGCTTGGGAACTTGTGATGCTCTGTTTCACATTTCTCATGTGTTGCAGCTGGCACTTGGTGGGGGTCATGAGGCAAGGTTGGTCCATCTTGACTTCAGTGCTTATTTTGATCGCGTGAATCACCCTCGGTTGCTCCATAAGCAAAGAATGATGGGTATTGGTGGTTCAGTTTTTCGCGGTTTTTAGTCAGTTCTTATTTGCTTGACGCCAATGTGTAGTTGTTGATGGGAAGCGTAGTGAGTTTTTGGATGTTGTTTCTAGTGTCCCACGAGGTAGTGTTCTGGGCCCTTTGTTGTTCGTCGTATATACAGCGAACCTGTTTGATCTTGTTCATAATTTACTTGTTGGTTACACTGATGTTACTTTGCTGGTTGTTTGCAAGACTCCCAGTAATAGGCTATAAGTTTCAGAACCCATTCAGCGTGATTTGGAAGTGATTGATTCCTGGTGTTCTAGGTAGGGGATGAGGCTAAATGCTGGCAAGACTAAGCCCATGCTCGTGTCTAGGTCACGTACAGTGAGACCTGCTTTCCCCACACTCATACTGGATGGTGTGTCACTTCCTGGGATTAATGACTTGGTAATCTTGAGTGTCAGTTCTGATCCAAAGTTGGCGTTTGAGCCCCACATCCTTTCGGTTTCCACACGAGCATTGCAAAAAATCGGTCTTATGCGACGTGCTTGGAGGGTGTCTGGTTCGGTAGAGTTAACACGTCGCTGCTTTAATTATCTGTCCTCCCCTTCTGGAAAACTACTCCTTAGTCTGGGGTTCTGCTGCCGATTGTCGTCTCACTTTGCTTGACAGTGGTTCGCCGATGTGCGTTCATGCTGAATGGTGTTGTTTGTGCCTTGTGATCTGGTGCATTGTCGCAGAGTTTGTGGGGTCTGCGTTCTGCACGAAATATATAATTACCCTAGTCATGCACTGTGTGATTTTCTTCCGAAGCCATTTGTTCGAGTGAGGTATACTTGGCGTACTGGCGCATTTTCGAGTCAATCTTTTAAGAAAATATATGATAGCGGAAGAAAACAGAAAGGTTATTTACAGAGAGGGAGCTCTGGATGATGCATTTCAACATCAAGTTCAATTTAGACTCGTGGAAGCTTGTACAGTATGTTACCTTTGATTGTGCAAATACAATTTTTTTACTTTTATTTTTCAAGATAAGTGTCTAGCTTTAAAGTGGCAATATTTACTAAATGCATGGCTATGTTGCAAATATAAATAGCACTTGTGAAATAAATATTTAGCCATTTGCTAAGTTTATCATGCAATTTGCTTATTTATGAGGTTTTTACTTTTACTTCAGATTATGCATGTTAATAAAAAAACGTCATGAAGAGGAAATAAATACAAGTGAACAGGAATATTTCTATTAAGCGTCCAAAACCAAGAAATTATAACCAAAACAATTCAATAAACACTGAAATAAGTGTTCAGTAGTGGTAAACATAAGTTAATTTTGAACATGACAACCTCCAGTTTCATGATCTTTATAAGGCAATTATCAACAGACTCTGTCAGGTTTGATATTTCAGAGGGTGGAATAGAATCTGCAGCTGTTCTTACTGCATTCCACAGGCTTACTTTACTCGACAACTGCCGACCACCTCCATAGACCTTCCTTTTGATCATTGCCCAGAGGTTCTCAATGAGAGTTAAATCGGGGCTATTCGCTGGCCAGGTCATAATCCCTTTTAATTTAAATTTTCTATCCGAAAGCCAATAAGCAGTGCACCGTGCTTGGTGTGAGGGAACGTTATCGTGCTGAAGTACAAATTAGGATCTGAGTGCGATAGTCTGCTCATCAAGCCATGGAACCAAGTTGGCTTCAAGAAACTGGCAGTACCTTTCTGCATTCAGTTCATCTACTTCTGCCACTTCAAGTAAACCAATAAGGGTGTCATTATCTCGGCCCAAAACATTACACCTCCACTACCTTGTTGACGCTTAAGCCGTGTCTGTTGAGGTCGGTCATGGACGACCCATTCAGACTCCCATCCATCTGGACCATCAAAAGTGGCTCTGCATTCGTCAGTAAATATGACATTGGAGAAATCATTTTGCATGTTTTCTTCAGCCCATTTGACCTTATTTTCTTTAAGAGTTTTTGTTAGAAGTGGTCGTTTAAATGTCTTTCACATTCCCTAGCTTCTGCAGAACCTCATATCTTGTGTTTCTGCTTAGTATTAGGCTCCAGTGTCTTAAAATATCGCCTTACTTATAGAAAGTTGTTTTCTAGCCATAGAAACCTTCAAATGTGGCATATCCCGAGCAGTCAATTTCCTCGGAGAGGCTCTATCCGGAGTTTTCCGGTTGACCTTACCTTCAATTGCATAAGCTCTAATTGTTTGGTGATCACGCTGCAATTCTTTGGAAACTTCGAGTGTTGTCTCACCAGCAGCCAATAACGAGGTCAGTTTGATCTTACCTTCACTGGTTAGACCGCTTTTCTTGCCCACTTTGACTAGAAAGTGGTGTTGTATAACACAGTATAATCTAGCATATCAGCAGAACGCCGTGCATTAAAAAGCAAATGTTGCCAAAACGGGGGCAATGGTTCCGTTTTATTTTTTTCTAATTGTTTTATAGTTACAACATACCTGTGCACTAAATTATTATTAACATTTTAAATGTTTGACGCTTATCGTGGAAAATAAATAAAAAAATTGTATTTGCATAATCAAAGTTAACATACTGTATAAAGTGCATGCATCGTTCAAGGAAACTATTTGCTTAAGCGCTTGGAAACGGACGTCTAACTTGCATTGTACGGTATATCGATTCTATATATGGTGCTCAATTAAACACTAGTCGGTTATTCAATTGCAGAATTTTTGCTCAACTATAATTTGACCATTTCAACAAGGCAGTTCGGTCGTGATCAAATTCTTCTACAGCGGTGCCAATTCTGTGGGTATATATGAGATTTCTCTATATACAGGTAGTGGGCGGGGCTAAGATATGGGCCGAAAAAAATCTCAGAAATACCCATAGAATTGACAAATCTATAGGGGAATTTGGCCACGGCCGAACTGCCTTAGTAAAAATGGTCAGAATATAATGGGACTAATCCCCATAAAGGAGGGAGAATAAGAAACGTATGATATATATAAAGTTGTATATATCGTTATGTGCAAATTAATACATAAATAATCTTTAGATCTTCATTACAGTATCTTAATATCTCCCGTTACTTGGTATGATATTAGGGAGGCTTACTGCATGTGCGACATCGCCACGAGTCGTAACACTAACGCTACACATATTTATTTAAGACAGTTTCAGCGAGGCATACAAGTTACTGTTAGAAGGCAGCTCCCTGCAAGGGAACAAACGCCAAAAAAGATGCTTCGTTTGAGAAAAGTTCTAAATTACTTTAATTAAAGAAAGCAATCAGGCGCACTCCCTGTACGGGTCTCAGTTTCTAGTACATTTAATTAAAGACTGAAGAAGCCAAAGCTAAATAATTTCTCATGAGAAAATAAAGAGATGGACTAATTAAAAGTTAATTGCCTTCCGTGGGTTTCAGTGTCCCCCTTATCGGATAATTGATCCAGTTGCTTCGAAGAATATAAAAGACGTGCCGAAGACTGAAGTTGTTCCGAGCGATAACAGATTACTCACGGAAGATTTTTGAAGTCTTATGCAGTCTAGTGATGGGGCGACTGTTCGCATCCGCACCTTTTTTGAACATCCTTATCTGCGATTGAACTAAGAAACAGCCGCATCCACCAGTGAGCATTTAGGATCATCTGCATCCGCAATGAATGAGGTCCGGATGTGCAGGCTTATCACTGTACAGTGTACACTAAGCTCATCCACAGTGCTTATAGCAGCAGATTGTCATTTAGAAATTTAACTGAAATTTGTGCAAGCGCTGTCCCTGTCAACAAAGCACCATCTCAAGTTTTTTATTAGTTTAGTGCAAAGCTGCCAGCACTTGGTTTTTAAACTAAGATCTTTGTTTTTTAGCTTGGTTTATAGTATTTTAAACATGTTAAATTCGTGGTGTCTGGCTATTTCTGGCAAATACTAAAAAATATAATTATATACGAAGACTGCACAAATTTCAAAATTTATTTATTTTGCAATAGATTAAGACCGTGTAAAGCACATGGTGTGTTATACGCTATACATGGGTTTAGCTGTAGCTATTAGTCCCCTCTGGTCCATAGCTTACTTTACCCAAGAAATTATCATTCGTCCTTTTTTGCATCAAAACTCACCGCTAGTGGGAGCAGCGCCAGACATCGAAATCCGACAGGTGACGCATTACTGTTGCGGTCGAAGTGTTCAGATTTAGCTGCCAATTATCCACATCACGGTCCTTTTTTATTTCTTTAGCAGTAAATGTTCAATGAGATATGAAAATAAATAACTGCCTTTCTCGGGGCGCGGGGGTCGACAGTCCTCGTATACTCGGCACGTTATGGTTCTGTTTCGTTGGCATCGCTGCCTGGCCAAGCAACATGAGACAAAAATAAGCAATCATGTATCACATGGAAACCCAAAATAGATTTGTTGAAAGATCTGGAGAACGGAGGTCCAGCTGGACGTTATAAAGTTAGACTAAATGAAACGAAAAGGGATGAGCAAGTTGTCGTCTATCTAGATATTGACGATGAATAAATGCATGAGGTAGGAGCTCGTTCAGATTTGTTAGTTAACTAGTCATTCCATTGAAGACAGAGTAATGTATAACAAAGTTGTTAATAGACATACATTTTATTAGAGATCTTTGTTTTTTCTTCATATCGTAGGCTTTTTTGAGGCGCCAGCTTGGTTTTTCACTAAATGCAGAGTGCAGACTTAGTCTTGCAGTGCAGTCACTGCAGACTGCAGCAGTAGCACTGGCGACTGTCGAGGCAATTTGTTGCCCCGTGTAGTACGCTAATAGCGCCTTTAGGCTTTAATAAGTTTAGTGTTGCTCAAGCTGCCGTTGTGAAAGGCTGTGTGTGACGGGGCGGCTATAAACTCGTGGAATGGTACATTTTTTTCAATAGAGGTAAACTATTTTGATTCAAACTTTGAATTAACCCTGTTAGACATTTATAACATCCGCATCTGCATCCGCGGATGTTGAGATGGTAACATCAGCTATCACCCCCACGGATGTCAGAAATGTGAAATCCGCCAACAGATCCGCATCCGCGGATGTCCAAAAAATTATATCCGATCCATCACTAATGCAGTTTACATTTACCGCAATTTTTTTTTTAGCATTTTCTATTTTAATGATTATGGTTAATTTTTGCAAGGTTTTAACAAGTTACTTGAGAAATAAATTCATGAGCCTTATTTATTGTATATTCGTGCACGTACAGCTTCCTTCACGCTATCGTTGCAGCTGAATTTGACCAGGGTTTCACAGTTCACTTGGCAAATTATTTAGGAGCCTGAGTAAACAGCGCAATCCATTTGACACAATAAAACTGGACACATATTGCTCAAGAAAATTTCGTACAATAAGGTACTGCTAAGTTATGTTTGCCTAGCCACTGGATAGGCGAATACAGGAAGTAACTATGTAAAACGCCACATGGCGTAAGACCATCATTTTCCCCAGCTTACTTTACCTCGTGCACTTTGATACACCCACCCACTTGTGTGGATTTCACTTGTTTACCGACATACTGTATGCTTCTTCCCTTCCTCCTCCTCCCACATCCAAATACCCATTCAGTGGCAAGGGAGGCCTAAGCTAACGTACGTATGTGATAATGAGCAAAACCTTCTCATTTCCTGAGGCATTCCTGAGACCGCGCTTAGGGTTTGTTATTCCCTTTGGACGCGCATGCTCTAATACAGCGGCAGAATGTAATACCACCAGGGCTCGCGAGTGGCAGACTGCTGCAATGGAGCACAAACGTGGTTTTCTTTCCTCTTTGCATTATGCATTTACGCTGAGGAGATATTTGCTTAGTGTGGTGTACAGAAAAACTCGAATTCGTTTGCCTAAGTCTCGTGACTTTATCCTAATATGACTGTTCTTGTGCTGCACGGATAAACTTGAATTCTTTTTACCTCGGGTTACCCTGTAACAAGAAGTCCTACGCTTTTGTCTGCTGTTGTTGTGTACTCTCTGCTACGGTGGAGTGATCTGGCGTCAGCCGCAGGCAATATCCTAGCAAACAATTGTACTTTCGTGGTAGAGCAGACCAGAAGCTGGCTGGCTTGTGCGTTTACATTATTATTTTTTTTTTTGCTAGGAAATCCCGAGGAGAAAGTCAGAAGTTAAGTTTCAGCATGCAGCGATATTAATTTAGTCGCATGTCAGAATGTGACAGAAATTCCATGTTTTAAACATTTCATGCTTCCTCCATGAATTGCTCAGCCGCTTGCACATGTTCATTCACTGTAAAGTTATCGTAGCCATCCACGACTCCCTAATGCAGCGATCCTTCACTGATGAGCAAAGTCAAAAGTCAGACGCTTTTGTTCATGCCGTCATAATTCCTCTTCATGAAACAAAGTATTCCTTTGGATGGCCAGCAACACAGTCCTGCAGGTTACGTTGCCGTAGCCATTAATCATTCTCATTCATTGTGCTGGCACTTTAAATTTGTATGTTTCTATGAGGCTATTCGTCTGATACCTTCTAAGGGCATGGATTTGCAACCCAAATTGTTGTCATACTGCCCTAAAAACAGTTTCCATAACCCATATTAATCTTGCTTGCTTCTGTTTTTATATAATTTCAAATCAAATTGTTGAAGACGTTCACGATAAGGACCTGCACGTAAATTCCACTTCCAAATGATGCCTTCCGCAAGGTATCAGTAAAAACACAAATATTAATGTTCGTGCACCCGTGTCTATCTGTTCTGGGACAGTGACATGGACTGCCCGGGTTAGAACAGCGATGTTCTTTTCTTTATTGGATCTGTCCGACAACCGGAAGACGTAACGAAAATTCTTAATTGTGTAGGGATTTAACCAGGACGAAAAAGCGGAAAGACCAGTAGAAGTTGATTATTAGTATTGCTAATATTGATTTGCTTTAATTGCTTCAAGGAACCGGTAATTAAATGTTATTGACTGATGGGAATCCGTCACGCATGAAATGAAGAGCAGGACAATACAATGTCATTCTTGATATAACTTTGATGACAGTTGGGTAGGATATTGCATAATTTACATAAAAAATGTAATTGTTTTCAGATTGGTAAAGTAGAGCCCGGACATTAAGCAACAACGGGTTAAGCGCTTTAAGCAGTAAGAATAAGCAAGTATAGCATCCAAAATAAGCGCTTATGTTGACGAATTTAGGCATTGTACTTTAGGCGGGGAAAAAAATACAGAGCAAAATAAGTACCAACATTTTCCTATTACAAGCGGTTAAATTTCAAACATTTTTAGAGCCATGTCAATACGAAAAACTACTCCAAGCGGCCATTATTAGGGGCATAGAGCTTCGGCGTTCCGCTCCAGGTAACAAAAAGTAACACCCATCATGGAATTAGCCTTTTTCACGCTGTAAGCTAACAAATTTGCCTCAATTAGTTATTGAAAGTTTGAGTGACTTAATGGAAAGAACATTTAAAATTATTATCAAGATAAGCAACAGTTGCAAAAGCTAGTTAGAAATTGTAAGTGAATTTCGGTTCTTCCCACGGTCCTTTTACTTCTTTGCAGAGTTGTGCCACAGAGCTACGTAAAGTGCATGCAGTGTCTTCAGGCGTCTTGTTGTGACCACCTTGCGGATCATTCCGCCTGATTCCGCACGATCCGTGGGTTTTTGTGACCACCTTTTGACGTGATTCTAATGGCAATCAACCGTGATCATCGGTGAAAATTGATCACATCGTAATTTCACACTCGGGCTGATCATGCGTGATGAAAGAGAATAATTCCAGCACTTAGACAAGCAAAAATTCAAAATTTGAAATGCTGAGTTCGTGATGGTTCTTAAATTTAGGGACAAATTGATTAATATAAATATGATTGTTTGTATTACTGACTTCAGAATTCTAGTTTCGTTATAGCGTGGACACACAATTGCAAAAATTGCTCAGCATGCAGCTTTTCCTTTCGGCCGTTTTGTTGCCGTGACTACTACTCATGGTGTATGAATGTCAGGCTAAAACAGTGCGTCAGTTCAACTTCTAACTAACGCAGAAGTAGGAGGTATTCTAAAGCTTCACGATTGCTGCTGCTGCAAAAAAAAAAAAAAAAACACTCATACCCTATAGATTCTTTTCAGTCGGAGCCGAGCTATTCGCTGCAGCCCAATCGAGTAGTTAGTTGCGTTTCAATGTAACTTTGACCTGCGTTTGCCCACGCTCTTACTGTGCATGTTCAAAATGCATAAATATTACTAGTTCACTTATTCATCGCCTACAAAATAAATAAAAATTTCTAATAATCCATTCCCCACCGTCTTTTGTGTAATACGATAGGAATCAAAATTTTGAAAATAGACATGGCGTCTCTGGTTTGTTTTCGAAATCATTGGCTGTTCTTGTGTTTCTCAGTAATCATGATGATCATGATCACGATCACGGTGATTCTGATCACGAATGTGGCCACAAAAAGACGCCATATGTACGCGCTGTTCTCATATGTTGTTGGCTTTTTACGCACAATAAATAGGTAGGTAAAAGAT
>LQNS02000210.1:12435203-12456340 GCA_001587735.2 Parhyale hawaiensis
TCCCTCTGTCACAGCCTCCCTTCCCTCTGTCACAGCCTCCCTTCCCTCTGTCACAGCCTCCCTTCCCTCTGTCACAGCCTGCCTTCCCTCTGTCACAGCCTCCCTTCCCTCTGTCACAGCCTCACTTCCCTCTGTCACAGCCTCCCTTCCCTCTGTCACAGCCTCCCTTCCCTCTGTCACAGCCTTCCTTCCCTCTGTCACAGCCTCCCTTACCTCTGTCTCAGCCTCCCTTCCCTCTGTCTCAGCCTCTCTTCCCTCTGTCTCAGCCTCTCTTCCCTCTGTCACAGCCTCTCTTCCCTCTGTCACAGCCTCTCTCCCCTCTGTCATAACCTCCCGCATATGTGGCCCTCAGCAGCCGTACCCTCACCTCCCCGTCATATAGCCCTCGGTCGGCCCGCACACCCTCAGTCAGAGCGACTCTCTGGTGCAATGAGCAGCTGGCCGCCGCGTCTCCGGTAATTCAGGGCCGTCTTTTGTTCCCGCTGTAGGGCACACAGCCCCCTAACTCGTCTCGCGGTACCGGACCTCTTGTTTCCTAAGCACGTGGGTGTTCTCTGTGTTATAGGGGCGTCTTTGTGAAGCCCTTGCAGTTCATCAACTAGTGAGTTAACAGGAAAGTCATCATCGTTGCCCGAATATCGGTTTCACTTTTTAGCGGTTTCGCAGGTATGTCATCGTAATCAGTAAAACAGCAGGTGTCACAAATACTTTGATGTGTTAGTTGACTCTGCCAGGTGATTTACACTGGAACTTCAGGTTTGCATGGATATTTCTTTTCTTCTTTGCGTTTTAGGGTTGCAGAAACTCACTCTCTTTGCGTTATTCGTATGTGAAATCTAGATATCACTGTCTTGTAGTTTTTATATCGCTGATATTAGAAATGGCTCGGTGTGATATCACTACACAGCGACTTATATCAGCGTAATAAATCCCCCATCAGTCTGCTTTGCTGAACATTATTTCAACAGTGGACTATTCGATCGATGTCCCTTTTGAATAATAAGAAACGCAGCTACGAGAATGAAAACTAGTTTACACTGGTCCTAGTCAATCTTGGAAATTGCCATTGTTTACCGAGCTAAGTATTGAAAACTGCCTTTTCTTTATGAAGGTACGTTATTATTTACTATACATCGAATTCTGTGCTTGTATTGAACCGTCTAACGTTACCGTTCGATAAATATGAAGTTAATGAAATTGGGAATATATAGACTTGAGCACTCTCAGAGTGCATACCTCCACCAAGTAATGCAACGTTAACGACACATTCATATTGGTTCTGAAACTAATTTAATTTTATCAGGACGTCGAACACATAAACGAACGTACCAATCATCTCGAAAATTTTATCTTTTATGTCCTTTAAAACTTGTAATACTTCTTGCAATGATCATACATGTCAGTTTGGAATTTTTGGAGTTATTTGCTAACAAATATAAAATCAAACACAGAATCAAACAAACAGACGAACAAACAGATCATTACATCATCTAAAAAATTGGTCATTTACTCTACTGAAGTAAATTTCATAAAAATCCACCCAAAACTTTTTCACTTATGACATTACGAAAAAATAGGCGGACAAAGAAGCAGATGAACATATCTTCACCAAAAGTTAATCATCTATTCCTAATAACATACCTAACTATCCCTGTAAATTTTGTAAAGATCCGTTCATAACTTTTTGAATTATCTTGGTGACAGGCAGATAGACCAACACATAAACTCAACGAAAACGTAGCTTTCATGGTTAAGATAATTATCAGATAAGCTTAATTTAATGAATATTTTAAGTGAAGCCGGTTACTACGACTAGAACAAATGCACATACTGTGACTTCGACTTAGCGTCCGTAATATGTGAGGGGAAATTCATTGCTATTCTTCACGTCGGACGAATCTGAGGCTTTTATGTTCTTTTTTATGGTTTGCTTTGTCTGGTCCCTGACATGTTGCATTTTGCAATGGACTGTTTTATAATCTACGTATTTTATTTATTACTAAATATTACGTGAGGGAACTGTGCTTGGCGGATTAATGGGTCATGCTGTCTAGCCTTAGAGAAGAGCTGCTGTTTCTTCTTGATTTCGACCCGTTAGCCCTGTGGGACGCCCATCTTTCCATCCTTCCTTCTAAGTTCGCTTTGTTTCTGTCGCTCATTTTCTTACTCATTGCAGTTTCTGCTGCTCCTGATATCCCTAATCATCTACTCCCCTCAGTTCCACACTAATATTTCTCCTTCTTCGCTACTGAATGCAATGAAAACTGTGGTAAGGGAGGTTTTATCTGAGAATAGCTAGAGTTTTGACAAAAATACAAAGCCCGCAAGACAGCACCACCTCCACATGGGTGTCAGAGCCCCGTTGACCCCCCACCACCGCAACACGGCTCCCTAGGTGCGGACACGCGTGTAGAGCCCCGTTCACATTGAGGTCTGTGCAGCGCGTCGCCAAGCACGAGGGCATCATCACCTTGGGATTTTTTCTCACGACATTGTCAGTTGCCTTAATGTTGGAGTTTTGAAAATCGTTCGAAGAACAAATTAAATCATGAATAAATACGATGTATGTATAAAAGTCGTCTTTTTTAATCTATCAGCATTAGGATAAAAAGCAGTAGAAACCAATCACAGTCGCGCAGAGTAAAAAAAAATGACCCGACTTATGCCAATTCTCTACTTACAAATGAGAACTTAGTTTCTATTTCTAAATTGGATATTAAATAGATAGCAGTCTCTATTTAACTTCCAATTTACTCGAGATCACTTTCTAACCCTACGACCAGTAGTGTCGCGATTGAAACATGCGGGTAGCTAACTGGTATCAAGCGGGCCATGGTACGCACAGTGACCGTGATTGGTTTTATCGGTTGCTCTCTGAAATATTTATCAAAAGTTTCGTTTACGTAGGGCTTGCTGATTGCATACATATTATTGAATCCGAAAAAATATCAGCTGTTTTAATAGCCGTAGAAAATTCGTCACAAAGTGGCAAGATGTTAGGAAAATTCCCTAAGAAATGCCTAACTTGCGCTGGGCCCCGCGCTGCCGCCGTGCATCACAATGTTCACTTGGCTTGAGGAGGCAGTAATAATATTGATGAGCTACCCCTGGTAAGACCTTGTATAGGTTACCTTAGCAGTCAACACAATACTACTAGAGATATTTTTTTCTCAGAAACTTTGCTTTTCCTCGGTTTCTTATGCTGTTCTTCTCAGTCCTGCTACTCCCGTGCGCTAGTTTACGCGATATGACTGCGTGTCGACTTTTTCCTTCTCTATTTAGACTGTAGGTTACCCCATGAGTAGGATACTATACAGCGTAACAGTAAAAGTACTGATACGTTTGTTTAGTTTGTCACGTATACGAGCAATACCGTGCTCCCGTAATAATTACCACAGCTGCGTTGGCTGCGTGGCTCATTAGAGCAAAACCTTGCCGCCCCCTCACCTCCTTATGCTAATTGCTGGAAGTTGGCTGCCTATGGTCATATATAAGAAGGGCGCCCGACGACCGTATTGGAAGTTCCTGCATCTGTTGTGTTGCTGAACACAAATTGCGACTCCTTGCAGCCACTCGCATCGGAATAGAGTGCAAGCGTCATCGATTGGCACGGTGAAGCCGAGTAAAGCCTGGCGCACTAGGCCTGGTTTGTCCGGACTAGGAACTGTTACTTTAACTTTGATTAGGAGGCTTTCATTAATTTGCATGAGAATGCTGTATTCCTAATAAAAAAAACTCTTTATGTATTCATTTCGTGTCCGCTCTTGAGGAAATAGGCGAAAAATAGGCCAAGTTGCAGTTTTCGTAATCAAGTTTCGTTTCCATGGAGATCGATGACAAGGTTGCAGAAGAAGGCTTAAGTAAAATCCTTGTATCTTTATTATGTGAATGCGTTTCTTGCCACGTTGGAGATTTTGGTAATCCTGTTCCCTTCTGATGAAATTCAGTAGGCAATAGTTTGGCCATGTTGAAGAAGGCTAAATTTGGAACACGGTACTTATCGTTATTAATATTCGATGCAGGTTTAGCTCATCTAGCTTTTCTTGCCGTTCTCGTTGAGTCTGATGCTCATTACTTTTTCTTAGCATCGAAATTATATATATATACATATTTTTTTGGTTTACGATGTACACATTTAGGAGAAAATCAGCGAAGCGTAGAGAAACAGATTTTTTCCTGTGTAGTAGACGCAGTAATTCTTTATTCCAACTTCTTGGGTCGGAAAATTCGTTCTGGTGAAACTATCTCACTGTGTATTCTGGATACGCAGCACAAATGGAATTCAGTGATATTTCTGCGCTTACTAATGCAGTTTTTTTTGCGTGTCATCTAAGGGAGGGAAGGAATGTGCTGAAGACGAATTGAAGTGTCTGCTCAGTAGAGAGTACGCATCTTTTGCGATAAGTTCAGTTGGCCATCGTAGCGTTTTCCTTTACATACATATTAATAACGAAAGTATAATATCAATGAAGAAGTGCCACCACAAGTTTTTTGCTGTCATTTTTGACAGTGCTGGTCCACTGGTTTTCTAATAAAAGTAATTGAATCTATATTATTAATAGCGTTGTTCCTTCGTGTGTTACACTCTTCACCAGTAACAAATAACAGGAAATTAGTTATATAGTTCAGTTGTATCCATGATACGGAAGATGAAGTCAGACTGGGTTGCTTGAACGTACATGTTAAATGTGAAGGTGATATGGGCAACACAGTTGGATAATGTCACATATATATTTCCATTCTGTACAGGCAATGTTGAATATAGATTTCAAAGCAAAGGAGCTGGTGATGGTGACCCACACGGCCAGGAGTGAACGGGGACATAGAGCGCGTTATCTGTATATGACCAACTAAGTAACACTTGACTTTTGCGAAAGGAAAAAAAATGGTGATAACGATCCATCGGGTCACGGGCAGTTTAGTATGCTATAAAACTTGATTTTTGTTCATTACTGTAGAATTTCCAGGGGTCCAACCTGAAAGGCCCCCTAGACCTTGAAATTTTCACTGGTGCTTCTAGTAAAAATTGTTTGTCTGCTGCAGCGTTTATGTTTACCAATGCGCAAACTTCATTTAGAAAAGTTTTAAGCCCATTCATGCAAAATAGTTATTTTTTCAAGTGGTCCTAAATGTCCTGAGAAATTCGATGAGAAGCACAAGTAAAAATTTAGTTTCCCACGACGCGCGTTTCGCTGTACCTCAGCTCAATAGGTG
This sequence comes from Parhyale hawaiensis, assembly GCA_001587735.2. Classification (NCBI taxonomy): domain Eukaryota; kingdom Metazoa; phylum Arthropoda; class Malacostraca; order Amphipoda; family Hyalidae; genus Parhyale; species Parhyale hawaiensis. The sequence goes on from LQNS02000210.1 coordinate 12,440,418, forward strand.
GGAGGCTCAAAGTTGGTCAAATTTAATTCATTGGAATTTTATGAAAATTTTGGCTGGTTATCACAGGAAGCTGTTGCTATGAAACAGTTTTCGAAAGCAATATGCCATTTTCAATCCAGCAAAGGTTTCTTCAATTTTAGAATACTGTCCGTTGCTTTGACACTAATTTCTGTTCGAAATACTCACAGATGCAACGGGGTGACAGGTCACCGTCTGTACGAGGTTCATAGGTTGACACGTCTGCATGGTAGACTTCAGATTGAAAATGACATTTATAGCTTTCGAAAACTCTGTTTCATAGCAACAGCTTCCTGTGATAACCTGCCAAAATTATCGCAAATATTCCAGCGCATTAAATTTGACCAACTTTGAGCTTTTAGCCTGGTGAGCTGAGGTACAGCGGAACGCGCCTCGTGAGAAACTAAATTTTTATTTGTGCTTCTCAACGAATTCATCAGTATCATATTTAATGCCATCTCATGACATATATAACAGGATCCATAGAAACTAACATACATTGCATGCATGCATGCATTTACTGAGCAGAAGCCCGTTAGCTGAAGCAATTGCATGCCATTAATCAGCGTTGTTTGTACTGATTTCGTTTCGCCGAGTTAAATTTCACGCACATATGTAAAGAATGAACTGAGAATATTTTGTATTCCTAAATATAGTGCACTGTCTAAATCGTACGTACTCTCAAAGCCAGTTAGATCACTGTACCGGATGTCTCAAAAAAATGTTACATTTTCAATTGGCTGCTGTTTCAATACGCATCAAAGAAAAGAATAGATCCTATATGGGTTGGGAATGTATCTTACATACCAAAACACAGTGGCCAATTGAAAATGTAATATCTTTTTTGAGCCACCCAGTAGTATACTCAAGGAGATTCTAATAGAGATTGAAGCTCCTTGAGTATACTTAAATGTATTGCAGTTGAGGGAATATTTGGATGATAGCCATTAATTTATACAGGTTGCATGAAGTGGAACATTCTCGGTGTATGACGGACGCGGGTCCAGTCGCTCAGCCCGCCGCTGCCTCAATGCAATGCATAAATTAAATTAACGATTGCGGCACGTATACAGCTCGATATTTCACCGTATATATGTTCCTTAAATGGATCCAGATGGTATAGTTCAGAGTCTCCTATTGTGCGTTCAAAGTTTTCGCTTTATACAGACAATGACGTGACTTGCTGCGTTACGAATATAGAAGAAACTGTACCATTTGACATGGCGGTGTCTTGACAAGAACATTGAAGAACGCAGAATTGGCACCCTACTTGTCCAAATGCTTCTGCTTGAAATAAACTAGCAGTGTCGACACACTGCTTTACACTATATTCCAGTCGTACCGTTTGCTTCTATCTACCTATACTCAGTTCGCTCCTTACCCTTTCAGTCCGAAAACACTGCTCTTGCTATGAGGTTCTAAAAGAAGCTCTCAATAGACACTCTCATTCTAGTCACTTGAGCTTCACCTCCAGTTTTATTCTGTCAGTCGTAAGGAAAATATAAAACCGCTGACTTCGCACTTGTTGTAAAATTGTTTCAATTTCCAGCGCGGGAAACAACGCACTGGTTTCAATAATTCAAACGCTGATGAGAGATCTGAAGTTCTCGGCGGAAACGAAAGGGTTAACCATCTCAGGGGCATAGAAAGGACTATAGGCCCTAGGGCTACGTTAGTTTGATTCGCCCATCCTATGTTATGGGGAGTCGTACCCCGAAGGGATCCAACAGGTACTTTAGCCCTTGATTGGCCTTCGGATATCTTTCTTTCGTGCCCACTGTGCTGTCTCCCATTTTCATACTCCAATCGATGATGAATTTTTTCTGCTTTTCCTCTTCTCTCCTAATAATAATATAACTTTAATTAAGAACACAATGCATTTAAATCTCCTAGAAGTTGTTTTAGCTATGCTGAAATTAGTACATTATGATAGTCAACGAAAAGCCGTGCAAATACTCATAGGCGTACGGGGTGACGTTTGCTTGCGGGGGGAGGGGAGGCAAGCCCCAATTTGCCCGAATTTTAGAAATTTTAAGAACTTTTCTAATTTGCTGTATATCTTAGTGAAAACCATCAAATACTAACTGATATCTGATAAATACAGGGGCAACATTAAGAAGAAAGTACATCATGGGCCTGAAACTTATGGTGGGGCGATTCTTTTTTTTTTTTTTTTGTAGACGCAATTTTCCATTTATCCTTGGCTGCTGTTACACTCTTTGCTTCCTGGTGTAAGCGTATTTGAGTTACCTGCGCCACAGCATATTATATTCAACCTCGTTGCCTGGCCGTAGCGATGCTACCTGAAAATATAACCTACGATGCTATGTGATGATGCAGCAGTGGCATTACTGGTAGCGCATCACATGCTACAAGTTACCAGAAATTCCAGAATGATGAATAACTCTCAACAAGAAAGTTTTTCTGCGCACTTTCAGATTTTTCAGCTAATACATGGTAACTTGGATGCGCTGAATACGAAAAACCGTTTCTCTGTGACGGATAAGTATTTTGTTGAGCAGATTATAAACAGGCTAAAATTTGACACTATTATGCGTAATCTATTGGGTCGTGAAAGTCGATTAAAGCCAAGCCCACTCGATTTGACTTGTTCACAACTTTATACTGGTGCGCTGGCTCCGACCGGGGGATTTGAGTTTCAGGTTGTTGACATGTAGGTAATAGATTATCTGTGAGACTGCCAGAAGCGCAATAATACACCATAAAATGGAGCTTTAAATGGCTTAATATAATTATGATTTGGTTGTTTCCAAGATTCGCAATTCAATTCAAAGTGACGATGTCGAAGTTCCTATATACAGTTCCGTACGAATCAAGTCCAGCGAGCTTGGCTTTCATTGACTTTAACCACCCAATCGAACTCATCCAGGATCAGAAAGGCACTGACCAAGAACGAAAATAGCTTAGATCTAAGTATATTCAACCGATTTACAGTTTTATCAAGGCTCTGATTCCAAATTTCACTTTGGTTTCCCTAAGTCGATTCAACTTTCCCAGCACGTGTTTTTACGTGTTCGTGTTTGTAGTAACATAGATAGCCTAAGTACCATACTGGTAGGGGTATTTTCGCTTCATGTAATTTTGAAAATAGCTATCGTAATGCACGTGATGTTCAGATCCTATACGTCAAGTTATAACTTTTAATAGGTCAATGTTTCTTTTCAGCAAAATGATATGGTTTCAGCTAGAGAGATGTTCCAGGATTACGTCCGTTGTAATTTGCTACATCTTCCTCGAATATAATGTCATTTATCACAGGAATCCAGTCCATAAACCTTATAGCGTACTTACTCTATTTACTATGGACTAATATTGTACAGAATCTGATAGAATTGGAGATATCATATTTTTTTATCATCAGTGTAGAACTAAATCCTGGCATGATGCCGAGAAGTTGGTGTCATTTTCGTTTTCAGGGCATCGAAATTATACTCGATCAGCGACGATCATCAGAAGAACTGGGACTATCTACAAAAACAGTTTTTTCTATACCAGTGTATTATTTTTGTTAAAACTTCGATTGATGACATAAGGTTTTATTTCAACTGTGATTCAATTCCTATTATGAACATGATATTCGTCACAGTAGATGTAAGAAAGTACAGCAAGTGAATTTATTCTTTCATGACATCCGCGAAGCTATATTCACCTGAAAAAAAAATTGACCTGTTGTTAGTCATAGCTAAAGTGTGATAGATAACCTCAACATAATTTTTACTATGATAGCTACTGCCACATTCATAGGCAAAAATACACGTGCAAGTAAATTTAAAATGAAACCACGTGGCGATAGTTCAGAAACTTGACGTGATTGAGGGAAACTAATGTGATATTTGAAACAACATATCGATAATAACTTAAATCAGTTAGAGCTATATTACCTCTATTAAGTTTTCGACTAGTGAATAAACGATTTTTGCTAGTAAAGCTAAAAAAAACCTGACCTGATAAGAGAAGCGGGTGTCATTTTGTATGTAGTGCTTCAGAATTTTCGCCTGCAGCATTTTAAAAAAACTTGAACAATGATTTGATCGTTGACTAGGGCTATAAATCACTCTGACCTATAAGGATCGGCATTCTCAAAAATGTGCCGATGCCCCAAAACTGCCAATTCTCACCGATGCCGATATCCTCTAAAAGTCCGATACTTCCCATTGCCGATTAATTGGCCCACCCCTAAGTAAAACCATTATATTTTAATAGGATTCTTCCCAGAAGGAGATAAGAAGTCGATGCAGATGTGATAGTACTCGCATCATCGCATGTGCTTCACAAACTATGGAATTGAAGGTATCCTCATGACCAGCGTTTTATCTAACAACTTTTTCCTGGCAACTTTTTTCTTGAAAGCTTCTTGGCCGATATTGATGATTCTAGTCCCCCCCCCTCCATAAGTTGTAAATCAATTTACTCCTACGCGCCCATACAACCTTGTTAGGGTTAAAAAAAAAAGGCTCATCCTATGCGTCAATTTTTTATTATGGGGCCAATAAAAAAATTCATTTAAAACACTATCTTCCCATTCCCGAGAAGCAAGCACCATTCGTTTCTCCGAAAATTCCTCCATATACTGTCAGGGCTTAACAACATAATTTGATCAGTTTCATACTTTTTCTTGCAAACTAATACAAACTCAAAAAATTCTAAATTTTATAACGACCCATCAATTCAACCCTAGGCACATCTGCAACTCTGTCGGGGTTAAAATGGTGCTTGGCACTCGAGAGGGATAAGATTTAGTGTTTTAAATATTTCCATTGACCAAGTAATAAAAAAATTGGCACATGGAACAGCCCCATATCATCCCTGTTTTTAAACCCTGACAGGGTTTTATGGGTACCTAGGGGTAAATTGATAGTGGGCGCAGCTAGAGCTTAAAATTACAATTTTTTTCTAAGACCAAAATCGCCGCAGAAGTTTTCGACAAAAAAGTGGGAAACAAAATTTCGCTAGCTGAAACGCTGGTCTACAAGACATGCTGCTCAGTATGCACATCGATCGTTGAAACATGTATGGACATGCATATAACATAATTACGTAATCTTCCAATGTCAGGGTTGAATGTGCATGGTTTTCTGGTAAAGTGGTAGTTTTATCAAATAACTAATCCTGATTACCAGTCCTCTGCCGAACAATATTTGTACTACTACTACTACTACTACTGCTATTACTAGAATATCACTGAAATTTTCTTATTTATGATCTCATCCTCATTGCTCTCATAAATTTTGATTTTTACGTCTTTATAAAATGCTTGAATATCCCACGCCATTTGCCCGATTTCAGCAGTTATCCGAACTCAGAGAGGGCAGTTGTCCCCCCCCCCCAGCCCCCCTGGCTCGTAAGCCTATGCAAATACATTGCCATACTTTCCATCGGAGTACAGTGCAAAAGTATATAGGCCTACTAAGAGCTAAATCTGTGTGCTCGAATAAGCTCTAGACGTAGCACGCCGTCGGTGTTTATCTAACTTTGCATATACCTAATAAATTAATCGCACTGGGCATAGCGTGGACCAGCGATTTAGAGAACTTACGTGTTCGGTTCTCCTGCAGGCATGAGGTATCCGCACTCTGCAAGAGCACTTCATAAGTTTTTTTAGCTTCTGTTGAGCAGTATATTATGCGGAGGTTTGTTTCGTACTCACCCGACTCATTCGTTCTGCGTACTCGAACTAATCTGTTAATCTTTCTGCCTTGCTCTTCCTATTCTTCTGCTATTTGCTCCTTCAATTCCTGGTTTTCGCTAAAGGTTCCTTTCTCCTTTTACTTTTTGAATCGCTGCAGACTTCGTGGGCACTGGAGCTTGCACTAGGCTAATACAAAGAAAAATGACTAATAACGCAACATTTGTCTATCACGCTAGCTGCTGCACTGCAATCATTCTAAAAACGGATTCACACGATAGTAAATCGGTGTCCTCAGTTCCGCACTAGAGAAACACCATGCAGTAACATTACTTGAGGTACTTGCTGAGCAAACTGACGACGACTAATATTTATTTCAGTAAGATTTTCGGTACACAAGTCCAGTTGTGTTTACGATGGTTCAACATAGCGTTCGGACGATTAGTTGAGAACCCATTTCACTGTTGTGTGAACTTGGCCTAAAATAGGCCTAAACGCCTAAAATAGGCCTCTTCAAAACAAGTTGCTTACAACATTTTGAAAACCGGTCAAATTGACGGGCCCGATGGTATCAAGCGCCTACCCAAGAGTGTAACTGTTACTGTAATATCTATTATATTGCTNCGCCTACCCAATATGCGGTATTTGAATACTGCACAAGTAGTTTCTCTGTTGAAACGCCTGAGTTGCGGCTACGGAGGTTAAACAAAATATATAAAAATAATAATAATCCAATCGCTCAATCGATCCAATTTGGGTCGTGAAATCCCTCCGATAATTCAATTCCTATTATGAACATGATATTCGTCACAGTAGGTGTAAGAAAGTACAGCAAGTGTAACTATTCTTTCATGACGACATCCGCGAAGCCATATTCAGCTGAAAGCCGTTTGACATACGATTAGTCATAGCTAAAGTGTGATAGATAACCTCAACATAACTTTTACTATGATAGCTATTGCCATATTCATAGAAAGCAAAAATGCATGTCCAAGTAAACTTAATATGAAACCACATGGCGATAGTTCAGAAACTTGACCTGATTGAGGAAACCAATGTGATATTTGAAATCAGCGTATCGATAATAACTTGAATCAGTAAAAACTACATTACCTTTATTTAGTTTTTGACTAGTGAATAATCGATTTTTGCTAAGAAAAAAAAAATAAAAAAAAAAACTGCCCTGATACAGAGAAGCGGGTGTCATTTTGTATCTAGTTCTTCATAATTTTGGAATACAGCAGTTAAAAAAAAACTTGAACAATGATTTGATTGTTGACTAGTGCTATAAATAACTCTGACCTATGAGAGTCGGCATTTGCAAAAATGTGCTGATGCCCCAAAAATGCCAATTCTCACCCATGCCAATATCCTCTAAAAGTCCGATATTGTCGATTAATTGGCACACCCCTAAGCAAAACCATTATAGTTTAATAGGATTCTTCCCAGGAGATAAGAAGTCAATGCAGATGTGATAGTATACTCTCATCATCGCATGCGTTTCAAAAACTATACAATTGAAGGTATCATCAAGACCAGAGTTTTATCTTACAACTTTTTCCTTGCGACTTTTTTCTTGAAAGCTTCTGGGCCGATATTGATGATTTTAGTCCCCCCATAAACTGTAAATTTAAGCCCGACCTGCGCTCACTATCAATTTACTCCTAGGCGCTCATACAACCTTGTTAGGGTTAAATAAAGGGAAAAATGGGCTTATCCCATGCGCCAATTTTTTTTATTATGGAGGCCAATGAAAAAATTCAATTTAAACACTATTTTCCCATTCCCGAGAAGCAAGCACCTTTCGTTTCTCCGAAAATTCCTCCATATACTGTCAGGGCTTAACAACATAATTTGATCAGTTTCATACTTTTTCTTGCAAACTAATGCAAACTCAAAAATTCTTAACTTTATATCCACCCATAAATTTAACCCTAGGCACATCTGCAACTCTGTCGGGGTTAAAATGGTTCTTGGCACTCGAGAGGGATAGGTTTTAGTGCTTAAATTAATATTTCCATTGACCCAGTAATAAAAAAAATTGGCACATGGAACAGGCCACTTCATCCCTTTTTTCTAAACCCTGACAGGGTTGCATGGGTACCTAGGGGTAAATTGATAGTGGGCGCAGCTAGAGCCTAAAATTACAATTTTTTCTAAGACCAAAATCGCCGCAGAAGTTTTCGACAAAAAAGTGGGAGACAAAAAGTAGCTAGCTGAAACGCTGGTCTACAAGACATGGTGGTCAGTATGCAATACTGTGTTTCTACATCGATCGTTGAAACATGTATGGACATGCATATAACATAATTACGTAATCTTCCAATGTTAGGGTTGAATGTGGTTTTCTGGCAAAGTGGTAGTTTTATCAAATAACTAATCCTGATTACAAGTCCTCTGCCGAACAATATTTGTACTACTACTACTATTACTAGAATATCACTGAAATTTTCTTATTTATGATCTCATCCTCATTGCTGTCATAAATTTTGATTTTTATGTCTTTATAAAATGCTTGAATATCCCTCGCCATTTGCCCGATTTCAGCAGTTCTCCGAACTCAGAGAGGGCAGTTGCCGCCTCTCCCTCCAGCCCCCTTGGCTCGTACGCTATGCAAATACATTGTCATACTTTCCATAGGAGTACAGTGCAAAAGTATATAGGCCTACTAAGGGCTAAACCGGTGTGCTCGAATAAGCTCTAGACGTAGCACGCCGTCGGTGTTTATCTAACTTTGTATATACCTAATAAATCGCACTGGGCAGAGCGTGGCCCAGCGATTTAGAGAAGTTAAGTGTTCGTTCTCCTGCAGGCGTTGGGTATCCGCACTCTGCAAGGGGACTTCATAAGTTTTTCTAGCTTCTGTTGAGCAGTATATTATGAGGAGGTTTGTTTCGTACTCACCGACTCTTTCGTTCTGCGTACTCGAACTAATCTTTTAATCTTTCTGCCTTGATCTTACTATTCTTCTGCTATTTGCTCCTTCAATTCCTGGTTTTCGCTGAAGCTTCCTTTCTCCTTTTACTTTTTGAATCGCTGCAGACTTCGTGGGCACTGGAGCTTGCACTAGGCTAATACAAATAAAAATGACTAATAACGCAACATTTGTCTATCACGGTAGCTGCTGCACTGCAATCATTCTACAGACGGATTCACACGATAGTAAATCAGTGTCCTCAGTTCCGCACTAGAGAAACACCGTGCAGAAACATTACTTGAGGTACTTGCTGAGCAAACTGGCGACGACTAACATTTATTTCAGTAAGATTTTCGGTACACAAGTCCAGTTGTGTTTACGATGGTTCAACATAGCGTTCGGACGATTAGTTGAGAAAACTCACAATTTTTTTGTGTGAACTTGGCGTTATGTCTGCACACACGTTCGCTTTGAACCAAAGAACTGGACAGCTCCTGCGCTGCTGCCTCGTCTCCTTTCGCGGGAGTTACTGGCTCAGCCGCGTTCTTTTTCCGCTCGTCGATTTGCATGCATTGCGTTATTGAGCAGACCGCATGCGCCTCGTTCTATTCAAATATCGTAAACTTTAGTCTGTTTTTAAAATATTTCGTGATGAATATTCACACAGGCAGGTTTTCAAATAGCTTTATGTTTTTGTCCTTGAGTGACCGAGAAAAAAGGGTAATTCTTGGAAGAGCAGCACTGTTGCTGTTGTCGCCTGCGGCCATTTAAGCAGAAATGGGTGAAAAATACAGGTTAATTCCCTATTGCAAGTCAATTGGGGAGAGAGGGCATTTGTAACGAAGTAGCCCAACCTGAGAAAGGCCGTCCTAAATATTATGAATACCAAAGAAGGTGCTCCTTCCATTTTTTCTATGACTAGGATTAACATATTAAATTGGCTGGGGAAGCTAGTTAAAAGTTACATCAAAATAGCAATAACTATAGCGCAGGGTTAAACCACGCGACTAATGAACGAATAATACGCGTACATTGGAGCTAGGTCTTTTCTAGATACACTGAGGGAGCTAAAATGTTTCTATTTTCCGTGACGGAATTTCCCAAAAATCATTCAACTGGAAAACGAACATTGGTAACATACATGTATGTACATCCTTATTAACATTTTTGTGTTTCTCCGTTTTCTCTGCTACCATTTCGTTTGCTGTAACGGTCGCAGTTTTACCCTCGCGTGATGCCTTAACCCTCTATCGCCTCGCGTTCCTCATGTGGGACATTTCAAACAAAGCTAACCTGATAAAAAAAATAGTTTTCATTTTATGGCGGTGGTATAGTGGGTCGGCTTTTGTTTTCAAAAGACCTGATAGGTTCTCTGCCTACATTAAATCTTTCTCTACGTGCCTCTTCTATTCTGCTTTTCATTTCATACTCTTCTAATGCTGGGTAGTGTTTTGTCTGTTTTTCTTTCCCGACTTGCTATTTCCAAGCACGTTGATCATGTACAGGCTACCCTTGTGCATGGGTTCCATGTTCCTCTAAACGGACTAATGATCCCATCTCCATTCCTTTCTATGGATCACAGTGTGTGCTCTGTGTATAACGACGCCTAAATTGAAAATGCTACGCTAACGTCAATCCAAAGTTACGTTAATCTCTTACGTTCTGCTGTGTGCTCCATATATCATATGTCAATGAAGATCCTTCCAGATTAATATACTGACCGATAGCTCACACGCTGCATGTAAGTTCGCGTCTTCAAGTGCTGCAATTTCAACTAGACATTAATGCGGCTCGTGTTGTTCTGTGAACACGCTTTGGATTGCTTTTGGGAATAATCTTCGAGAGAGATTCCTTACATTAGAAATCTCACAACTTCGTTTTATTTAAGGAAACTATTACGTCCCTGTCTGCCCGATATTTCTATGCACTGAGCGAACCTTCCCATATGCTCTGTTGCAGTGGCTAATTAGTTCACAAAACCGGGTTGTTGCAATGGTTCGGTAATCCGTCCTTAATTGCGTGTTGCAACAACAAATTAATCGGTGCTCGACTATGGATACAAAACTTAGCACTCCTTACTGGCTAGAATTAAGAGCGTACTCTGTCGCTGTTACAATTATTATACTGCAGCTAATGGTATAGATTTTTGTACGCATCCATTGTTTTGTTTCAGTAGTAATGCTGATGTCCGTAACTTGTATTTGCTTACTCATCCCACTGAAGCCTAGACCTTAATTAGTCTCAGGGATTGGGCCATCTCGTCCTTCTATCGTCCAATACCAAATTAATGAACTTAGATAATATGGAAACTTAATGAATTTAGATAATATGCATACTCCAGTTTATATTGCTAATATCGTGTACGTACACTCGCACCAAGGCTTATTCTGATTAACATGCGTAGAGATGCTGCTGTTGATCATTAGGTATATGGTTGTCGCGTCTCCCAAGGAACCTGTACCCCGGAACTTCTGCTAGATCTGGACGAATACAAAAAAAGTTTGCCGCACAATATTGTACCTCTTGTTAGCGGCTTCTTATTACTTGCCGTTGGTGCTCCACCTTCCAATAACTGTCGTTTCTTTATCAAATTACTGGAATGCTCATTGCCCAATAGATATTGACGAAGATAAGACACGGTCGGCCGAATGATGCGAAGGGTGGTAGAATAAATGAAAATGTTTGAGACCGCATCCAGCAAACCGGAAATTCAATATCCAACAAAGTTTACCAATAAAATATATAACATGCCTTTACAGGCTAACTTAAATATAATTGTGTGCTAAAGAAAATTGTACTTTGTGAATGGTGTGAATAATTTTTTGTTACCCTTTGATTTTTCCTTTCTTTTGGGCTTTTTCAAAAGCTACCTTTTCCCTTCCACTGTGGATTTGACATATTATTTCAGCACGGTACTTCGGCATGTTTCGACATGTTTCGAACGCTTGTTTCCAAATTTTTCTATGACCATTAGCATAAAAACACCAGCAAGAAGAGTCACCTCACTGTTTGAACTCAGAGGCCGTGCTCAGTGAATTGACTTTTTAGCCTCCGATTTTGATGACAGTGTCAGGGTGCACGAGAACATCTCATTTATTCCCATCCCACTCCGGGCACAATGTCGTCTGGAGAATCTTTGGTTCGAGTGCTGATCGCTGTCGTTTTTCCTTGATCGGAACTCTTCGTGACTGTATAGTCTCCTATCTGTGTCGAATGAAGTGATAGAAGTTACACTGCAGACTTGGCAAGTCTCGTTAGTGAGAGGCACGTCCCCAGACGCCGTCCGTTGGTTACCTAACACTCAGTTTGACCTTTTGGAGTCTTTCCTTCCGTTCATATTCCCGCTGCTTCTGTTTTTTCCCTCTCTCCCTTTGCCACTTTGCTGTTCAAATAGGTGTTCATTTAGGTGTTCAAATAGGCGTTCATTTACGTGTTCAAATAGGTATTCTTTTTACATGCTCACTTGACCCTCAGGGGGCATAGGGTTAGGTTCATTCATCGTGTATTATATTGAACAGCAACCGCAGGGATTCCATAGGTTGCCACAGCTGGGCGCGTCACTCGTTTACGATCGTTGCATCAGTTTCAGTCCGTCACTGCCAGAGGGGGCGTTGCGTCAGCGTCAGTCTGTTGTTTTTCTTCCGCAAAAAGTTGCGTCATTTCGTTTGTGTCATTGCGTCACTGGTGGATACTGTTATTTTACATAAGTAATCAATCAAGTTAATCTAGGGAAAAGTTATTGTCAACATATGATGAAAAAAAAAACACTATGAAATGGACATTGTACCAATTAGTTACCTCCGCCAAGGAGGTTGTTAATATAGCCGAGTTTACCTTTGTTTGTATCTTTGTCTGTCACCAAGATATTCAGAAACTTATGGACGGATCTTCATAAAATATACACGGATCATTGTTAGGCATCTGACAAGTAACAGAGGATTAAGTTTCTGTGAAGATCCGTTCAACAGTTTGTTTGCTTGCCTTTCTTTTTAGTATCCTAACTCTAAAAGTTAGGGACCTATTTCTATTAAATATACATGAGTTGTTAGGTATATCACCAAGAGTCAATGACCAATTTATTTGTGATAATCTTTTATGATTGTTCGTTTGTCTCTGTTTGATTTGTTGTTAGCTAGCGAAATGACTCAAGAACATAACCGTTAACAGAAATTGTTGGTAATGGTATAAGACATAAATGATCAAACTTGATGATGATCGGTTGGTCTGCTTGTTGTAGTAAACTTGTTGGGTATTGCATGAAGAGCAAATGACCGTTTTTTGGGATGATCTATTTTGTCCGTTCGTTCGTCTCTGTGTTTGATTTTTGTTTGTTAGCAAAATGACTCAAGTTTTGAACGGAACTCTATGAAAATTACAGAAATTGTTAAACATGTTGAAAGACATAAATTCTAAAATTCTGGTGATAATCGGTTGGACTGTTTGTGCGCTTGACTAATGTTTGTCAGCAATATAACTCGAGAAGTTATGAACATATCTTGAAGAAAATTACAGAAACTATTATTACTTTCAAAAAGCACAAATGACCAGATTTTGGTGCTGATAAAAAAGAACTTCTAGTTTCAGAGCAATTTGAATTTTACTGTAACGTTACCCAACTTGGCGGAGGTATACGTTCTAAGAGTGCTCTAGTTATTATTTAGTTTAGTTGATTAATTTTATTATTTTTACTGTATCATAATCATAGTATCACAAAAGTACAAATGCAATACGAAAATGTAATATTAGACTACGACACGTGAAAACTAATGAGAAGAAAATGTACCGACAAATTTAACAATAGGTTTTTCTAAGTTAGTGCATTGAACAATGTGATATTGGCTTCAGTTACTGAAATATTTTTGATAAATTTTAACCATTATCTCCTCATTCGAACCCAGACCATTTACATAATAGACATTGATGCGCTGAATACGAATTTATCCTCGTCTTACCGATCGTTTTCAAAAATAATGGTTGTCACATCCCCTTTTAGACGTGACTACTGCAAACTATTTCTCGAAAAAGCTATTTGCTCTCGGTATTACAAACCTACTGTTCGTAAAATAGACATTTTCCACTCCCTTCCATACAACTGCAAAACCACCGTCTATTCATTCAACTCTGGGAAAACTTTCCTTTCCGAAGCCCAAATGCAGATAAGCTTCAGGTTCTCTTACAAAAACATATTTTACATAGGACCCTATTTTAAATTTAAAGGTAAATCTCCCACAACTCTTCTGTCAGTGCTGTCTATAAATTTTAATGCAAGAGCTAAGTCGCATTGTATGTGGGCATCACTGGAGAGCATTGCAATGCCCGCGTTGATCAACATTTAGGTACATTCAGCAAAAAAGGTTTACCGCTTGCAAATAACTATAGATTCTGCTTCCCGTCTTCATGCAGATAAAATACTCATTTATTGAGCTGGAAAGACTCCATCATCGACTTTTCCGATCCAATAAAGCTCGTAACTTTAGAATCTCTCTACATCCATAAAACAAAACCCAGCTTCAATATAATGACTACAGCTGTAGCTCTCATCACAATCCATAACTGATTTTTTTCTTCTAATTGCCACGACTGCTGCTTCAATATCGCCCGGCTGTACAAGCACTGATATTTGGTTCTTCCGAGCTTATCCCGGTCATTCGCATTTTACACCTACCACTGACAATATCTCTGCTCCCTGCTAGTGTGCCAGCAAAAGTTGCTCATTTGTAGGTTTTTCCATTCATTATTCTTCATTCTGAAGATGGGAGAAAACATCCCAAAACGTTAAATTTTAATTATTATTGTCGAAAAATAAGTTTAGTTGACGAATTTATACGTTACAGCCGTCGGAAATGCTTAGTCTTAGAAATTTTGATGTGTTGAGTAACTTAATTTTAGTATTAAATCAGTATTGGTACTAACTATCACTCACCTTTTTTTCAAAATGGTTGTCTAAGCTCTGATGTCTTTAGCAGAGCCAGTCCTACGCTCATACGCTTGAGAAGTAATTTTTCATTGAATATAAAATTCATGGATTTGTCGTTCGTGATCGTACAAGATGTCGTTTCCCAATATAGTGGAAGAGTAGGGAACTGGTTGTTATTTTTTTGCTAGCTACGATTATGATGCGTCAGACACGACATTACGTAAACGGCAAAGACTGGCGGACAAGCGACGCATAGTGTTTGATCACTTTTTCTTTTTCATTTGGTCGAGCAATTGCATGATTTTGTATGATTGATGCACAGACTTCAGCTTTAATGTTGTTACAAAAAAATTAGTTCATTTCTGTGATGATTTCGTGTTTTCTATGCAAATTTGATAAGAAAATTCACTCCTAATTGCGCTAGAGTACTGTTTTACCATAATGCTGAGTTTAAAAAATGGCTATCTGCTATCTATAAAAAAATGCGACAGTGACCTAAACTAGGAAATTCATGTTCAGCACATCAATATCTACTATCTAGTGGTCTAAAATTTTCGCGTTTGAGCGGTGAGTAACAGTCCAAAGTGCCATATCTTTACTGACGTACAAACTGTACCTAGAGGTCTACGTTTTCTTGACTCTAAGGGGAAAACTATGCAAAATGTTATTTGCGCCACTGTAGTTGCGTCAGCGTCATTGCGTCGTTTTTATAATTTACGCGTTGTTGCGTCATATGTCGAGGAAATGGTCGTTGCGTCGTCGACGCAACGACTCAATGACGCAACTGGTGACGCAAGTGCCCAGCACTGTAGGATAACTTAGCCTTAGCTAGGCTTTCGGGACATCTGTCTTTCGTACCCATTTTTTTCCTTCCAGTTCATTCCATCGATAATGTTTGCTTCACGTCTTTCTCTTCATTTCCCGAGTTGCCGTTCCCATGGGAGTTGACCCGTGCGTGGATTTCAAATTTCTCTCGGCATTCTGTACGTCCTCTCTGCCTTCCTCTTTTTAGATCATAGCGTACGTTGCGGTTAGGGATCGAGACGTAAACTAAGAATCAACACAATATAATAAACACCGCCGTGAGTTTATTTGTTTATATAATCATATGTAGCTATCTTTCGTATCACGCTCTTTACGAAATAGGCGAAAAATAGGCCAGACTGCAAATTTTGTAGATCGATGACAAGGTAGCAGAAGATGGCGAAGGCTGATCCTTATCCCTTTCTCTGAAGACACGTCTTACTTGAAACACTTCGTAAAATCGCAACAATATGTATGCAGCTTCTGGAGTCCGATTTTGTAACATTTTCTCTCAGGTCATGGAGCGTAAATTCGGCAGATGACCAACGGAGCACTCACGAGATGATGATTCCTCACTGGTACTAGACAACTATTTCTTCTAGCTTACTGTCTTTCTCTTC
>LQNS02000210.1:12495807-12507882 GCA_001587735.2 Parhyale hawaiensis
TGATCACGCATGATTAGCCTGCGGAGGAAATCACGCTGCGATCAATTCTCACCACTGATCACGGTTGATTGCTATCAGAATCACGTCAAAATGCGGTCATAAAAACGCGCGAATCATGCGCGATCAGGGGGGAATCATCCGCGCGGTGGTTACAAAAGACGCCTTAAGTTAGGTTAGGTAAAGTTAGGCAAGGTTAGGCAAGGTTAGGCAGGGTTACGCAAGGTTAGGCAGGGTTAGGCAAGGTTAGGCAGGGTTAGGCAAGGTTAGGCAGGGTTAGGCAAGGTTAGGCAAGGTTAGGCAGGGTTAGGCAGGGTTAGGCAAGGTTAGGCAGGGTTAGGCAAGGTTAGGCAGGGTTTGGCAAGGTTAGGCAGNGGGTTAGGCAAGGTTAAGCAGGGTTAGGCAAGGTTAGGCAAGGTCCAGGTTTCATAGTGGGGCACTTCTCGACAAGATCTTGGCGACAAGGAATGAGGGGTAAGGTAAGGCTAGGTAGTATTTATTTTAGTGGTGACGTACGCAAGAAAGCTTACTTGAACACAAAATCATCATGAACGACGACAATGCTTCCCGGTGTTACGCAAACTCGCTACCCTGCGAAATAGGTGGGTAGCGAGCGGAGTAACACCATGCAGATGCCAAGCCTCGCTACAAATGCATCGAATATATAGGTATGCCTAGAATTACGTTTTGTGACCTGTGAAGACGTATTTTTCTTACACATGCATTACAAGTATTATCATTTTGTTGCTAGGGTATACTCGTCACAAATAAAACTAAAATATTTCCTCATTTACCTGAGTGTACGGATATTTCGATTGCGCTTGTTGGTTGGTTTACGTTTTGAGCTCTCACGAAGTCGGTCTATTGAGTTGATGGAGAAAAGCCTTCAATTGGTGTAATTCATCAATTTCTTGTGGGAGAAGGATGTGTAGAGACCTATTACGAAATTTTTAGGGGCTATTTCATCATTATTAGCAATAATTATGAATAAACTTCTGTGTTTACGTTTGTTTTTGTTTTGGTTGCTTCGGGCCCGCGTTTTGAGAAATCCTGTCTCATTCACCTCTATAATAGACTAACACCGAGTGAGTAACACTGCGTAACACCGAGTAATTCTGTGGTAATCTGATTACAACAGGCCTCAGTGCACCTGCCTGAAGATTCGCACAAGTTAGGCCTCGAAGTCTTCATTTCGGTACCAAATCGAATGGGCTCTTTGTGAAAGCCATCGTCTGTGCACGTAGATATTTCGATGAAAATTTTCACATTTCTATACATTAAATGTTGCTAGTGATAGACTGCAAGTCTAATATATATACCTATATAACCGTTTGACGTATCTTTCCTAACCGTTTTATCTACTTGTTTTTTATATTGAATATGGTAAAATTTCCTCAACACTTCCCCTCAGAGGGGCATAAGCTAAGATGGGCCTGGGCTATGGACTACTGGATTAGGTAATTAGTTAAATTCCCCATCCTATGTTATGGAGAGTAGCGCCCCAATGGACTCTGTCGGCTCATTTTTCCATTGAACCCACTTGGCTTTCTTCCAGTTGCATACTCTTACTCATGCGCTACCTCTGTTCTTCCTATTCTTTCCCGACTTGCTGTACTAATGCGCGTTGATCCTCTGTGGGCACACCTTCGTGTAAGGGTTCCCCGTTTCTTTCGACATATTATATGTCCCTTCCTTTTCCTCTCTTAGGAGAGCTTAGTACTTATTTAGGGAAGCTTAAACTTTCTTATACTACTACTACAAATTTGCTGTAATAGAGACTTTATCAAGTTCAATAATAATAGTATACCATGTCATTCGCCAATCCCTACACTGGCGTCCGGAAAAGGGCCGTGAGTACGATGTGTGAAAATCTAGTCCAAGCCAGGCAGCCAGTCGAAGGCTTGCAGAAGCAGCTACTTGAAACCGACACCATTTGTTCCAGAGCCTATATTAATGATAGTCCTTTTTCTCTCTGGTGAAATACCTAAAGTACCGTCCATGAAGTGCACAAGCAAGATTTTCAGCGAACAAATAAACATACAGATCAAATAAATACGAAATCGCTGTATGTATTATAAACGACCATGAAATATAGAATTTTTCCAGTACCCGCTGCATATCCATTTTTCAGTCCACCGCTTAATTAAGCGAGAAGAAAATGTGGCAATTATAGACTGCAAGGTGCCGATGCTACTTGGAAGCGATGCCAAGGTGTCTGCTGAGAAGTAGAAGAACAAGAAGAAGAAGAAGCAGAACGGGGCATAAGTGCAGCAGCAGCCGCACGCTTCATGTGATGAGAGATAGGGTGATAACGCAATAAGCAGTCAAACATGAACGTGCAGACCAGAACATAGTTCTGTAAGTTAGGCACGCAGGTGCAGTGATGCGCCCACGGAAATGATGTGATGAAGACGAGGAGCAGCGCAGAAGGCGAAGGAAGGCCCTGTTGTGAGAGTAATCAGAACACAATCCCTAGCTGTTCTGTGACTATACACTTGTCTTCAAGGGCCTCACTGCAGCCTCCCTGTCGGAAGTTATCATCTTCACTATTGCTAACCTTCGTGCGTGCCATTGATCTCTGGTGCGTGGTGCGCTGTCTTGCAGAATTTTTTTTATGCACTTTACCGTTATTTGTGTTCTTCTCTTTAATGAATACTGCTGGTATTTCGGTATCTGAGCGACGCATATTTGCACGATGGTATATCTTCGAGTAAGTAATGATTGATGCTTACTGCGGTGAGAGTTGAATCTGTTATATTTTCTCGTATTACGTAACCCACATCAGCCTTTGCTGAGACCAGCGTTTTCAAGGAAATCTCATGGCCGGGTATAAAAACCCCAACTGGTTTGTCAGACAAGAATTAGCAGAACTGGGGGAGTGGGGGTGGGGTGCACTGTGACGTCATTGGAGTAATGCAGCTATAAATAGCGCAATGTCATAAGTTCTATACGGAGTCGATGTCTCATATCAGGCTGCTAATCCACAATGTATATTGCTGTATAATTTATTTACGTAGCTGTGAATTAAGTAGAAGCAGTTAATGAAGTGATTAACACTCAGCTAGCACACCACTCGGAGATTGACCACTTATTTACCAGCTACTCTTACCTGGAGAAACAGTTCCTATAGGGGAATTACCCAATTGCCGAACTAACTCTATTTCTGAACCAAGTTATTATTTGATCGGATTATTATTTTCACCTATCAAATATAACTGTTTGTTCGGAAATAGAGTTAGTTTGGTAATTCGGTAATTCCCATTCCACCAAAAGGTTTATCCTATAACAAAAAATAGCCATACGGTAAAGTAGGTACACTTTTCAAACACTTCTCGTAACTGGGACACAGACTGAAACCGAGGTATTTGAACTTCAACTGCAACGCCGTCGCTACTGAGATCAAGGCGACCATTTTCAGCACTTTCTGTCATCTCTTATTGAGTCAGTATTATTTACTTATATCATCATACATCTATGTCAGTGTTACTAGAACTTGAAAAAGACGGTAAACGTGGGTCTGACTAGCTGGCCTTATACCCTGGCGACTATACGGTGTACTCACTGTACTGCATAACTACGCCGTAGCCTGATATGCCTGACGCCAGTTTTCTCTGAAAACCTACATAATTATTGTCTGTCTTGCTGACCCGTTAATATTCGTATGTCCTGCTCATGGGTTAACTTAGCCCTAGCCTCGTGTAGATTTCATTATGCTGTTTCCTATAAAGTCTTCATTATGTTCTCCAAATGGTTTTTCTCATGCGCTGTAATCTTCATTGAGTGTCTCGTCTTGTGTGTAGAACTTGCCAAACAACCTGTTCTTTGTTCTTCTTATCTATCGTTTACCAATATCGTGAATAACAATGTCTAACATTTGTTTGCAGCCTTTTACTGATAATATTTCCTCTGTTCTTGTTTTCGTGTCCCACACTTGCTGTTCCGTTTTGCGGTGCTCCTTTACATGCATGCGACCTCCATTGTTCTTCTCGCACCTCGTACATGTCCTTTCATTTCCTCTTTGAAACCGCCATCACAGTAACTAGCGAGGCTTCAACTAACACAAACGGTATTAATTAATTCTAGATCGCCCAAATTAAATTACATTTTCTGGTAGAAACAATATTGTTTGAAACTTCCTTTGTAAAGAGAGTGGCTGGTATGATAATTCTCTCGTTGGATCACTGGATGGTGGCAATGGCTTCGTTACCTCACCGATACGATGTATCTATTTACATAATAACAATTCCCTCCTGTTTTAATTCACCATTGCGATAACTTGGGATGCCTCACCTAAAAATGTATGTTTATTTGCAACTAATCATTTCTTCTTTTATTGGTTATTTTCTTGGGGTGTAGGTATAGTATGGAGCCTACCTGAGATTCAGGTACAATGTGTGTGCCTATAAGTTAGGCGCCTATTCTAGCTGAGCTAAACCCAGCCTAACCAATTCTTAAGTATCCTCACCTAACACACCCACTTAAAGCTAGACCATTTATAATACCGTGACCTCCGTGCCTATGGGAGGGTCGAACTTTCAACACTACGGAAATAATTTTATGAAGGGGTTATTTCAGTTACGGTAACCTTGCGACGCGGCTGCTCCCGCTCATCTAAACACACACATGGTCGGGCTATCGATTGCTCCTGCGCGCTATTTATGGCTCCGGCTTGCACATTTCGTTCCTTCCTTAATTTGGTTGCTCGCATCCCTCGACTGCCCTCACGTCAATAGACCGATGCTGTAGCGACTGCAATTGTGCGAATACGACTGAATGCTGAGAAGTCCCTCATCGAGGTTTATTATAAATGTACTTAAAGCATGATATTTAAGTTTGATAAGCAGCTTCAAGCGTTTATTGTTACTGTCTTGCAGTAATCACATTTGAAAGTGATCTGAGCGATGGAACGCTGTCGACTGCATTACTGCTTCACCCAAAATGGACCATCAAGGAAAAAAAGGTGTTTACGTACAACTCCGCTTAATTACAATTGAACAGAGACATGTCTCGCTAGAGTAGACTAGATTGCTAAGTCCGTTGAGTTGATGTTTTAATTTGAGAGAGGCCTAATGTGTTTGTCCCGTTGACAGTTGCGAGGACCTTGGGTCACCAGTGCTGGGTCAGATTCAGTATGAGGTACGGGGCTCCGCCTCACTCGTAGACGGTAGGCCTAATGGATGCCGAAAACATCCAATAATCCAGGGTTACACATTTTTTGTCATAGCCTCAGTGGCACAATGGTTAGGGCTGCTGCCTCGCTNATTCAGTATGAGGTACGGGGCTCCGCCTCACTCGTAGACGGTAGGCCTAATGGATGCCGAAAACATCCAATAATCCAGGGTTACACATTTTTTGTCATAGCCTCAGTGGCACAATGGTTAGGGCTGCTGCCTCGCTTGTTGTCACGAGATTGGACGTTCTCTTCCCAAGCCTGAAAGAAAATACTTGGTGCTCGGTAATGCAGCACCGGCAGTTCTGCCACTGACGGGTATGGGGGGTAGCGGGGAGCTCACTTTACCGTGGGAGCGCAGGTGTCATAGGAGCTCTGCGTTTATAGCGCCTAACCTCAGACAGTACGTGGTTGACTGAAGTCGTGCACTGCTCTGGGTCTTAAAAGAGATTCATCTACTGCACGAACCAAAGTGTTTGATTTTCCTGAATGGTTAAAGTGTACAGCCAAGGTGACTTTAGGGTTTGTAAGTTTGCAATGGCGTCTGAATGCCGGTAATACTGACTCAGCAAGCCAAGAACTGCCAGAAGCCACCTGTCTGGCAGAGAGGATCGATCTTCCGTACATGTGAGCGTGAGGCCGACGCTGTAACATTTTTGTCAGTGCGGATATAATTTAGGAGAATCAACAAAAGTTTGTCGTAAGTTTAGTGAAGTCGCCGAGTTAATGATTCTTTTACATCACGTTACTCGCTGCCTTTGTCTTACTCTTTCTGTCGACTTTCAAACCGAATTTTTGTTCCGCATGAGCTATGATTCCTTATACATGCGTCTTGTTTTACAGATAAACTATGCAAAGCGTATAGTAGGTCAAGAATTTTTTATTTCTCAAGTAATATAAATCTCACATACGGTACGTAAAAGTTGATGCCCTGAAAAAATACAGGCAGGTACGTAAACTATCAAAGTTTCGTTTGAATTCATGTAATATTTTAAAAACTAGCAGTTCTGTATTTTGATCCAAGTTCAACTGTCAATCGCTTTATTGCAGGTCGCTGAAAATATGTACATTAACGGTAATAAAACGATGTTTCAACATCATGATTGCATTTAATGAAAACAGTGAACCCCTCAGCAACTATACAAACAAACATAGTGAATTAATTTCGCAGTTATGAGTTAGAGAAGCGCTTTGTCTACATGATTTACATTCGAAATTACGTTAAACAGTCTGTTGTCTACTGAGGAAGTCAGTTGGTTAACTTCAGATGATATGGTACCAGCAACATCAGTCAGTTTTAGCCAGGGGTTGTATTTCGGTGTTAATTACCCTCCTTCTTCATAAACCTCTCTTTTCAACTCTGACCAAAGCTGTTTACCGGGATTAAGGTCACGAAAGTAACTTCCAAGCATTGAAGTAGTAACCGTTGCTGAATAGGATAGAACATTGTCGGGCATGAAAAGCATTTAATGGCGACGTGGCAATGGTAGGTCATCTAGCCATAGTGACACGTGCTCATTTAGAAACGGTGTGTAAGCTTGACACGTAAGGTGGACACCTTCTATAGCTCGTCACTCGTGACCTATGATGCCGGCCCAAAACATAACACCTCTGCTTCCTTGTTGGCGTCGCAATCGATTTGGAATGAAATAGGGGCTTCAATAGGACTATATACCCTGGCCATCCATCTATGCCATCAAGACTAGCTCATTCTAATGGGTTTTGTTCAACGGAGGCTTGGCAACAGGCTTAATGTTCCTTCCCAATTTATTTAAGTCGTATACATCGGGTGTGTCTGGACAAAGGAGCGATAAATATGAAAGCGCTGGTGCTGTTTGGATATTGCTGATTTGCAGAGGTGGGTAGCGGTAATTTTTACCATTGAAGCAGTATCGGTAAAGCGGTAATGGATTTCCATAGTTCCGGTATCGGTAAAGCGGTAATTTTACAGAAAAATTATCAGCGGCATCGGTAATTCAATAATAAAGTGGTAACAAGCTCTATATTCTACTATTTTGAAACAACAAAACCCACAATGCCCTTAAAACTCACCAAATTAGTCTGAATTACCTTGAAAATTTCTTAATTACCTTGTAAAATTTTTAAAACATCTGATATGCTGAAATAAGAGAAAAAAGCGCTTCATTTCAGTGCAAAATCGTCTATTTTCAACTAAAATAAAAACATTTTTATTTATTTTACACAAACACTCCACCATGTAGATAGGCATAGTAATTTCTTAAAATAAATTGCTCAGGGGAAATTTCAGACCATTCGGTAAAATCAAGATCAATTGTACATAGTTGCAGTTTACTAGTTTAGTTGAAGTGCTAGTAAATGTTGCCCGAAAGATAATTATGGTAGTCATATGAGGATTAACATTAATTTGCGGGACCCGAGAAAATTTCACGGTTTATTGTTTTCACTTACTTCGTTTGACCTGAGGCAGCGCTTCTAACTTAACTCACCCCGTCTAAACTACAGTAATGTCCGCCGCTTATTCCTGGCTACCGTACGTTACGCAGTCCATGTACCTTACACCTCCTATTTTACACCTCATCTAACCTCTCTTACTGGTCTAATGTCACCTGTGAGTCTCGCATTTGTTCTGGCGGCAAGGAGTTCGCACTTGCCTTGTTAGGAATATGTAGGTACGACTTTACTTTTTGCATTGTTCTCCTTTGTATTTGCACGCCTTTCTAAGCGCTTTATTCTCCTCCCTCCTCAGTAATTGCACTCCTTTTCTAAGCGCTGTTTCCTGCAGTTTACAGATAATTTAGCCCTCGTAATTTTATGTGTTTTAATTTTTTGCGGGCAAATTCAATTTTTTTCTTTTTTCTTACACTATTACATGGCATGTGAACTTTGACCAGTGGCCCATAATTTCTCTTCTTTGTTTGAAGTGATAGCTGTACAACACAGTCCAACGGACTCGTCCAGTTTCTCCAGTTACAATTTCGTAACTCTCTTTTCTCAGCCGGTCATTGTATTTCTATAGACGACGCATATTCATTTCAAAAAACAATTTTGGAGTAAAGTTACCTTATACTACCTGCTCGAATCTCTCAAAGCTTATTTGGCCCTATTAGTGTCATCCGCTGCCCCCACAGCGAATGTTATTTTGACTTGAAAAAAAACTAGTTGATATGATACGGGTGATATGGCGAAAGTCAGTGCTTATTGCAAGTTAGATTTCTCCCTTTCTAATACTGAAAAGAGTAACGTGCATACACACGGACGGACGGACATACAGACGGAGCCTCAAACAGAAAAATATACAGTAGACTTGAGTACTCTCGCTGTCAAAAGTACAGCTAGGAATTACTGAAGACCTTTTTCATTAAACATGTTGTATTACTAATGTTCCTGAAGGATACGCTGCAACAACTGACTCAAATTGTCGTAAAAGAGAAGTGCTGTTTCATTGCATTAAGCAGCACAATCGTCCCCCACCTTATAGGTGACATGGGAAAAAAAATCTCCCATTATCAAGCGGCAAAACATTATCGAATGTAGCTAATTAAACTAGCATGACCAGTGGAATTTTCACGATTAGGTAAGGTTCTCACTCTTCACAATGAAGCAATCCTAACTTACGCTATTATAACTCAAAGTAGTTCGACCTAATGCAGCTCCTTAACTTAACGTAGCCCAAAAATAGCGGCTGTCCTTAATCCTTACGAACTGCGTTATACGGCTTACACCTCAAGTTCGTTGCATACGAGAGTTGAAACATGGGAACGTTTCTTTCTATCCTTCCCGTTAAGCTGCTGTGTTTGTACCGTAGTAGCTTCTACTTGTCTAATATTACTCTATTGCAAAACTGCTTAGCTCCGAGCCGCGGCAGCTATTCCGCTACAGTGAGTGCACTTGCCTCAGCTTAGACTCTTTGAATTTCTATTGAGTTTCAATTCGCAACTGTACATATTTGGAATCGGTATGCATTAATAGATTCAACCGTTATCACGCTCACAGAAGCATCGGTTCCATGCACGTGAAGCGGTTCCGTGTTCCGACTCGTACGCATTAGGCTTAACGTTGCCCGTGTAGGCCATCGTAAGTCACCCTACACAACATATCTCGACACACTATCACCGGTGGACCAACCAGATGTTATACGAGTAAAATTTTCGCCCTTGTATATCATAGTAGAGACATAAGGACAGCATAAAAACATATATAGCACTCTAACTCTTCGAAGGTATTTTTCTTATAGCTTTCACAGTTACAAGTCTTCGCTAATCTTTGTTCATTGTCTTCTGAAGATTACATTATTAATACTTTCGCATTTTTAGCATTTTCACTTTTCATCGGCGTATTTGATGATTCCAGTTCAATTGCGGGACTCTTGGCTGCTTTACACTTTGTTTGCAATAGCTTTCCCACAGAATACGACATTCAGCCCATTTTCTTCAATAATTGATTCATGTCATCGAAGGCACTTTCTCTGTCAGTTTACGTCATTTTTTAAACATCGCGCTTCATTTTCACTTCAAAAATGCTTTAGAATGAAGCAGTTTAGAACAGCTCGTTCATTGTATCCTGATTACAAATTTTCCCACATTTGGATCGTTATGCGACCCCAGTAAAGTAAATATTAGAAGATACGAAAATCGGTGCTGTATATATGATACGTGTAAAATGAACTTCATTTCTTTGCTTCGAAACCAACTGAAAATTTCTTCAGGAGTGAGCGCAAAAACACAGCTTTGGTTGAACTTCCTTCCAGCGAAAATCAAAGCTTCTTGCAAGTCGAAGCTTCCACTAATACTGAAAAGCGTAACGTACAGACACATTGACGGACGTGGTCTCAAGCATAATTATAATATAGATTCCCTGCGGCATATCCAAGATGCCCAAGGATTAGCCTTCAGCACATCTAAATTTTTTTCTTGAAGCGAAAATTGCTCGGTCAAAAAAAAAAAGACAGTGATCGAGAGAATGAGTAATTGTGTCCACAGCCCAGTGATAAATCATAGGTTCTTGTGCTCTTCGTTGATCACCTACTGAATTTATACGTCATGAACGGAGAACAAACAGCTAAGAGAAGCTCCAAATATATTTGTTGTTTCAATTTGAAAGTGTTTCAAGCAAGAAATACATTCAGATAAAGGGATAACCTGGCCTATTTTTCGCCCATTTCATTAAGATGCAGTCAGGAAATGAAGATAAGAAGCAGTTTATTATATTAAGATTATACATAATATTTATGAGCCGCTTTAATCAGTATTCTCACTGCAGAAACTTTTATTCCGATCGTACCAAATTCTCCATTGAAACGTACCAGAAATGGCTATGTTTTAGCCACTTCTGGCTAAAACCGTTACCGCTTTAAAAATTGTCAAAGTTCCGGTATCGGTGATCCGGTATATTTCAGCCGATTACGGTAACGGTAAAGCGGTAACGATTTCGGGTGAAGCGGTATTACCGCTTTACCGCTTCATTAGTCTGGTGACCCACCTCTGCTGATTTGTCTGCGTACTTTTTGAATTTCACTAGATGACAGGGTTCTTCTCGCGTTTTTTTCCTTGGTCCGGTGTTGTGGTTCTCCTAGAAAAAAGACAAAGCTCTTCGATCTCTCTCTAGCTCCTAGACTACATCTATGAGAGATAGACTACCTTCTACAAAGCCAGCAACAATCGCTCCTTCTCGACAACCGTCAAACGTCCCTTTCTTGGCATTTTCAGAGACCTGCAATCAAGTGATTTACCGTTAAAATTGGTTTCCGATACAGAAAAACTCGTAGATTTCAGGATATTGCATGAATTCAAACTAAATATAACTACTTCACGTACTTAATTGTGGTTTTTCAAGGCACCGAGTTTCACTTCACTTACATGAGATTTACACTTCTTCGCAAATTAACAAAAACTGCAATTCAACAAATTTACACAGATTATATATATGGTGTTGTTTAAAATATGGCCGTATTCATTATTATTTATATTTTTATCAGTTGTTCTACCGTCTTAAAGTGTTCTATTCTTTCTTAATCTAGAAATTGAATATTTGACCTACACTTAAAGAAGTACGACTTGTTTCGCAGTATATACTATAAACGTTCGTTGATACTACATTATCCTTCTGTAACTGCTCGTAAAACACTGTTTAGTGTCGAGGTGGCCGTATAGTGTGTATGCTTATCATTGAATGATGCAACTTTGCAGACAGGGACATTTGCGTCTATTTCCTTCTTATAATTATATTAAAATCTTTTATAGAGACACAGATGCACCGAGTGGTCCACTTAATGGTTCCTTGTGCCATGTAAAAGGAGACGAAACGACCGAAGCGATTGGAAATATCATTTTGAGCATTTTCCCTCAGTTAACGAGCACTTACATTTTCCTTTTTATAGCAACTTCCTTCGCCTTTCTGGCTTGTTACCGTTGGCCGCTAGGGTGATCATTTCCTAAGAGGAATTTTTTTAACTTTGTCGTAAGTTTTTCCTTTTTTTAAACTATCTAAAACGGCTTTAATGACGAATTGGAATACGAATAAGTTATGTTTCCCACAAGCCACTACAATGCAATGAAGGCTGTTTTTAAACATACTACCCATGGCACTGTGCGCAGACGAGCGACATCATCGCTCATTTCGACGGAACAATATTGTGGGTAGCTCCAGCTTGCCGCGATATGTTAATGCCGCGGATGAGACCTCTTTGGTCCAACGGCATCCCTGAGAGGAGGTGAACAGGCTGGTGCCAGAGCTGGGTACTCAGTCTTCCGCAGTCTGCTCCTCTCTTCCTTCCCTCGGGTTGTACCACCTGATGCTCTTTTCCTTTCCTCTCTCTTCTTCCTCTTTTCGGCCGAAGCCCGTACTGGTGATGGCAGGGTCTGGGGCGCGTTGATAGCTGGCCGCTCTCGTTGCTATCACGACTGTCGATCTGCTTTTTTGTAATTTTT
>LQNS02000210.1:12536484-12551862 GCA_001587735.2 Parhyale hawaiensis
AAGGTTGCCTCGCAAGCTTAGGCCGTTAAGTGTTTGCAACTCCCGGGGGAGGAGTTCTTAGTTGCGGAGGATGTCTCTCCCAAAGTTGCGGAGGATGTCTCTCCCAAAGTTGCGGAGGATGTCTCTCCCAAAGTTGCGGAGGATGTCTCTCCCAATAAGTTGGTTATGTTTACAGTTTGCCCTTCCTATATGTTATATGGAAAGCATTGAATAAGCCTTCGGGACGTCTGTCTTTCGTGCTTACATTGCTTCCGTGCTAAATAAACCAGCTGTAAGCAGTTACGTGCAATGTGGGGATAACTCGCTGTTAGCCACCTCGCTGGTCACGGACTGTAGCATCGCCTCTGCACAAGATAGGTGGCGTGCATTACGTCACCTGGACCTCGTCCAAAGAATCATCCAGGTAATCTATTATCCATCCTGTCTTTTGATCATAGTCTGTGCTATGGGTAGATAGGCTTGTGCAAGGATTATGATTATAATAGCAACTAGAGCACTCTAAGAGCGCATACCTCCGCCAAGCAAGGAAATGTTAACGAAAAATTCATATTGCTCCTGGAACGAAGTTTCCTATTTATCATCACCAAAATTAGTCATTTGTTCCTCTTGAAAGTAATAAGAGCTTCTATAATTTTTTTGAAAATCTATCCGTAACTTTTTGTGTTATGTTCTGACCAGCATTTTAACACACATTAGTCGAACACTCAAACGGACTAACCGATCACCTTCAAAATTTGATCGTTTGTATTTTTTATTGTTTCTAACAGTAGCTACAGATTTCGTGTATAGCCGTTCATAGTTTTTTGAGTTGTGCTACCAAGAAAAAAGAGGCGGACAAACGAACGAACAAACAAACGCTTGAACAGATCTTCACCAAAATTTAATCTGTTACTCTTAACGTACTTAGTAATCCTTGTAAATTTCAACAAGATCCGTCCATAGCCTTTTGAGTTATTTTAGTGACGCACCGAAAGACAGACAAACTCGACAAAAATGTAACCTCCTAGTTGGAGGTAATATATAACAGCAATAATGGCTATAATAATAAAAGCTTCTAATGATATAATAATAATAGTCCTTTTTTCTGTTTACAGATCCATTACATTTAAGTTATTAATGTGTGCCGACCATGAAGAGAAGTGTACTGGTGATCTCAAGCAGCTGCGCACTTCAACCGCTCATGGAAGTAAACCCTCATCTTCTGTAAGACTATCGCAGATATTGTATTTTATGCTGTGTGGTTAACTTCAAGGACTTTTATGTCTTTTAATGAACGTTATACTATTCATTACGACAACAAGGATGGTGTTGAAAGGTGATATACGATGTGGACAAACAATGTGCAAATAGTTTATAATTCTTTGCGAGAGTGTTTCGGATACTGAGAAACTGTGATTCTGTGCGAAAAAGACAAGTTTGTCTTTGAAACGGAAACTGAACAGTGAAATCTGAGTGTCCTGTGAAGTTCGTAACCTGCTAAAACAATCCAGCTCTGAGCTTTGAATTTTACCCTAAAGTTACGGCATTCGATGTCTTGGGCATTGCTGAAATATCATTCGTGTTTTCTTAATTTGCAACGGTCCGTTCCTCCTTGTGTCTGTCTTAATAAACCGTGCGGTGACCAAAGGGAGAGATGTGAACTAACGAATTACAGCAACTGATAATTTCGTCTAACAATTGTTCCCCAATTTACTTGGCACGGCCGCCTTGAAAGTGAGCTGTGATCACTTATCCATTATGAGTGCGTCTCTTTGTCTGCGGTGAGCTCGAGGTACCAATGCGGCCACTTTGTGCAGTAAACGGCACGCCTGGGAACCGACAACTTGTAGGGAAGAAGTTGCTGGACAATATTCTATGTGTATGACTTACACCATACTTTTGAAACATTCCAAGTGACATATATTTTTCTTTAGGAATTCCCAACATTCCCTTTTAAAATATTTTGACACACCAACGAGTTCGCTTTAAGAAGGAAGTTTCATCGTATAGTTTCTGAGCATTCCACAATTATCTAAGTACCTGATCGCCTCATACCCACCAGCTGGCTTGCAGTGTGGATTCTCTGAATCGTTCTTTGGTAAGGTGCTACCTGGAAATAGCATTCCCTGAAACGCTTTACATCCTAAAGTGATCTTTAGTACTCTAATACTACAGTACTAGCAGAGGCTACGAATAGTTAGTGATTACAAGCTAACACCGCTGTTTCTCTAGAACTTTTTAATAAAAACTGCTGTAAAGCGCTGTATTGGAAACTTAAATTATTGATAATAACTAACTATATCGTAACATCACTTACTCGCTACAGCTGCAACCGCCCTTTAGAACTGTGAAAAATACTATCCTCTTACGTTTTTAATTAAGGATACTTCAACCACGCAATAAATACCCTTAGTGTTGTGAAAAAACTGTAGTACTCAAGAAGAGAAGTGGGTCTTTTGAAGTAGTCCGACCCTTGATTTCTCCTCCACGATGTATGGTCTTGTGTGTGAGAATTTGGCAGAGTACATCAAGTTCCAATATGGCGAGGACAAGTGGGACGAGATTCGACACTTGGCCAAGGTGGACTTTCCTTCCTTCAGCACACATCAGGTGTACAGCGAGAGTCTCGTGCCGAAACTGGGCAAAAAGGCTGCGCAGGTGAGACATGTTGTGGCTTCCTTATAAAATATAGCACAATACGGTTGCCTAACTTAAATCTTGGGCTGGAAATGGGCAAAGAGGTGCACAGGTAAACAATTACAATTCCCTTACTTTTTTCGCTTCACGTTTTGTGCAAATCGAATGATGGGCCGGTAGAAACGTTGCACAGGTGAACAGACTTTCTAAAGTTAGACAAACGTTGAGCAGTGAAAACTCCGCTTATTTAACCCTTTGTTACCATACCGGTCATTGAATCGTTAAGCTGTCGCCTTGTAGTAAGAATTACCTGTTCTGCTGCTTCTGGTGTTTGTATATACATTTATTGGCGTTAAACGATTTGATTACAATTTACACGTTGAAATGTTCTCTTCGTGTGTGCATAAGTTTTCTGCTGTGTGACCGTTAGCATAGCGCCGGCATCTTATGTATTACGCATCATTATTCATGCAGGTTCTTTGTAAGTCCTGACGACATCGGTTGGTGGTCGAAACGTTAACCTAAATTCTACAGTTTCCATAACTAGAGCTGGGATTTATTCCTACTCTAGACTAGTATCATATAATTACAGTAAAAATAAGGCACCTATTACTTCATTGAACTAAGGGTTTAAAAATATATGTGATGCAAGCCGTCATTTACCGATATCTACAGTATTTTTGTCTATATGAAATTCACTGTAAAGTAAACATATGTATTTTGGAACCATTGATAATATAGTAATGAATTCCGATAGTGACTTGTATGTAACACAGGGTTATACAAATTAATAGGTACTCATAGCAGACAAGATAAATCACATGTACTCCACGCCGCTATAACTAGTTATTGCGTCCGGTAATTAAGTTCCATGCAAAATGCAACCTAGTATCTAATCTGTAACCATTCATTGCACCGACATCCCTTCAGGAGACATAGGATGGGCCGTAGGGTTAGGGTAGTTACGTTTGCCTAGCCTATGTTATGGAGAGAAGCGAGCCAAGGGGGATTGTGTAGGTTACTTTAGCCATGAGCTAAGTCTTCGGGACGTCTGCCTTTCGTGCCCACTTTGCTTCCTTCCACTTTCATACTCCTACTGATGACAGTTTATTCGTTCTTTCTCATCTTTCCCGACTTGCTGTGCCAATACGCGTTGATCCTGTGTGGGAGCACCCCCGTGCACGGGTTCCACGTTTATCTTGGCATTGTTCTGTTCTTTATTTTTCTCTATTAAAACAGTTTAGTACTGATTTATCTTAAATAACCAGAACTATTACACCAACATACTGCTTCTTCAGGTCTTTTCAGCCTTACTATTCGTGCGAAACTATTTTGTGCAACAGGTTAATTTAAAAGGCTGACCCTTTTCGTAACAGCTAGGCGAATTCACAGCCTTATTCTTGTTTTCTCCTTTCTCACGAACGTTGTCGTAGAGCCATAGTAAAAATAACGAATACCTTGGCCTATTTAGGCTATTTTTTTAGACCTGTTAGAATATTTTGCTTCGGACAATACCAACTTCTTATATTCTGCACATTTGCAATGAATTTTTTTCAAAGATACTGTACTGATTGTGGCAAGTGCTACTTTTGAAAAGCTTCGAGCGCACATGCAGGCGCGTGTAACTTTGCATTTCAATCTTTTTTTTTTACATGATATTCTACCCGAACACAGCACCATTCTGCCCGTCTATATCCAAAATTATTCACGAGCGGCTCGATCAGGGAAAAGAGACAACTCGTGTCTGAATCCCGCAGACCAGACCTTTATTTTGCTCGTGTGGCTGGGCTGCAAGGGCAGAAGGTCGTAACGCGATACGTTAGGCGTTACAAAAATTGACGTTAATTTTAATACTTTTGCTTTGTATAGCTTATTAAAATTTCTCTGACGACTGGCGTTCTCATTCTTCGCTGAGACTCTCAGTGCCAATCCAGCCCTATTTTTTTTTACTGTAGCAGGTCACGCAGTTTCAGAGCTGCAGTTGACTACGACATATACCTCTGTAAATGGTAGATATTATGGCCTTACAGGTTCTGAACATCACGGAAGAGGAGTTCTTCTTCGGCATGGGCGCTTATTTCGTAAGCTTTGTGGGCCAGTACGGGTACGACCGCGTCTTGTCCGTGCTTGGCAGGCACGTTCGGGACTTCATTATGGGTGAGCAACGCATTACGCAATAAAATATTGGATATGCTTAAGAAAATATATCTGTGATACCTACTTTTTCCTCGAACCGCAACAATGCCTTGTGTTATCTTGTATATTTTGATTAGATACCAAGCTCCTTTTGTGAATCTCTGGTCTAATTGGTCACATCGCCGGACAGTTCATCGTTTCGCTTTGGCTTTGTTGATCATTGTTGCAACGCTCAATACATTTCGAGTTCTACCCTGGGATGAAACGACTGGTTTAAAATACCGACGAGACTGTTGCCACTTTGAATTCTTGATAGTTACGAGCATGCAACTAGGTTTGTCTCGATTAGCGAGCACTCGGCATTAAATTACATAATATATATCCACAAACGAGATATGTTGTGAAAGAATTGTAAAAGAAAAGTGGCCCAATAACAGTGCTATATTTCACAGTGATGTTATATAATAGCTCTAAGACAACGCAGATTTGTTCCCCGTGTGTTTTGCAGCACGACTCAAGTTAATATTATAAATATCTGAAAAGATTTTCGCTTACAATTGTGTCAATTTTATGCCTAATCAAAGTCAGTCATCAATATGACATTCAATTTGCCATAAATTGGAGAAACATTCCTTACAGTTACTAATGCCCAGCTGAATTTGCATTTCGTATACTGAGTTTCGTAAATAACTCACTCAATTTAATCTCAGACAATTTCGCCTGGAATTGGTAGTGATGACTGTCGCATTAGGAATAGTTCAACTGTTTAACTCAATGCACATTTCATCAATCTCCACCCATTTAATAATATTAAAAGCCACAGCATCGAGTGACATGCTGAGCTGATCTTGGTTTGCTCTAGGATTGGACAACCTGCACGAGTACCTGAAGTTCTCCTATCCCCGCATGCGCCCTCCGTCCTTCTTCTGCGAGTGCGAGAGCAGCACGGGCATGTTGCTCCACTACAGGTCCAAACGCCGGGGCTACGCGCACTACACCATGGGGCAGATCAAAGAGGTACGTCCAAGTAAAGCTACGCGTGTTGTACGAACAGTGACGTTCTTTCTGAATAGCACCTTAGCGTTCTTCCAGTTGAAGCAATGCACCAGTGAATTAATCAAGGAGGTGGGTTCAAAAATGCGAGTCTAGTCCAGCTTGGTACCAAACAAGATGGTGCGTTAAAGAAAAATATGCGTTAGAAATACATCTAACATGCATTAGAGTAGTACTTTGGAATTGCCAGCTTGATTTAATTAATGAGGTCCACTGACAGAGGTATGCTTCCTTTACCATGGGACAGATCAAAGAGGGGTTTCGACTGAGGTGTCTTACGGACTATAGAGAGGAGGGTTTGTAGAGCTTCTCCTTGAATTGCAAAAGGGCAAAGGGACGAAGCTGTGCTCTATGGGCTTACTAAGAACTTTCCTGTTGAAAATTTCTGCATTGAGTAAAATATTTAATCAAAGAGTTGGTTCAATAGCATGTAAAGCAGATCTGCTATCAGTCTCGTGTTTCTTACAGCCAGGAAATCATCAAAGAAGTGAGTGATCTATGGCCATAATAAAACTAGCGAACTTTTGATACTTGAGAATTGACTGGAGAGGGTGTTAAGCGACTTGTAAGAGCTACTGTATTGTTAGGTGCTCATAACCTAAAGGCAGCTGATTTTTTTAAAGAAATTTAGACGCAGTCTCTCAGCAAATGGTCCAAATGTTCTGTTGTGCCCTTTTAAACACAACTGTGCGCTTCTAAAGAAAAAAAGATCGGTAAAGTATTAATGGTCAAGTTTGTTTGCTTTGTAATTGCCACTACACTTGTACAGTTTTGGATGTTTCTTCAGATTTGAAGAGATTGATAAGTTAGAAAGCTGTGCAATTTTCTGCTGTTAGACAATTAGTTGAAAGAACGCACTCAAAAAACAGTCGTGTGTGTCCGCCTTAAAGGCGAGTTCACACGGCAGTCATCTCAGCGTCTGAATGTGCCGCTATACCCATTTAAACAACAGAGCAGGGCGCTGCTTTCCGAGTCCTGATTCACTCCAAATTTGAAGAAACCTCCGCCACAATACCAACTAGAGCCCTCTGAGAGCGCATACTTCCGCCAAGCAAGGCAGCTGTAGTAAAAAATTCAAATTGGCTCTGAAACCATAATTTTCTTTGTATAAACTCCAAAATTTATTCATTTATGTCTTTTGATAGTACTAACAGCTTGTGAAATTTTCTTGAAGATCCGTTCATAACTTTTTGAGTTATACTGCTAACAAACGTTAAGACAAACTTGAGTCAAACATACGAACGAAAAAACCGATCTGCACCAAAATTTAATCATTTAGCTATGTCTTTTAACCTTAATAACTCCCATAAATTTCATAAAGATCCATTCATTATTTTGTGAGTTATTGTGATAACAAGCATAAAATTAAAAACACTGACAAACGAACGAACAAACAAACCAACTAATCATTACCAAAATTTTATCATTTACTCTTTGTTATATACCTAACAACTCATGTTAATTTCATAAAAATCCATCCATAACTTTTTGAGTTATGGCATTGAGAAAAATGAGGTAGACAAACAAACAAACGGATGGACATATCTTCACCAAAAGTTAATCATCTGTTCCTTCTAACATACCTAACAATCCCTGTAAATTTTATCCAAATCGGTTTTAACTTCTTGAGTTATCTTGGTGACAGACAGATAGACAAACACAACGAGAACATAACCTCCTTGCAGGAGGTAACAATACTTGGTGAGCCAGCTCACATGGAAGATAAAATATTAACTAACTCTTTTTTTTTTACACCCACTGTTGTGTTTAAAGGACACAACAAAATATTCCCACTCTTATCTTGGGTATAGATTCCTTAGACTGTCGTGTACTGTAGATTTGCCTTTAGAAGAGTGTAACACCATTGCAGCACGCATTCTTTGGGGCATTTTTATGTACCTTTTGCCCGGCAGTACAGGAAGGCCTTGGATGTAAAACCTACAGATGCTTTACTATTGATGTCATATACTGTATGTGTTATTTTAGACAAGCTGTGACTATTTTCTAAACCACGAAGGTGCTACGATATTTTCTTCCTCGCCCTCAATTAAATATCGCTAACAGCCCGATGTTTCTACCTCGTTGCTGTACTCACTAAACGTTCATCTATCGCCTCACAATTATCATGGTCGGGTTATCAGGTGCCATGCATGGAGAGAATGTCAGACAAGTATGTAACTTCGAGTAGCAGTGCTGCATAGTTCGCACTGATACTTAGAAATGTTCA
Source organism: Parhyale hawaiensis (assembly GCA_001587735.2). Taxonomy (NCBI): domain Eukaryota; kingdom Metazoa; phylum Arthropoda; class Malacostraca; order Amphipoda; family Hyalidae; genus Parhyale; species Parhyale hawaiensis. The sequence goes on from LQNS02000210.1 coordinate 12,544,517, forward strand.
TTTTGACTCCCGGTTCGACTACTAGGTAGTGTATATATAAATAATGTAAACCCTAGTGCAGATGGATGAACTCACCCTTAACTACCTGCCAGTACTAGTGGCACCAACATCTGAAGATGATTTCTGTACACCAAACAGGTTGCCCGGCATTTCTACAACGCTGACTTGGAAATAGAGCTGATCCGAGAAGACCTCCAGTTCGATACTTCACACGTTGTGTTCCAGCTCACGTTCGACAACGAGGCCTATTCGAAACAAATGAATCTAAGCCAGCTAAGAGCCGAGGATAATCTCTCGCTGAAGGGGCACATCATCTTTGAAATTTTCCCATTCTGTGTGCTATTCAAGTAAGTCCCTAGAGTACATTGGTGTTGCTCTTAAGAGGCTGGGGATGTTCTTGTCTTAAGATTGGGCCATGCGACGGTTACTATTTGTAGCTACAGTCCTTGCAATAATTAATTATTAAACACCCCTATGGAAGCTGAGTTTCCTTTGCAAAAGAATTTTGCTAAGAATTTAAGTGAATTATTATGAAGCATTTGAAAAGCGCAATTTCCGCCTTTTGAATTCATAGTTTTCCTACGTGAGTCGAAAGCAACAAGTGAATGTTTGTGCTTGTGCAAATTTGTTTTTCGTTGTGCCTAGGATGAGTAATAATTGGGTTTTTATCTTTAACTTTCTACACAGCGTGCCTTTGATGCATTTTATCGTCCTTCTTTAAGAAATTTCTCTGTTTTGAATAACACGACGTACCCGTGTTTGTAGTTTTCTTTTTTGCGACGCAGTTATTGAATGTTAGACGTATTGAATAAAAAAAAAATTTCTGTGAAGAGCGCAAAAGTTGTTTTCTTTAGTATTTGTGCTCTTCTCTGTCTCATCAATAATTTTTTTAGCTGAAACCAGGGTTGGCATATTGCAAAATAGAGCAATTTTAGTTCTAGAAATTATTAAATTTTAATTACACAACTAAAAGGATGAGTTAATGTGTTTCTAATTAGGAAGCCGTTTGACTGTTAGGACAGTTAGGGTAACTATTGCTTATGTTTATTAAAAACCTTTAACTTGTTGAATTTTGTGTTATTTCATTTCAGAGATGCATATCTAATTATACTCCGGCGAGCTAGCAGCTACTGAAAATTAAAAGTAGTAGTTACAGTTGCTATTAGATAGCCAGTGAGCTCATGAGAAGGATGTAGACATATAGCTATTTCGCTTTCTTCAATTCAATACTCTGCTTTTAATTAGCTAGTAGCGAGCTATTTCTTTCAGATTGCATTTATAATTTATGTTACAATTATAAATCATAGCATCTCTACAGTTTCGATATTAAATGTAGCCATAGAAACTACAGGTACTCTGCAAACTACTCTTTCTTAACCCCTATTTCTTAAAATCATTTTCCTACAATGGGAAGTTGAAATGAAGTGACTAAGAATGTTGATGATTAGCTAGCTATATGTTTACAAAGCAGAAAATCCTTTAATTGTTGGATAAAATTTCTTGAACTAGAAAAAACGACAAAGTATTCAAATAAATATAAGATAAAACATCGTTTTTTTTAACAAAAAAACATGATTTTTGGTTTAAACAAAAAAAAATGGTTTTGCCAACTCTGGCTGAAACAACTGCACTGACTGTCGAAGCCCATTAAGTAAACCGTAAATTCTTTTTCGAAATAGTATACGATATTTGGATTCTTTTGTGTTCGCAGCATAGCGTCATAGAGATCAGCACTTACGTTCTTAGTGTAAAATGCTGATTGAATTTTTCCCCGTTTCCACCGGCAGCTCCAACATGGTCGTGAAGTTCATAGGCAATTCGCTAATGCAGATCTTGCCGGAGCTCATTGGCAAGAAGGTCACCGATTGGTTCGACATCGTCAGGCCGCTCGTCGAATTTAAATTCGATGCTGTGAGTATTTTAAAAATCTTTGAGCGAGCAGAGAAAATTGGATATTTTTTTAGCGGCGCCATGCATTGTATGTCATTTCCATTTCTTTTCTTTTATAATTTTCGGTGTGCTACTAGAACTAAAGCTCTTTTTTGACGGAGTCCACCGTTGTGTATTGTTAGTAGCATGCTAATTTGAATTTTTTGTAATAATTTGGACGTGGAGTAAGAACTGCAGAACTTCTCTGACCGCTTCGAGAGTTGTACAGTGTCATATAAACGCTGTTTTGGCGTTCTTATAATTGTATAGACGAGGAATGAGCGCTGCATGGAACATTACCATATTAGATCAGATAGCTGGTAGTAACCGGACCAATAGGCCCATACCCATAGAGTGACCGGGACTTACGGTCCGGTGCTTTGTGAGCTATTGCCAGTTGGTATATTTAGATACCTGAACAAGAAAAGAACAAGGGAATAAGCTCATCGAAGGAGATGATTGTGAAAGCACGATTGCTACAGCTCCGCGGATCTCGGAGAGATGAGAGTAGTTGGGGCGTGAAATATAATGGATTGCGTTGGCCTCTGATGCTTTGGCAGTAAGGGGTTTGTGACTCCTGGAGGAGGTGTTCGTAGCTGTGAAGGGTACTGTACTCAAGGCTTGTTAAGATAATTTTTAAACGTATTGACTGCTTCTGCATAGACAACTTCGAAGTTTTGGGTCGTTGTTTTGCCGGCGAATTGCACTACTAATAAAAAATAATAATGCCCCGATAGGTACAGTGAGCGTAAGTCAATTAACGTCACTAATTCTGCATAATTTCTGTCACTTCAATAGACACGACCGTAAACATAAACCGTTTTAATGTTGCTGAATTGTCTGTTGTTTGGGACGGCGTCTCTGTCGCTTCAACAGTCATGAACACAACATTATGCTTCACGAACTCGAGAGTATCTCCGTCATTCGGGCATACTGATGCTGCTAACATCTCGCCTGGAATTCTGTCAGTGCTCTCGGTGTTTTTTTTATCGTCAAGAGAATTCTTCGATGCTATGGAGATGCAGCCCACGCATGGTAATGAAGAAAATACCTCGATCTTTGATGCAATGCTGAATATCTTCCTCGCCAAACATCAGTCGATGTGTGACTCTGAACAGATTGGACGAGATCTGCAATGTCCATAATCACTGGAGAACTTGTAGTTGCAAGGCAATTTTATGATACAGCGCCTGAACCAACTGCCCTTAACAAAAAATAGCTTTTCTTCTCCCCTTCTTTAATTGAGTGCGATGAGGCTTGCATATCCCTCTAAGAGTTAGTGATACATTTGTATGTTTCCTTTCCTTTTCTGCAGTATCTTTTGTTTTGCAAAGAAAATAAATTTATAGTTAATCCACTACATATATAATTAGAGCCCGGATTTATTGCTCTTGAAATATTGCAGCTAGAGCTCCTAAAAATTACTCTTATTGCACCTAAAAATTGCACTTACTGCGCCTAAAATTTGCTCTTATTGCACCTAAAAATTGCACTTATTGCACCTAAGCAATGGGAGTGGAAGAAATAAGAAACAAAGAAAAGGCAAACACAACAAAAATATAAAAGACAAAAAAAGTCGGATAGCGAACGGGAATAGCATGTCAATAGATCAACGGACACCTATTTCAGTTCTAAATACTAATTGTCAGCAGATATACATTGCGGTTGGGCTAAATGACGATTCCTCCCAATGGTGAGAATGATTCTTGCGAATATCCTGCTTTACCTGTTCCCACGATGTTTTCCCGGAATGAAAAATGTTACAGAAATTTAATAGTTACGTGTTGCAATTCAATTATATTTTTACCCCGACAAATACATGGAACAATAATTCATAAGGGAAGCAATTGTCATGGAGTGTGAAGTGTTGTGATACGTGGCAGTGATAAGAAGTTCTATGAGTTCACACGCCCCTCATCGAAACTCGTTCAATCACGAAACTAAACACGAGCTGTGCGTCAACTTTTTTTTGTCTCTGTCCACACGTAGAAATGTGCTTCATTCAAATGAATGACGCTGCGCGTTCAGTTATGGTCTAGTTTCTTTACATTTTTGCTTATATTTGCGTCAGTTTGAAATCACATTCGTATCCCTCTTATAGACTGATTTTGATAGGAATAGCCTATTTTAAAAATAGTTATAGCCTGATAAACCGACAGAAGAGAACTCAACACCGAGCAATCAGTTGGACTGCCAAATCAAAGATGGCAACCGTGTTTTCATAAGATATTCAGGTCTTCCAGGTTTCTTCTCTTAACCGGGTGAACTGTACTGTGATTCTGACCATTAAAGTGAAAATTAAAAAAAATTTTTGACTTGTCCATGATCTGTGAACGCCACAAAGGATAAGTATAGCATTTATAAGTTCTGTTTACTGAACATGAATGACACAGCATGTTCAAAGAAGGAGCATGCTTCATTCTTCAGTCTATAGCGTTTGCTGCAGCTGCTTCTCTCAAATCAATGCGCCGCGTCCATCAGTATAAGTGAACGCGTTACAATGAGGGATATGTGAACACGGTCTAATGTATTGCATTTATAGCTCGCATTGCAGTTAGTGAATTTACTGTAGTTATTGCACTTATTGCACTAACGCCAGAAACTGCAATACATCCGGGCTCTACTAATAATACACAGTTGTTGGTCACTTGCTTGCCCTTTCGCTCGCCCTTTGGTCGGTCCTTTCCTCCGTCACGTTGTTAACGATTTGAATATGAGAAAATTCATCTACGGAAAACAAGTTGAAATACCATAAAATTTCAGCCCTAGGAGTAACGATGACAAATATAGCTTCTGAAATAAAATTATATGGTCAAAACTGGAAATACTTCATTTTCTGAATCTCTCTTCGCTTTGGAAACTGGGCTCAGTACTTTTTGATATGACGATAATGGATCTTCTGAGCATGGTAGATGAAAGGGAGTATCTTTGATAGAGTTTTTGATTCTGTCAGGCATAAGTTATGTCGCATATTTATTAGCTAGATTTCTGCGCAGCGAAGCTATTAGAATATTTTGTGCTACGGCTTATCCACCATCTCTGCTTGGGATGCGGATATCACAGGTCCTTCCAATTCTTTCTGCGTGTCTGGCGACAATCCGCTGATTCACATTTACAGTGATACGTTCCAGAATTTTCCAAACATGTATGATTGTAAATCGTTTGAATTTGCGTTGTATTAAATACAAGTGGAGACAACTAAGTCGTTTGTGGTAATCGTACTCCTGCATGCCTCGAATTCTATCCGTGAACGATCGTTGGATACCTTCAAGTTGTGTAAACTTTTTCTTGTACTCAGCATCCAAAGTGGAGAACAGTGTCCTATTCTCGGAAGCATAATTTGCTTCCATAGTGTGAGCATTACATGTACTTTGCGTGACGAGAAAGTTCGTAAAACCCATCCACTCCATCTTTTTCCCAGAGCGATAACTCTAGCAATAGGTTCTTCGAACTTACCATCGTCTTGCATTCTCACTCCGAGGTCTCTTAAAACTGTTTTTTTTTCTCAATTTCATGCCCCTCGCTGGTAGTATATTGCGTGGATTCAAAGAGTGGTTGATTTTTTCCGTATCTGAGCAGTTCGAATTTTCTTTCATTAAAGGTCATATTATTTTTTACCGACCATTGGCGGATACTTTCTAAATCTTACTGCACAGATAGCACGTCTTCCGCAGATTACACAGCAGCTAGTATTCGAGTATCGCCCGCAAATGACGAAGGGATCGCATAATTACATCCGTACCCCATGTCATTGATCATGATGAGAAAGAGAACAAGTTCAAGCACGGTGGCTTGTGGCACTTCACTGAGTACCGGCTGTCTGGATGGCACTTTGTTGTTGACAATTACACTTTGGGTTCTATTTGACAGGAATGCTTCAAGCCACCGAAGGCATTTTCCACGGATACCCATGCGGGAAAGTTTCAACATTAGGATTTCGAGGTCAACCTTGTCAAAAGCTTTAGCAAAATCGAAATAGATTACGTCCACATTTTTTCCTTGGCACAATGTCTCTACGATGGGATCATAATGCTCCAATAGTTGTGAATTAGTGGAACGTTTATGTCGAAATCCGTGTTGTTTTGATGTGAGTAGGTCATTACTCTCTAGATGGTGCACTAGTTGCTTACGGAACACCCTCTCAAACATTTTCACTACTTGGCTCGTTAATGAGGCTGGTCTATATAGTTGGCTGGATCTGTACTATTTCCAGCTTTGGGGATTGGGATAATGATTGCGTGTTTACAGGTGCTTGGCATAACACCATCGTCCAATGATTTGCACCACATTAGGTAGAGCGAGTAAGAAATGCTTAGCTTAAACATTTTGAGAATTCTTACGGGAACATCATCTGGTCCTGAACCACTGTTTTCGCTAATTTCATCGATGGCTAATTCAATACTTAGTTATGTGAATTCAAAATCCATTAGGTAGTTATCAGTTGTATTTAATGCTTGAATATCAGGGTTACTTGTCTTTTTGCTAAAAACTTTCTGGTATTGACGGCTCAGTATTTCACTCATCTCCTGACCGTTATCAGTCATTGATCCATTTTCGTCCAATATGGTCCTATTTCTGTTTTCAGAGACGCGTAATTTGATGCAAAAGTGAAGATTTCTTTTATCTTCTTGATGGCTTGCAGTTCATTTTTCTGTTTCTCTTCATCATGAGTTTTTGCAAGTTTATGTTCAATCTCTCCCAGTTTTCGCCGGCATTCAATTTGTCGTTGTAATACACACGATGACCTTTGGAATTTGATCAATCTTGCTCTTTTCTTTAGTAAGCTTTTGCGAAATTTATGGCGGTGATTTTTAGGACATTTCCTTCTAGCTGGTGGTAGGTATTTCACGCACTTTTCCAACAGAAAGTTTTCAAAGATTTCGTTCATTGTTTCACTTTGAGTAGAGTCATTTAGAAGAGCGTCCCAGTTTACCGATTGCAGCTCATCGTTCAAACCTTCCCAATTTATTTGATTATTGAAGGCATTTAAATCTCGAAGACTGTTTATGCTATTTTGCCCATTAATCTTTGAGTCACTCGTTTCATAGCTACTGAACTGGGTTGTGATATCAATGAGTTTGTGATCAGACAAAGTTATATTTTGGGTGCTGATATTCTTTATAAATTCAGTATTCTGGACAAAGAGGAGGTCTAAGATGTCATCTTTTCTTGTTGGGGAAGTAACGAAAGTTGTTCCATTGCCTGTAGTAAAGGATAGTGCTTGTTCTCTCTCATCTATTGTGTACGAAAACTTTTTGTTAAAAATAAAACTACCTGTTTCATTGGGCACGTCTGGATGTAGCCATTTTAGGAATGGAAAGTTGAAGTCACCTGTAATGATTACACTGTACTTACTATGAAGTCTACTGCAATGTGTGTGAATTTTGTCGAGCAGCTCCGCAAACTTCTCAGAAGCA
>LQNS02000210.1:12552071-12566669 GCA_001587735.2 Parhyale hawaiensis
TATTAGTTGTTTTCTGTAGTTTTTTGTATATAGGCCTTGAATATTGACCACATAAAATTTGTTCAATGTTTGGCAACTCTTAAATTGTATTGGGTCATTGCATTGTTTCGATGGTTGGTTTGGCAGTTTATTTAACCTCTCATCCACATTTGTGGGGGATTTCCTTAAAGTGGTGGGTGCCAAGTCGGCAGTTAAATTCATTTTTGTCCTTTTTTCATGTAAGTTTCCATTGACAGCATCTTATGATGAATTGTTTGTAAAAAATTTTCTATCTTCCGAATGTCCTGTTTCATATCTTGGAAAGACGCCCTCGTGTCAGCTTGGTTCTGTGCGCTAATACCAGGGTTGTTATCATTCCTATGCGGTGAGAATCTTTCTCTTTGCCTGTTGGCTTGCGAATGAGAATGGCTTTGTATATGCCACGGTATCCTAGGGTTTTCCCCATGGTCCCTTTGACGCCACGAATGTAGTAGTACGTATGGTGCTACCCAAATGCATTTCGTTAACTGAAGGATCCAGACATTCTCCATTTCGGAAGGAATTTCGTCAAACAATTGGGTGGAACAAACCACAAAATATCCGGGATTTGCAGCCATATGTGCCGTATTTAATGAACCTTGAGCATCTTTTCGGATGGAAAAAGTTACCTCTGCCTGAAATCCCGTATTTACAGATGTTCTTTGCGTAGAACCTGCAGATTACATTTCTCTTTGTATTTTGTTCTTCGGATTTATCTTTCACAGTTGAATTATTTCTCCAGGTAGAGACGCTATGTGTCTCTTGACTGTTGTCGCTTACATTCGTCCGTGTGGCGGTACCTCATTTGTTGTCACGTACAAATTATTTTATCATATCTTCCATAAGCATTTTTTTGTTTTCAAATTACGAAAACGAAATTCTATGTTCTGGCACTGGCAATATGGCACATTCGCGTCTTCTCCCTTCGAACGCTCCTGGAATCCATGCAAAACATTTGCATCGTACTCCGCTCCTCATCTCTTTATGCCAGCCCATTGTACGTGCTAACGACTTCAATATTGTCAAGTTATGAGCTCTATCGGTGTTGTCTACCTCATGCTCAGGCATGCCTCCAAATCTCTTCGTCCTTGCTTCTTACTGCTTTGCATCGTAAAACAAGTCCTGAGGCATGATCATTGGTGGTCGTTAGTTACAAAACTCATTATATCATAGCGCCGCTGGAAGCTTAAATTCACATTAATGGTAATGCGGAACTAGCTTGGTCACTGTAATACGTCGCTGCTAAAGCTATTTACGCCCGTTAGCGCTCGCATAATTTCCTGCTTGTTGTATTTAACGGGTCTGCGCCTACCTTTCTTCTCTTCCGTTTCCTACTCCTACTGCTGTTGTTTCTGCGCCTACCTTGCTTCTCTTTCGTTTCCTGATCCTACTGCCGTTGTTTCTGCGCCTTTCTTGCTTCTCTTCCGTTTCCTACTCCTGCTGCTGTTATTTCTATGTTTCTCAATTTGTTGGCTACCTTTACGGGTATCTCAGTGTTTACCACACTACATAACCGCACCTCTTCCTCTATTGAAGGTCCACTGTAGTGAATACGAAGGCCATAACTAGCGGTTCTATTATTAACTATCGAAGCATCACGAGTTAGTTCAATTGTCGTGGGATGAAATCATGTACGAACGCAAAAGTTTTGGATGAAAGTTTGTTTTATGACAGTTTTAGAAGTCAGTCTTTTATCAATAACAAAACTGTTCCAAAAGCTTTTTTGTTCCTATTTCGTTTCTTGATTGTTCCTTTTCGTTAAAAGTTTCTCATTTAGGGCTGTAATCCGCGATAAAATACACGTTTTAAACACTGTATGTCGAACAGAGTCCTATTTTCTTTGATAGTTAACAATACCAGCATACTCTGCTGCCAAAAATGGTAGATATCAAGTAGTATTAGCAGCCCCTCTCTATTCACGCTCGTAACCTATGAATGCTATGGCTACAGCTAAACTTATACCTTGAGAGTCTTCGGATGAAGTCCAAATGCTATTGAGCGCACCAGCTCCCTGTGTGGAGTCACGATGCTGGAGGTCGCAGTTAGCGAGTAAACACTGAGCCAGCTGCGAATTTTGTCCACAGAGCTCGTAACCGCTGACTACTAGGCTATCTTCTTAACTGAAAATCCAGTAAATATTTTAATTCGATAACTTTCATATCAGTGTCGTCTCGAATGTGCTACGATATTTTGTTAAACAGTCTTGCTCCCTGTACAATTAAACTAATAAAATAATTTCCCGCAACGGCTTCATCGCCATCTCGGCATGGAAGATGGCGGTCCTTCCTGATTTTTTCTGAGTGGCTGGCGACAATCTGTTCATTCCCAGTAATGCGTTTCACACTTCTCCAAACATAAGTTATTGTAATGCACTGAAACTTTTGTTTTTTCAATACAATTGGAGACAGTTAAGTCGTTTGTGGCAATCGTCTGGCAACTTTGGCTGTGACTGATCATTGGATAGCTTCAACTTGATCAGGCTCTTTCTCGTACTCGGCATCCGAAGGGAACAGCAGTACTTTATTCTCGTCATAATAAATTACTTCAATAGAGTGAGCACCACCTTAACTCAAGTGATGAGAAAGCTCGTATGGAAGCTGAACTAAACGACACTCAATAATAAATGCCCTCGTGCTTACTCAAGATATTCGAACGCCTCTCCAACGTACCGCATACAAGACCGGTCTCAGCCAAAAGTTAGTCCGCATGAGAGATTCGAAGTTTCGAATTTAGCTCCTGCACATTGAAGCAGACCGAAAACATTGTTTTCCTTTGGCTGGAAAGAATATTGCTTAGTTAATTATATATTTCTTTTCGTCTGCAGCAGCGCAGAATGGGAACAAGATTCACAAGTGTTCTTGATGGTTCCTTAAAAAAAATGCAAAGGGAGTAAAAGAAACTAAGCCAAATGCTATTTCTCCAGCGTAGTTCAGATAGAAAGGACTTTGACTGGTCAGTCTGTTGCATCCATTAAGATATGTATGTATGTATGTATATATACGGGATTATACAGTTTACAGTAAGCCGCCTCAAAGTGCAGCAGTACTTACTACGTACGTTACGTCGTCGCAGGACTGCGGGCGAAGTCCAAGTCTCAGTATATGTGCGCCACTCAGCGCATGATGTAAGTTTCTCGGTATCTCTGCTTGAGACCAACGCAAGCGCCATCAGCGCGTATGCCTTCGCAAACTTAATTCAAAGAAGATTTAACAAATAGTAATACTGTACAATCGGAACAAGAGTACCCGTGCTGTAAAAAAGATAATGAGGAATTTGTGAAGACATATATTTACTTTTACATACTTTCGTTACAAGTATGCTTCCCAGGATACGGTAGAAAGTCTAGCTAAACTTGTCATAAGAAATGAGTGTTCTCTCTTGCATTTCATCTAAGCAGCACAATTTTCCTGACCTTAGAAGCAGTGCAAACGAAACTTTAACAGTAGCAAGCAGCAAAGAATTACTAAATTATATTTATTCCCCGACGCGTATCCCAGCTACCGAAGGATAAACCTTCAGTACATCTAATCTAGAATTTTCTGTTGAAGCGAAATGCTCCGTCAAAGGGTAGCGAGAAATCTGAAAGAAATAATTTTCTAGTGCACCATAAAAATCATCGCTTCATCTGAGCTTCTTTGATCAGCCACTGAATTTATACGTCATGAACTGAGAGCAAACAAATGTTTCGATGTATGGAGAAAGCTATAAATATCAAAGAAGTTGCAAATATCATTATCGTTGCAGTGTTAAGAACTTTTTCCAGCAAGAAGTGCTTTCAAATAGCTAAAGGGATAAGAATCCTATTTTTGCATTCTGTAGCAACCAGGTCATCGATCTCCATGAAAACGCAAATCAATTACAATATCTGGTACCTGGACTATTTTCACCTATTTCATGAAGAGCGTGGCGAAAACATGCAAATATATATAAACAAACACACGACGATGTTCATTATCTTGTGTTTTTTACGATAAAAAGACGCGAGTTACTGTCCCTAAGCCATAAACTAGACTGGCGTATCCAGGATACAGTGGTCACAGATGGTTTCTATGTTATTGATGAACTGAAATAACAAATTGAAGCATTATTATTCTGAAATCTCCGACCTCCTCTCAATTTTTTTCATTTTTCATACCTATAATAGTGACGTCTTTTGTGCACGGTGACACCCAAGCAAGCAGGCAAGCAAACAAGATTATCAGCGTATTATAAGTATACTAGAGTGTCCGCGCTGTCAAAAATGACAGTGAAAATTTTGAGCCGGCCCGTCTTTATTTGATATGCTTTTGTCATCAGTAGCTAGGCATGCCAACTCAAATTGTCATAAGAGATAAGTGCTCTCTTTTTCAATTTGTCTATGAACACAATCGTCTCAAATATTAGGTCACACGGAAAAAATCTTACATTAGCAGGCAGCACAGTATTGCGCAATTTAATAAATTTCTCACCGCGTATCTTACCTACCGAATAAGCCTGCAGTTCATTGAAGATTTTGTGTGTTGAAGCGAAAACTGCTCCTTCAAAGGAAGAGAGTAAGCTGGAAGAAATAATTATGTCTATTGCCCGTGAAAAATCACCACTTTGTCTGCCCTTCGTTGATCAGCTACTGAATTTATAAGTCGTAAACTGAGATCAAACATATGTTTCGATGTATGGAGAAAGTTATGAAAGTTAGAATGCATCGCTGCGCTAAGAAAAACGGTAATATATTCGTTTCAATTTCAACGCGTATTTCAAGCAAGAAGTGCATTGAGATAAAGGAATAAAGATCGCATTTTCGCCATCTTCTACGACCTTGTTACCGATCTCTATGAAAACTCAATCAAATATCAAAATCTGCTACCTGGCCTATTTTTCGCCTATCGGTTTCTTTAAGAGCGTAAACTGAAACCTACAATTACATAAATATATAAATATAGAAACAAATAAACACACGACGGTGTTTATATTATTGTTGATAGCTAGATATGATATATATATATATGTATACTGTATATATTTATTTTCTTATTATTGCGGTAACACGACATGATGTAAAATTGACCCATTAACACGACATTTAAATAAATCCACGGGAAATACTCCAAAAATTTAAGTATCGAAAAAAAACACTCTACGGATCATTTCAAGTCGTCTTCTCAATAGTAAACGCGCCCTTAGATGCTGCCACGCACCACCACCGACCTCGACAGAAGTCCTTCCCTTGTAGGTTAGGAGGCAGGGACTGGTTTGTCTAGTGTACTGTATGTTAAGTGTCTTAAAAGGTTTCAGAACGTATGTAGGTCATTAGACTAACCAGTCCTTGCCTCCTAACCTACAAGGTTGGCGTTATAATCCCTCATTGTTGGTTAGCTATTCCTTACTTAGCGTCAATCTTTGATTGGACTTACTTAGCGTCAGTCTTTAATTGGCCTTACTTAGCGTCGTCATTAAAGATTAACGCTAAGTAAGGACTATCAAACATTGACGCTAAGTAAAGCCAATCAAAGCCTGACGCGTACTACTGGGGAAGGGCGGGGGGCAGTTCAATAACCTACCCAAAATTTTGTCAGCCAAACGGCATTTGGGTAGGCTAACGGGAAAAATTGTCGTCCCAAACTCCAATCTATAAATATATATATAGAAATAAATAAGTACTCCTATGTAATGAATAAATAAACTGGAGTCCTAATGGAAACGCAGCTAGCAACAAAGCACAAGTTCTAAAACACGGTTATAAGTGGCACTGAAATTCGAACACTGTTCTTCTTTGGGTGTGCGGACACACAAGTGTAGCCCTCTCTGTTGACGATTCAGCACGTCTTTCTATTTGCCTTAGCAGAAACTATAATATGCATCTATCATTGCAGTATTTCATATAATAGAGTGAAACATGGTGCTTCTGAATGAACTCAAAATGGCTGTTATCATCATTACCAGTAGAAGGTGCTAATTTACCTGAAAATCTTAACTTTTTTTTTATGTTTGTCAGTCAAATTTTGTACAAGTAGAAACTTTTATAATCCACTCAGAAGGATTAGGAAGAGCTGTAAGCTTGTGTTACTCAAGTTCGCTCATCTTGTATTAAGGGAGTGCTTTCGTCGCCTTGTCCTTAGTTATGCTTTTACTTCGTAGGCAGTTTACTGCTTCCGATCTACCGACCTACCCCTATTGATGATCTTGTTACCTCCGCATTAAAGGCTTTATTTTTGTCGAGTTGGTCTCTATGTCTGCCTGCCTGTTTATCAGTCTATTTGTCTGTCACGAAGATAACTCAAAAAGTTATGAACGGATTTTTATGAAATTTGCATGAAATATGTGATGCACCACCAAGAGTAAATGACCAAATTTTAAGAAAATCTATCGATTCATTCGTTTGTCTCTATGTTTGATATTATGCCTCTTAGCAAAGTAACTAAAAAAGTTGGGAACAAATCTTTATGACATTTAAAGGAATTGTTAGTAGGCTTAAGGGCAAAACACATGCAAGATTAAATTTTGATAATCGGTGTTTCTGTTTATGTTTCATTAATGTTTGTCAGAATGCTTGTTAGTACATAGTATAACTCAAAAAGTTGTGGACGGATCTTCAACAAAATTGCATAAGCCGTTATTACCGTTAAAAGTCACGAATTATTAGATTTAAGTGATGTTAAAAAAATATAGATTCAAAACCAATTTGAATTCTTCATTACCTTTGCCTTGCTTGGCGGAGGTATGCTCTCTCTAAGTGTTCCAGTTTCGTGCTGTTCTGCTCTATTTCATTTTTGCTATTCTCATGTATGGTTTCTTGAATTTACTTGACTTACAGCATGTTCTTGTTTCTTTCCACTGATTGGAAGGCATGATTAGCCTTGCAACAGTAAAATTCAGGGCTATTCATCGTTCTACTTCATTTTTTTTTATCATTGATTCAAGGTATTGCTTCATAAATAAGTCACCCAGACCTAAATTCAATTTTTACGCTGGGTCCAATGTTTCCCATATCTGCATCCAAAGTCAAGGAAAAAAATTGTAATATAATACTGGGAGTAAACACCGTAGACTACTGACCGAAACTGTGCCACGATCTGGGTCAGGTCCTGGAAGCAACAATTAATGTTCCGCCAGACAATTTTTATTTTTATTGCTGCGTTGACGGGAAAGAAGACACGATGCGTTAATTGAGGTCTCACAACGGCCAAAGCTCCTAGTATATGAAATTTATTAAGTGTTCTTTGTTTCCCGGATACGTTTCGCTTTAGATGCTGAATTATGTTGCATTGATGAAAGTCAGTGTACCTGAGGCAAGGCTCAATATTATTTTATTCCGGGCGAAATTTTCGATTTAATCCGAAAGCATCTGTGTAGCATTGTTTTTGCTAGGAGTCATGAGTATGAACTAAGCTGGTTTATTCCAGTACTTATCTGATATAAAACTATACTAGGATGAATGACTACCTACTGATATAATCTGCACAAATAATTGTCTTATTAGATCACTGTAATAAAACTCCACAGCGCTGCTATTATAGCACTTCATGCCTGCTGCTGCAGTGGTTAAAATGGGACTCTAATAATTACAACGATAATTTCCTTTCCATGGAGAAATTTTTTATGTTGAGTTGCTTTGAAACAAAATTGAAGTCTTGCGCCGGCTGATGTCGCAGGTCCCCGAAATTACTCCCATTTGCTTTCTCTGGCACACGTATTTTCTATTTATTTTCTGTAGCAGTGGGTTATATCTGTGTTGCAGATACAAAAACGCTTTACTTCCCTTGACATGTTACTCACTTTTGTGGTGCTTAAAAAGTTTGTAGGTAGAGTAACAGTTTATTGAAATAAATATTTGTTATTAAAAAAAGCTTCAAAAAGTATATCACACTATATTAAGAAACCTCTGAGAATGACTTCTTTCTTTATGTTGATAAACTAAGAAAAGAATTCTCACTGTGCTATAGGGCCCACAGGTTACCTTAGCTTTCGATAAGCCTCAGGGACGTCTTTCTTTCGCGCCCACTTTGCATTCCTTCATCTTCATGCTCCTACTGATAGGTTTAATTTATTGTGTGCTTCCTCTTCATTTACGATTTGCTGTGCTCATGTCTGGTAACGCGATCCTGCTTAGGAACAGTCTCGTGCAATTAGGGTGCTACGTTTTTCTGGACATCTCTATGTCTCCTCTTTTTCCTCATTGAGGCTTTCATTGAATTGTCTAAGGTGACTTAAAGCAATTACCCCCAAAAAATAATTTGGTCCACATCTTAAGCTAAAGTGATTTTTGCCTTTCATGTTCCTATATGATGTTTGTTATTAATAAACATACATAATCAAGTTTCCCCTCAGGGGGAATTAGATGGTTCATAAGCCACAAGGTTAGGTTAGATAGGTTTGCCGATCAAAGGGTATGGGGAGCAGCGACCACAGATGGACCTATAGGTTACCTAAGTCTTAGCTGGACCTTCGGGACGTCTTTCCTTGGTGCTCACGGTGCATGCTTCCTTCCGCTTTCTTACTCCTACTGATGTTACTTTCTCTGTTCTTCCTCCTCCTTCCCGAGTTGCTGTTCCCATGCTCATTGATCCTATGTGAGAACACCTTCACGCATGAGTTCCCGGTTATTATTATATATTATTTTTAAACCTACTCCAGCCCGGTGACGTCAGAACGTAGGAATCTCCATTCGGTTGTCAACCCCCACACAACCAACCCAGCAAAAGAAGAAAGAAAAAGACAATTAAAGATCACAGAATCTCTGTTTACAGAGCGTTTAAAGCTGTCAATGCCAGCACTAACAACGTCAGAGCAATCAAGATTATTCCAAGTATCCTCTCATGATGGGATTAACGAACTAGAATACTGGTTTGTACTACATCGTACAGGTTCCAAGACATACTCATGAAGAGCATCAGTTCGCCGAGTAAGCCGCTGTCGAGCAAATGGCTCCGGGTAACTACAGCAATTATATTTTTTACGGAGAACGCAAACCCCACCAAGTCTACGACGCTACGCCAGATCACAAGGCACAACATACTGTATGTCTTTTATTTCTTCTTCTATAACATTACTTTTGTTGTGGAAACGGAGGTATAAGTTAAAGTAATTAGTACATTAATACAAACAAGTTTGAAGCTAGTGAATTTAACAAACCAACAAGAGACCATTTGAACTTTCATTGATGCCCATAAATCCTAAATCTGCTTCAACTTTCTTAATTAAACTCGTGGCACAATGTCACGATGATTGAACTGCCCCTGACGCTTGATTGGCACAGAGCAGTGACATTAATTAGTTCGACTCCACTTAATACAAAGGAGTCTTTCCTAATGGATTACGGCGGCGTAATTACTCCCATTGAATAGCTGTTCAACATGACTTGGCTGATTGCTTCCGAATGATGAATGTTAGTTTTGTATTCGTAGTTATGGCTGGAGGTTGAATACAAGCGTTCATAGTTATGAGATCATGACAGGAGCGTTGGCAGTTTGTGTTCATAGTAATCATTGGATGCCTTTATTTGAGCTGTCATGCTTAGTATCTTATCTAAAAACTATTATGCATAACTCCAGTTTATTTTTGTTGCATTATCTGCTATGAACCTATTTCTGCTGTTCAATGTAATTCAGGGGGCTCATGATATACGGGGAGTCTCGGAGTAGTTAAGTTCTTGCTGGGAGCACGTGAGTTTAGTTGTCAAAAACGGCGCCTAGCTTCAACTGTTGATACAGTTTAGAGCCTAATATGTCCGCTGCAGAAGTCTTTTGTTCTACGTTTTTTCACTTAACTGCGCTCGAATATTTCGGATTGTCCTTGCAAAGACGACTGTGTCGTCTACCAAAAGTTTCGATAAGATGTTTACCGTCAAATTCTCTGGCTTAGCTCGTGCCACTAGTGCAGTTTCTTGTGTCTTTTTGAAACCTTAGCAAATGTTGCCTCAAACAGTAGTGTTCTTTTCCTTGTTTACACAAACACAGCAACGCATTCAAACGCTATCGTCTGCAGCGGGCCTTATGGCGATGACACACGCTAGCCAAAAGCTGAGAAAACTCTCGTAAACGCGCCAAATTTTTTTGCACAAAATATTTTGCGCAAAAAAGCACCTCTCTATTCACACGTGAGAATTGTCCGTTGGTCAAAAACCTTCGAGCTCCGTTCATCCTAACGACGCCCCGTCGTCATGGCTACAGACTGAATACCATCATAAAAATACTTCTGACAAGCAGAATAGTATAATAGATGCCATTCAATGCTTTCAAAAGTAATGCTAATAGCGTCTTTTTGTGCCACCGCACGGATAATTCCCCCTGATCACGCATGATTCGCGCGTTTTTGTGACCGCATTTTGACGTGATTCTGATAGCAATCAACCGTGATCAGTGGTGAGAATTGATCGCAGCGTGCTTTCCTCCCCAGGCTAATCATGCGTGATCAAAGAGTGATTCCAGCTGTTCGACAAGTAAAAATTCAAAATTTGAAATACAAAGTCGTGATGTTTTCTTATATTTATGGATAAATTGAATGATGGTATGATGATTGTTTGTAATATTGACTTCCAGAATTGTAGTTTCCTTACTTTTATGCCTGTGTATGTTCAAAATGCTTTAAATACTGCTAGTTCAGTTATGCATTGACTTCAAAAGTAATAAAATCTCATAAGAAATCAATTCCCAACCATATTCAATAAAGATACGATATAAAAATATTTTTCAAAAATTGACATGGCGGCTCCGGTTTGTTTACAAAATTGTTGACCGTTCTTCTGCTTTTCAGTGATCACAATGACCATGATCATGGTGATTCTGATTACGAGCGTGGCCACAAAAAGACGCCTTAAGTACACGTATATGATAGAATATCTTGGAAATGATAAACCATTGCGGCTCCGAAAGCAAACTGAAGGCCCTACCCTCCGATAGATGTCTCTGGTGGCCAGGAAGCAAAGAGTGTATTGTAAACGCAATACCATATAAATAAATAACACTGAATAAAAGATGGAGAATATGCGCGGAAAATGTTTACCGCTATCTATGGCAATAGTCTCAGCAGTAGTTCTTTGCTTCTTGCTGGTGGCGGTTTGTTTACAGAATTACGTGCGTTTGACCAGTGAATCGAACGCAAAAGTGCTGCTTGCTCCATCACAGAATTTTGCACAAAAGCGAGAGTGTGCAGGTTTTATGACGTCGATTTCGCGCGCAAAACTCGGATACTCGTTCTTTTGGAAAGCGTCTGGCATCGCGTAAGGCCCGCAGCTTTGCCTACGTTCTTGCTTCTCAGCGTCCTATGTAGGTTTGACGAACAGAAAACTGCGCAGCTCTTTGAGTGCTAATTCACTAAATATTTGAGGAGATATTAGAGACTTCAGTAGTCGCACTTGCTAAGCCAGCTGACATGCCTGCAAGTACTTCAGCCATATTTTTGTTTGGTAAATTCACAGCTGTGTTTACAACTCGGTGCCTACGGACGCTGAGTAGTACGTAGGGCAAAGACTGCACGAACGAGTCTAGCAAACGCCAAGAGCTACAATACAATTAGCAGGAATAGTGTAGGCAAGAGAGAGTGTAACAAAAAGTCCAACATCAGAAAACGAACAAATTTGACACAGACAGTCGCATAGGAGGAAGCAAGAGCGCTCACAGCAAAAACCCTAATAAGAGGAGGCCAGAAAGACGGGACGGGCGATAATTGAGATGAACTTGACAGATGGAGGCACGATAATGGAGGTCGCCATCCCGCGAGGGCTTCTGGCGACAACAGCCTCCCGGAATCCCGTGCCTCTTCGGCCAAACAATCAAATGGTGGAATGAGATTGTTACCAGCCTGATATACATACTCTATGTTAGGACACTATGGACCGTGGCTAAAAGTTACGCCGATGACGACAATAGTTATTATCACTAATTATTACCTCCACCAAAGCGGCTTTGTATTGTCGGCGTCTGTCACCATAATATCTTAAAAAGTTATGGTTATGGACCGATCTTCATAAAATTTACAAGGATTGTCAGGCATGTTAGGAGGAAAAGAAACAGATGATTAAACTTTTCATTATCTCTTTTTAACCGTTTGTTTCTTCTTGGCAACATAACTCAGAAAGTTATAAATGGATTTTCATGAAATTTGCTGTAAGTGTTAGGAATGTTCTCAGGAGCGAGCAGATGACCACCTGTTTTATGATGATGTGTGGCTCCTTTTGAATGTTGACTATACCTTTGTTTTACTGTTTATCCGAAGCATAGCCCAAAAAATTATGAACGAATTTTCATCAAATTTGAAAGAACTGTTAGGATGGTTAAGAGGCAGAAATGACTAAATTTGGGGGATGATTTATCCTTTCGTTTGTGTCTGTATTTGTCTCGTTGTCAAAATATAACTAAAAAATTATGCACGGATCTCCAAAAAATTTCAAGAACTGCTAGAAATGTTACGAGGAACGAAAAAAAAACAATTTTGGTGAAGATCAGAAGGAACTCCTGGACCAATCTTTAGTGCCTATTGTAGACCTACGCATACATGTGTCGACTTTACATGTAGTGTCATTCCTACAAAATCATGCTCAATTTAGGCACTAGAGGGCTAAGGACCAATCTGAAATTTTTATTAACATTACATTGCTGTGCTGAGGTCTGCTCTCTCAAAGTGCTTCTTTAATTGACTATAGGATACAAACGCCGTCGTAGTTGAAACAGCAAGTGTGGTACATGAATGTTATGCATTTCAAACGAAGAGCGAACCATGTTCAGTGGTTGAGCCAATTTGTAGCACGCTTACAACTCCAATCCTATAACCTTCATTCCTTATTTTAATAGTTCTACTTGTAAGCATATACTAAAAGTAATGTTCATATCGGCGTTGCTAATTTTATTTATTGTAGAGCTAATCTTGTACAAGTTAGACGATGTCATCATGATAATGAGCACTTTTTATCACCGAAATGTGAAGGAATTTTTAACCTGTTCAGTGTCATCGACAGGCGGGCGTGACGCAGACACACAGCTCAGCTAAATGGGTATAGGGAAAAAAGCCCCTGGAGGCAAAAAGCCCCCTTCTATATCCTAAAGTGCATTTATTACCCGTACTTAGTTATTTTGAAGCAAGTTATTTTAAAATAAGTCAAATTATGCTGTACTGCATTTACCTACCCTAACCTAACGAAACAAACCCGTAACCTAGTCAAGCTTGTTCTAATTGAACGCAGCCTAATCTAACCATATCTAACTAAGCTCAACCTATTCTAACTTAACATTACCTAGCTTCTTCTAACCTAACTTAACCTCACTTCACACAACCTGACCTAACCTCAGCTAACTTGACCTAAACATTTTTTTTATTAAGGCCAATTTCAGAAAACCGGGCCTCGCCCACCTTACCTTGCGTAACGGTCTGCATCCTTGCGTAATTACCTAACTTTTTGTATATAAGAAATTTTTGCCTGACAGGCCCCGGAAGCAAAGAGTGTAACGGGAGCACTCAATATGACTATTATAAAACTTAGCCGTGACCGCATGCAGCCAACTTACGTCACACCGACGAGTCGAAATATTTGAGGGGACCTCAGCCCTTTGTAGGTAGAGTTCTTAATCCTAAACAAAAATGTAAGCAGTGTTACATCCTTGACGCGAGAGAAGCCATAGGAATAGTTATTGCTCAAACTTTATGTACTTGACGACATTCATTTTATTGTGTTTTGGGTATGGGTGCAGCTCAAGTAGCTGGCCAGTCAAGAGTGGGAGATTGAATGAATTAAGTCGAACAAATACGGGGATGCGTTTAAATATGTTTTCAATTCACTTTAAGTACTTTTTCCACCTTCCTGAAGGTTAAAGGACATCTACTCGTCAGTTTCTTCAAAACTATTCGGGAATAAACTTTGAATATGCAATAAATCACTGTAGTAAAATTCGATACAACGTTTCGGCCTATTACGTTGGCCATCTTCAGGTATTAAAAGCCTAAGTGTCATCTGTAAGTACAAAAGAAGAAAAATTTTTACATTTATATTTGTCACCATGAACCTAAAAATAAAGTCTAAAAAGTGAAATTTTCAACTATCATACTATTGCACTAGGGTAATGTAGATCACATATCCAGGTACAGAGTGAAATTTGTACTAGGTACTATTGCTATGGACACACACACACGTAGTGAAATTGCTCCGGAGCACACGCACACGTCCCAACAGCACCGCGCTGTCACACAAAATGGCGGTTACCCGCTCGTGCGAGCCTTATATACGCGAAGCTGCTGCAGCAAGATTCCAGACTATTCTAGTACAGTTTGAGAAAATTGAAACCCTGGTCGTATTTAACATTAATGAATGGATTCTTTTGCTTGATACCAAAGAACAAGAGCCAAATTACGAACATTTCCTTGTACACCCTAACGGCACCTGAAACTTCCTTGCTAAACCGTGGTTTGAATTTCGGTATCAAAAAGAAAACAGACCCCCTAAACCGGAAAATTGCAATGGAAAAGATATTCTCCGATGTAAAATACGAAGAAAGGAAACAGACTGTAACTATTTGCGAAGAAGAAAATCTCAAAATTAAACTTAAAAACTTTGGAATAAAACACTTCCCTGATAACAGTAAGCCTAATTTGACTTCAGAAGAACGTGCTGCCATC
>LQNS02000210.1:12577996-12606522 GCA_001587735.2 Parhyale hawaiensis
CGCATGCGCCCTCCGTCCTTCTTCTGCGAGTGCGAGAGCAGCACGGGCATGTTGCTCCACTACAGGTCCAAACGCCGGGGCTACGCGCACTACACCATGGGGCAGATCAAAGAGGTACGTCCAAGTAAAGCTACATGTGGTATACGAGCAGTGACGTTCTTTCTGAATAGCACCTTAGCGTTCTTCCAGTTGAAGCAATGCACCAGTGAATTAATCAAGGAGTGGGTTCAAAAATGCAAGTCTAGTCCAGCTTGGTACCAAACAAGATGGTGCGTTAAAGAAAAATATGCGTTAGAAATACATCTAACATGCATTAGAGTAGTTCTTTGGAATTGCCAGCTTGATTTAATTAATGAGGTCCACTGACAGAGGTATGCTCCCTTTACCATGGGACAGATCAAAGAGGGGTTTCGACTGAGGTGTCTTACGAACTATAGAGAGGAGGGTTTGTAGAGCTTCTCCTTGAATTGCATAAGGGCAAAGGGACGAAGCTGTGCTCTATGGGCTTACTAAGAACTTTCCTGTTGAAAATTTCTGCATTGAGTAAAATATTTAATCAAAGAGTTGGTTCAATAGCATGTAAAGCAGATCAAATGGACGAGGTACTGCTATCAGTCTCGTGTTTCTTACAGCCAGGAAAGCATCAACGAAGTGAGTGATCTATGGCCGTGAAAAAACTAGCGAACTTTTGATACTTAAGAATTGACTGGAGAGGGTGTTGGGCGACTTGTAAGAGCTACTGTATTGTTAGGAGCTCATAACCTAAAGGCAGCTGTTTTTTTAAAGAAATTTAGACGCAGTCTTTCAGCAAATGGTCCACATGTTCTGTTGTGCCCTTTTAAACACAACTGTACGCTTCTGGAAAAAAAAATTATCGGTAAAGTATTAATGGTCAAGTTTGTTTGCTTTGTAATTGCCACTACACTCGTAAAGTTTCGGATGTTGCTTCAGATTTGAAGAGATTGATAAGTTAGAAATCTGTGTAATTTTCTGCTGTTAGACAATTAGTTGACAGAACGCACTCAAAAAATCGTCGTGTGTGTCCGCCTTAAAGGCGAGTTCACTAGACCGTTATCTCAGCGTCTGAATGTGCCGCCATGTCCATTTAAACAACAGAGCAGGGCGCTGCTTTCCGAGTCCTGATTCACTCCAAATTTGAAGAAACCTCCGACACAATACCAACTAGAGCCCTCTGAGAGCGCATACTTCCGCCAAGCGAGGCAGCTGTAGTAAAAAATTCAAATTGGCTCTGAAACCATAATTTTCTTTGTATAAACTCCAAAATTTATTCATTTATGTCTTTTGATAGTAATAACAGCTTGTAAAATTTTCTTGAAGATCCGTTCATAACTTTGTGAGTTATACTGCTAACAAACGTTAAGACAAACATGAGTCAAACATTCGAATGAAAAAACCGATCTGCACCAAAATTTAGTCATTTAGCTATGTCTTTTAATTTTAATAACTCCTATAAATTTCATAAAGATCCATTCATTATTTTGTGAGTTATTGTGATTAGAAGCATAAAATTAAAAACAGTGACAAGCGAACAAACGAATCATTACCAAAATTTTGTCATTTACTCTTTGTTATATACCTAACAACTCATGTTAATTTCATAAAAATCCATCCATAACTTTTTGAGTTATGGCATTGAGAAAAATGAGGTAGACAAACGAACAAACAAACGGATGGACATATCTTCACCAAAAGTTAATCATCTGTTCCTTCTAACATACCTAACAATCCCTGTAAATTTCATCCTAATCGGTTTTAACTTTTTGAGTTATCATGGTGACAGACAGCCAGATAGACAAACACGACGAAAACATAACCTCCTTGGCGGAGGTAGCAATACTTGGTGAGGCAGCTCACATGGAGGCTAAAATTTTAACTAACTCTTTTTTTACACCCACTGTTGTGTTTAAAGGACACCACAAAATATTCCCACTCTTATCTTTGGTATAGATTCCTTAGACTGTCGTGTACTGTAGATATGCCTTTAGAAGAGTGTAACACCATTGCAACACGCATTCTTTGAGCCATTTTTATGTACCTTTTGCCCGGCATTACAGGAAGGCCTTGGATGTAAAACCTACAGGTGCTTTACTATTGATGCCATATACTGTATGTGTCATTTTAGACAAGCTGTGACTATTTTCTAAACCACGAAGATGCTACGATATTATCTTCCTCACCCTCAATTAAATATCGCTAACAGCCCGATATTTCTACCTCGTTGCTGCACACACTAAACGATCATCTATCGCCTCACAATTATCATGGTCGGGTTATCTGGTGCCATGGAGAGAACGTCAGACAAGTATGTAACTTTGAGTAGCAGTGATGCATAGTTCGCACTGATACTTAGAAATGTTCATTTCGACTCCCGGTTGGACTACTAGGTAGTGTATATATAAATAATGTAAACCCTAGTGCAGATGGATGAACTCACCCTTAACTACCTGCAAGTACTAGTGGCACCAACATCTGAAGATGATTTCTGTCCACCGAACAGGTTGCTCGGCATTTCTACAACGCTGACTTGGAAATAGAGCTGATTCGAGAAGACCTCCAGTTCGATACTTCACACGTTGTGTTCCAGCTCACGTTCGACAACGAGGCCTATTCGAAACAAATGAATCTAAGCCAGCTCAGAGCCGAGGATAATCTCTCACTCAAGGGGCACATCATCTTTGAAATTTTCCCATTCTGTGTGCTGTTCAAGTAAGTCCTTAGAGTACATTGGTGTTGCTCTTAAGAGGATGGGATGTTCTTGTCTTAGGGTTGAGCGATGCGACAGTTACAATTTAAAGCTACAGTCCTTGCAATAATTAATTATTAAACACCCTTATAAAAGCTGAGTTTCCATTGCAAAAGAATTTTGCTAAGAATTTAGGTGAATTATTATGAAGCATTTGAAAAGCGTAATTTCCCCCTTTTGAATTCATAATTTTCCTACGTGAGTCAAAAGCAACAAGTGAATGTTTGTGCTAGTGCAAATGTTTTTTTTTTCGTTTCACCTAGGATGAGTAATAATTGGGTTTTTATCTTTAACTTTCTACACAGCGTGCCTTTGATGCATTTTACTTCCTTCTTTAAGAAATTTCTCTGTTTTGAACAACACGACGTACCTGTGTTTGTAATTTTTCTTTTTTGCGACGCAGTTAATGTATGTTAGACGTATAGAATAAAAAAAACTTCTCTGTGAAGAGCGCAAAAGTTGTTTTCTTTAATATTTGTGCTCATCTCTGTCTCATAAATATTTTTTGTTAGCTGAAACCATGGTTGGTATCTTACAAAATAGAGTAGTTTTAGTTCTAGAAATTCTTAAATTTTAATTACACAACTAAAAGGATGCGTTAATGCGTTTCCAATTAGGGAGCCGTTTGACTGTTAGGACAGTTAGGGTAAGTATTGCTTATGTTTATTAAAAACCTTTTAACTTGTTGAATTTTGTGTTATTTCATTTCAGAGATGCATATCAAATTATATTCCGGCGAGCTAGCAGCTACTGAAAATTAGAAGTAGTAGTTATAGTTGCTATTAGATAGCTAGTGAGCTCATGAGAAGGATGTAGACATATAGCTATTTCGCTTTCTTCAATTCAATACTCTGTTTTTAATTAGCTAGTGGTTTGCTATTCCTCTCAGATTGTATTTATAATTTGAAGCGTTCGTAAGTTTTTCAAAGGCTTTTATGTTACAATTATAAATCATAACATCTCTACAGTTTCCATATTAAATGTAGCCATAGCAACTACAGGTACTCTGCTAACTGCTCTTTCTTAACCCCTTTTTCTTAAAATCATTCTTCTACAATGGAAAGTTGAAATGAAGTGACTAAGATTGTTGATGATTAGCTAGCTCTATATATTTACAAGGCAGAAAATCCTTTAAATGTTAGATAAAAATTCTTAAACTACAAAAAACGACAAAGTTAAAAAAATATATATATAGAAACATCGTTTTCTTAACAAAACAACAGGATTTTTGGTTTGAACAAAAGCAAATGGTTTTTGCTAACTCTGGCTGAAACAAATGCACTGACTTTCGAAGCCCATTAAGTAAACCGTAAATTCTTTTTCGAAATAGTATACGATAGTTGGATTCTTTTGTGTTCTCAGTATAGCGTCAGAGAGATCAGCACTTACGGTCTTAGTTGTGTGTAAAATGCTGATTGAATCTTTCACCGTTTCCACCGGCAGCTCCAACATGGTCGTGAAGTTCATAGGCAATTCGCTAATGCAGATCCTGCCGGAGCTCATTGGCAAGAAGGTCACCGATTGGTTCGACATCGTCAGGCCGCTCGTCGAATTTAAATTCGATGCTGTGAGTATTTCAAAAATCTTTGAGCGAGCAGAGAAAATTGGACACTTTTTTTAGCGGCGCCATGCATTGTATGCCATTTCCATTTTTTTTTATTTGTAATTTTCGGTGTGCTACTAGAACTAAAGCTCTTTTTTGACGGAGTCCACCGCTGTGTATTGTTAGTAGCATGCTAATTTTAATTTTTTGTTATAATTTGGACGTGGAGCAAGAACTGAAGAACTTCTCTGACTGCTTCGAGAGTTGTACAGTGTCATATAAAGGCTGTTTTGGCGTTCTCATAATTGTATAGACGAGGAATGAGCGCTGCATGTAACATTACCATATTAGATTAGATAGCTGGTCGTAAACGGACCAATAGGCCCATACCCATACAGTGGCCAGGATTTACGGTCCGGTGCTCAGTGAGCTATTGCCATTATATCGGTATATTTAGATATCTGAACAAGAAAAGAACAAGGTACTAAGCTCATCGAAGGAGATGATTGTGAAAGCACAATTGCTACAGCTCCGCGGAGCTCGGAGAGGTCAAAGTAGTTGGGGCGTGAAATATAATGGATTGCGTTGGCCTCTGATGCTTTGGCAGTAAGGGGTTAGTGACTCCTGGAGGTGTTCGTAGCTGTGAAGGGTGTTGTACTCAAGGCTTGTTAAGATAATTTTTAAACGTATTGACTGCTTCTGCATAGACAACTTCGAAGTGAAGTCTGCTCTAGATATTCGCTAGGAAATAGGAGTAAAACTGCAGACATAGAGTAGTTCTTTGATCTTTGTACTTGAGTTTTTGGCCGTTGTTTTGCTGGCGAATTGCACTACTACTAAAAACAACAATGCACCCGATAGGCACAGTGAGCGTAAGTCTATTAACGTCACTAATTCTGCATCATTTCAGTCACTTCAATAGACACGACCGTAAACATAAACAGTTTTAATGTTGCTGAAGTTTCTGTTGTTTGGGACGGCGTCTCTGTCGCTTCAACAGTCATGAACACAACATTATGCTTCACGAACTCGAGAGTATCTCCGTCATTCGGGAATACTGATGCTGCTAACATCTCGCCTGGAATTCTGTCAATGCTCTCGGTGCTTTTTTTTTATCGTCAAGATAATTCTTCGATACTATGGAGATGCGGCCCACGCATGGTAATGAAGAAATGCCGCTCGATCTTTGATGCAATGCTGAATATCTTCCTCGCCAAAGATCAGTCGGTGTGTGTCTCTGAACAGATTGGACTAGATCTGCAATGTCCATAATC
Organism: Parhyale hawaiensis; assembly: GCA_001587735.2. Lineage (NCBI taxonomy): Eukaryota > Metazoa > Arthropoda > Malacostraca > Amphipoda > Hyalidae > Parhyale > Parhyale hawaiensis. Next base: position 12,583,578 of record LQNS02000210.1, read on the forward strand.
ACTGGAGCACTTGTAGTTGGAAGGCAATTTTATGACACAGCGCCCGAACCAACTGTCCTTAACAAAAATAGCTTTTCTTCTCCCCTTCTTTAATTGAGTGCGATGAGACTTGCGTATCCAGTTGTTTACAGTATATTTACAGTATAGTTAGAGGTCAATAGTGTAATTAAAACTATTTAAATATGTGTTGGATGTACACGCAACATCAGATATACTGTAAAGCATGCAGTGATCACCCCAGTTCGATTCAGCACATTTTTTAGATCTCATCTATCTGGTTACTATTATCCAAAATATTAACAGATAGAAGCTAAATTGCAAAATTATCAACATCTTCTAACCCTATCTGCACTAGGATATGCTAACACGCTCCTAGAGTTTTTTGGAAGAATACAGTAGGATAGACACCACTGGTAGAGAAATAACCCAGCGTGGTATCAATAGGGATAGTAAGCTTTAAGTAAATTTCAAATTTGAAACCCTCTAGGAGTTAGTGAAACATTTGTATGTTTCCTTCCTCTTCTACGGCACCTTTTGTTTTGCAAAGAAAATAAATTTTTACTTAATCCACTACATATAATAATTAGAGCTCGGATTTATTGCCCATAAAATATTGCAGTTAAAGCTCCTAAAAATTGCTCTTATTGCACCTAAAAATTGCTCTTATTGCACCTAAAATTTACTCTTATTGCACCTAAAATTTACTCGTATTGCACCTAAAATTTGCTCTTATTGCACCTAAAATTTGCTCCTAAGCAATAGGAGGGGAAGAAATAGGAAACAAAGAAAAGGCAAACACAACAAGAAATATGAAGGACAAAAAATTCGGAAAGCGAACGGGAAGAGCATATCAGTTCCAAATACCAATTATCAGTAGGTACACATTGCACTTGGGTTAATTGACGATTCTTCCCAATGGCGAGACTGATTCTTGCAAATATCCCGCTTTACTTGTTCCCACGATGTTTTTCCGGAACGAAAAAGTTTATAGAAATTTAATAGTGAGATTTTGCAGCTCAGTTATATTTTTACCCCTACAAATACATGGAACAATAATTGATAAGGGAAGTAATTGTCGTGGCGTGTGACGTGTTGTGATACGTGGCAGTGATAATAAGTGCTATGAGTTCACACTCCCCTCATCGTAACGCGTTCAATCACGAAACTGAACACGAGCTGTGCGTCAACTTTTTTGTCTCTGTCCACACGTAGAAGTGTGCTTCATTCATATGAATGACGCTGCGCGTTAAGTTATGGTCTAGTTTCTTTACATTTTTGCTTATATTTTGCGTTGATTTGAAGTCACATTCGTATCCCTTAATTTTATAGACTGACTCGAAAGGAATAGCCTATTTCAAAAATAGTTACAGCCTGATAAACCGACAGAAGAGAATTCAACACCGAGCAATCAGTTGGATTGCCAAATCAAAGATGGCGTCCGTGTTCTTATAAGATTTTCAGGTTTTCTAAGTTTTCTTCTCTTAAACGGGAGTACTGTACTGTCATTCTGATCATTAAAGGGAAGATAAATAATTGTCAACTTTTCCATGATCTGTGAACGCCGGAGAGGATAAATTTAGCATTTATAAGTTCTGTTTACTGAACTTGAATGACACAGCGCGTTCGAAAAAGGGACATGCTTCATTCTTCAGGCTATCGCGTTTGCTGCAGCTTCTTCTCTCAAATCAACGCGCCGTGTCCATCAGTATAAGTGAATGCATTACAATGAGGGATATGTGAACACGGCCTAATGTATTTGCATTTATAGCTCTCATCGCAGTTTTTACGTTTATTGTAGTTACTGCACTAACGCCGGAAACTGCAATAAATCTGGTCTCTGATAGTAATATACAGTTGTTGGTCGCTTGCGGGCTCTTTCGCTCGCTCTTTGGCCGGTCCTTCCCTCCGTCACGTTGTTAACGATTTCGATATGAGAAAATTCATCTACGGAAAACAAGTTGAGATACCATAAAATTTCAGCCCTTGGAGTAACGATGACAAATATAGCTTCTGAAATAAATTTATATGTTCAAAACTGGAAAGGCTTCATTTTCTGAATCTTGCTTCGCTTTGGAAACTAATTCAATACTTTTTGATATGACGATAATGGATCTTCTGAACGTTGTAGATGAAAGGAAGTATCTTTGAAAAGTTTTTGATTCCGTCAGGCATATGTTATGTCGCATATTTATTAACTAATTTTTTGCGCAGCAGATGAAACTTCAAGCTGAAAAGACGCATTTTTCTATTCAATTTATATTGCAGCCAAATTTCGACGCTTCAGGTTCAACTATCGGTTGGTATCCAGGTTACGGTAAGCCCTGAGCATTTCAAAGAATTATTTTAACTTAACTATTTTTTCTTAGTGCTGCTCAACTTTTGACCAATTCTAAGCTGATATTCGCGCCTCATCTTGCAGGGATATTTTGCTCTCACGAAACTCATGGCTGTTACAACTTGCGTTTCATTAATGAAAAATCAGGCTTGCTGGGATGAGACCTATTTTACAGCAAAACCTATATTGGGAACCGGAGCAATAAAAAGCTTAATCACAAAATTACTGCTGTCGTTTTTTATGGCTGGGCCCATTAGTAATTTATGATTTCCGATCCTGGCAGAGTATTATACTCTACAAAGATGCGTACCTTACCTACCTTGAGGGTCTTCGGAAGAAGTCCAGGTGACGTTGCTCACGTCACCCCACGTGTGTGGAATCACTCTGCTGGGTGTGTTCTGTGGTGCCGCAGTAACCGACCAACGAGAGAGCCCAGCGAATTATCTCCACAGTGCACGTAACCGCTGACAGCTGGTTTATCTGGTATTCTTTTTAAATGAGAATCCAGCAAATTTTTGAACTCTACAATTTTGATATCGGTGGCATTTAGAATATGCCGAGGCATTTTGTTATACAGTCTTCCTCCCCATACAGCGCAGCTATTAGAATATTTTGTGGCCACTGCTTTTCCACCATCTCTGCTTAGGATGCTTATATCCCAAGTCCTTCTGAGTGTCTGGCGACAATCCGCTCATTCACATTCACAGTGATACGTTCCGGAATTTTCCAAACATATAAGATTGTAAATCGCTCAAATCTTCTTTGTATTGAATACAAGCGGAGACAGCTAAGTCGGTTGTGGTAATCGTACTTCTGCATGCCTCAAATTCTGGCCGTGAACGATCGTTGGATACCTTCAAGTTGTTCGAACTGTTTTCTTGTACTCGGCATCCAAAGTGGGGAACAGTATTCTATTCTCGGAAGAATTAATTGCTTCCATAGTGTGAGCATTACGTCTACTTCGCGTGACGAGAAAGTTCGTAAAACCCATCCACTCCATCTTTTTCCCACAGCGATAACTCTAGCAATATNAAGTGGGGAACAGTATTCTATTCTCGGAAGAATTAATTGCTTCCATAGTGTGAGCATTACGTCTACTTCGCGTGACGAGAAAGTTCGTAAAACCCATCCACTCCATCTTTTTCCCACAGCGATAACTCTAGCAATATGTTCTTCAAACGTAGCATCGTCTTGCATTCTCACTCCGAGGTCCTTCAAAACTGTTTTTCTGTCAATTTCATGCCCATCGCTGGTTGTATATTGGGTGGATTCAAAGAGTGGTTGATTTTTTCCGTATCTTAGCAGTTCGAATTTTGTTTCATTAAAAGTCATATTATTTTTTTACCGACCATTGGCAGATGCTTTCTAAATCTCGCTACACAGACAGCACGTCTTCCACAGATTGCACTGCAGTTAGTATTCGTGTATCGTCGGCAAATGACGAGGGTACCGCATAGTTACATCCGTACCCCATGTCATTGATCATGATGAAAAAGAGAACAGGCCCAAGCGCGGTGCCTTGGGGCACTCTACTGAGTAGCTACCGGCTGTCTGGATGACACTTTGTTGTTGACAGTTACACTTTGGGTTCTATTTGACAGGAGTGCGCCAAGCCACCGAAGACATTTTCCCCAGATACCCATGCGGGAATTAAAGTTTCAACATTAGGATTCCGTGGTCAACCTTGTCAAATGCTTTAGCAAAATCTAAATAGATTGCGTCCACATTCTTTCATTGGCGCAATGTCTCTACGGTGGAATCATAATGCTCCAACAGTTGTGAAGTAGTGGAACATTTATGTCGAAATCCGAGTTGTTTTGATGTGAGTAGTTCATTACTCTCTAGATGGTGCACTAGGTGTTTACGGAACACCCTTTCAAACGTTTTCACTACGTGGCTCGTTAATGAGACAGTTCTATAGTTAGCTGGATCTGCACTATTTCCAGCTTTGGGGATTGGGGTAATGATTGCGTGTTTATGAGTGCTTGGTATAACACCATCGCCCAATGATTTGCGCCACATGAGGTAGAGCTCATAAGAAATGCTGAGCATGCACATTTTGAGGATTTTTGCGGGAACATCATCCGGCTCTGAAGCACTGTTCCCACTAATTTCATCGATGGCCAATTCAATGCTTAGTTGTGTGAATTGAACATCCATTAGGTAGTTATCAGTTGTGTTAATACTTGAATATCACGGTTACTTGTCTTTTTGCTAAAAACTTTCTGGTATTGACGGCTCAGTATTTCACTTATCTCCTGATCGCTATCAATCATTGATCCATTTTCGTCCTATAATGGTCCTATTTTTGTTTTCAGAGACGCGTAATTTGATGTAAAAGGGAAGAAGTAGTTACTGTTTTCTTTTATCTTCTTGATGGCTAGCAGTTCTTTTTCCTATTTCCCTTCATCATGAGATTTTGCAAGTTTATGTTCAATCTCTCCCAGTTTTCGCCGGCATTAAATTTGTCGCTGTAATACACACGATGACTTTTGGCATTTGATCTGTCTTGCTCTCTTCCTTAGTAAGCTTTTGCGAAATTTATGGTGGCGATTTTTGAAACATTTCCTTCTAGCCGGTGGTAGGTATTTCACGCACTTTTGCAACAGAACATTTTCGAAGATTTCGTTCATTGTTTCACTTTGAGTTGAGTCATTTAGAAGAGCGTCCCAGTTCACCGACCGCAGCTCATCGTTCAAGCCTTCCCAATTTATTTGATTATTGAAAGCATTTAAATCTCGAAGACTATTTACGCTATTTTGCCCATTATTTTTTGAGTCACTCGTTTCATTTCTACTGAACTGGGTTGTGATATCAATGAGTTTGTGATCAGACAAAGTTGTATCTTGGGTGCTGATATTCTTTATGAATTCGGTATTCTGGACAAAGAGGAGATCTAAGATATTATTTTTTCTTGTTGGCGAAGTAAGCCTCTGCACTAACGAAAGTTGTTCCATTGCCTATTGTAAAGATAGTGATTGTTCTCTCTCATCTACTGTGTACGAAAATTTTTTGTTAAAAATAATACTACCTGTAACCATCTTAGGAATGGAAAGTTGAAGTCACCTGTAATGATTACACTGTACTTACTATCGAGTCTACTGCAATGTGTGTGAATTTTGTCAAGCAGCTCCACAAATTTCTCAGAAACATATTTTGGCGGTCGATAGCACACCACACAAACCAGTTTAATTTTTCTATTTTTACAATTAGAAATTCACACATGCAGTTCGAGAATTTCTGTACAACGTGTGAGCCAAACTGTCCTTTCACATAGAACGCTACTCCTCCGCATTTACGGTTTTCGCGGTCACACCTGTGCAAAGTATAGTTCTCCATTTTGACCTCAGCATAACAGATACTCTCATTTAGGTGTGATTCAGTAATTGCAAGGAAGAGTGAATTTGCTTCACCTGCAATGTCTCTAAGTGTTTGTTGCTCTCTGTAGTTTTTTGTGTATAATCCTTAGATATTGACCACATAAAATTTATTCAATGTTTGGCTAGTCATTAGTTCTTTTGGGCCATTGCATCTTTTCGATGGTTGGTTTGACAGTTTATTTAATCTCTTATCCACATTTGTGCGGGATTTCCTGAAGTGGTGGCTGCCAAGTCGGCTGTTAAATTCCTTTCTGTCCTTTTTCCATGTAAGTTTCCATTGACAGTATCTTTTGATACGTTGTTTGTAAAAAATTTTCTATCTTCTGAATGTACTGTTTCATATCTTGGAAGGACGCACCTGTGTCAGCTTGGTTATGTGCGCTAATACCAGGGTTGTTATCATTCCTATACGGTGAGAATCTTTCTCTTTGCCTGTTGGCTTGCAAATGAGAATGACTTTGTGTATGCCACGGTATCTCACTGTTTTCTCCGTGGTCCCTTTGATACCACGAATGAGGTTCAGAACTAGAAGTGCGTATGGTACTACCCAAGTGAGTTGCGCTACATGAAGGATCCAGACATTCTCCTTTTCGGAAGGAATTTCGACAAACAATTGGATGAAACAAACCACAAATTTTTCGGGATTTGTAGCCATAGGTGCCGTATTTCATGAACCTTGAGCATCTTTTCGGATGGAAAAATTTACACCCTCTGCCTGAAATCCCGTATTTACAGATGTTCTTTGCGTAGAACCTGCAGATTACATTCCTCTTTGTATTTTGTTCCTCGGATTTATCTTTCACAGTTGAATTATTTCTCCAGGTAGAGACGCTATGTGTCTCTTGACTGTTGTTGCTTACATTTCGTCCATATAGCGGTACCTGATTTGTTGCCATGTACAAATTAGTTTAGCAGATATTCTATAAGCTTTTTTTGTAAATTACAAAAATGAAATTCTATGTTCTGGCACTGGCACTATGGCACATTCGCGTCTTCTCCCTCCGAACGCCACTGGAAGTCCATGCAAAACCTTTCCATCGTGTTCCGCTCCTCATCTCGTTATGCCAGCCCATTTTACGTGCTAACGACTTCAATATTGTCAAGTTATGAGCTGTATCGGTGTTGTCTACCTCTTGCTCAGGCGTGCCTCCAAATCTCTTCGTCCTTGCTTCTTACTGCTTTGCATCGTAAAACAAGTCCTGAGGTACGATAATTGGTGGTCGTTAGTTACAAAACTCATTAAATCATAACGCTGCTGGAAGCTTAAATTCACATTAATGGTAATGCGCAACTAGCTTGGTCACTGTAATGCGTTGCTGCCAAAGCTATTTACGCCCGTTAGCGCTTGCATAATTTTCTGCTTTGTTGTATTTTACGGGTCTGCGCCTACCTTGTATTTAACGGGTCTGCGCCTACCTTGTTTCTCTTCCGTTTCCTACTCCTACAGCTGTTGTTTCTATGTTTCTCAATTTGCTGGCTGCCTTTACTGGTATCTCAGTTTTTACCACACAACATAACCGCACCTCTTCCTCTATTGAAGGTCCACTGTAGTGAATACGAAGGCCATAACTAGCGGTTCTATTATTAACTATCGAAGCATCACGAGCTAGTTCAATTGTCGTGGAATGAAATTATATAAGAACGCAAAAGTTTTGGAAGAAAGTATGTTCTATGACAGTTGTAGAAGTCAGTCTTTCATCAATAACAAAACTCTGTTCCGAAAGCTTTTTTGTTCTTATTTTGTTTGTTGATTGTTCGTTTTCGTTAAATGCTTCTCAGTTAGTGCTGTAATCCGCGATAAAGCAGACGTTTTAAACTGTGTTTGTCGAACAGACTCATATTTTCCTAGATAGTTAACAATACTAGCATCCTCTGCTGCCGAAAATGGCAGATAGGAATTAGTATTAGCAGCCTTTCTTTATTCACGCTCGTAACCTAGCTAGTTCTGCTATGGCCACAGCCAAACTTATACCTTGAGAGTCTTCGGATGAAGTCCAAATGCTATTGAGCGCATCACCTCACTGTGTGAAGTCGCGATGCTGGAGGTCGCGTGATGGGTCGCAATTAGCGAGCAAAGACTGAGCCAGCTGCGAATTTTCTCCACAGAGCTCGTAACCGCTGACTATGCTAACTGGTATTCTTCTTAACTGAGATTCCAACAAATTATTTAATTCGAAAACGTTCATATCAGTGTCGTCTTGAATATGCCGCGACATTTTGTTAAACAGTCTTGTTCCCTGTTCAATGAAACTATTAAAATAATTAGCAGCAACGGCTTCATCGCCATCTCGGTATTGGAGATGGAGGTCCTTCCTGATTTTTCTGCGAGTCTGGCGACAATCTTTCATGCCCAGTAATACGTTCCCGCTTCTCCAAACATAAATGTTTGTAATGCACTGAAATTTCTGTTATTTTCAATACAATTGGCGACAGTTAAGTTGTTTGTGGCAATCGTCTTGCATGCCTCGAACTTTGGCAGCGACCGAGCTTTGGATAGCTTTAACTTGATCAGGGTCTTTCTCGTACTCGGCATCAGAAGGGAAGAACAGTACTTTATTCTCGTCAGAATTGTTTCGATAGAGTGAGCATCACCTTAACTCACGTGATAAGAAAGCTCGTATGGTAGCTGTACTAAACGACACTCAATAATAAATGCCCTCGTGCTTACTCAAGATATTCGAAGGCTTCTCCAGCGTACCGCATACGAGCCTGGTCTCAGCCTAAAGTTAGTTCGCGTAAAAGATTCGATGTTTCGAATTCAGCTCCTGCACATTCAAGCGGACTGACAACATTTTTTTTTCCTGTTCCTGGAAACAGTATTGCTTGATACATTGTACATTTATTTTCGTCTACAGCAGCGCAGAATGGGAATAAGATTTACAAGTGTTCTTGAAGGTTCTTTGAAAAAAAAATGCAAAGGGAGTAAAAGAAACTAAGCCAAATGCTATTTCTCCGACGTGGCTCAGATAGAAAGGACTTTGACCGTTCAGTCTGTAACATCAATTATGATATGTATATATACGGGATTATACAGTTTAAAGTAAAGCCGCCTCAAAGTCCAGCAGTACTTACTACGTACGTTACGTCGTCGCATGACTGCGGGCGAAGTCCAAGTCTCAGTATTTGTGCGCCACTCAGCGCATGATGACGTAACTTTTCTCGGCATCTCTGCTTGAGACCAGCGCAAGCGCCATCAGCGCATAGGCCTTCGCAAACTTAATTCAAAGAAGATTTAACTAATAGTAATACTTTACAATCGAAACAAGAGTACCCGTGCTGTAAAAAAAATGACAATGAGAAATTTGTGAAGACATGCATTTCTTTTACATACTTTCGCTACAAGTATGCTTCCCAGGATGCGGTAAAAAGTCTAACTAAACTTCTCATAAGAAATGAGTGTTCTCTCTTTCATTTCATCTAAGCAGCATAATCTTCCCCCGACCTTAGAAGCAGTGCAAAAGAAACTTTAACAGTAGCAAGCAGCAAAGAATAACTGAGTTATATTTATTCCCCGTAGCGTATCCTAGCTACCGAAGGATAAACCTTCTGTACATCTAATGTAAATTTTTCTGTTGTAGTTAAACGCTCCGTCAAAGGAAGCGAAAAATCGGAAAGAAATAATTTTTCTACTGCACCATGAAAAATCATCGCTTCATCTGAGCTTCGTTGATCAGCCACTGAATTTATACGTCATGAACTGAGAGCATACAAATGTTTCAGTGTATGGAGAAAGCTATAAAAATCAAAGAAGTTGCAAATATTGTTACTGCAGTGTCAAGAACTTTTTCAAGCAAGAAGTGCTTTCAAATAGCTAGAGGGATCAGAACCCTACTTTTGCATTCTGTAGCAACCAGGTCATTGATCTCCATGAAAATGCAACTCGATTACAATATCTGGTACCTGGAGTATTTTCACCTATTTCAGTAAGAGCGTGGCGAAACAAAACGAATATATATTAACAAACACACTAAGTTGTTCATTATTTGGTATTTTTTATGATAAAAAGAGGCGAGTTACTGTCCCTAAACCATAAACTAGACTGCCGTATCCAGGATGCAGTGGTCACAGAGGGTTTCTATATTATTGATGAACTGAAATAACAAATTAAAGCATTATTATTCTGATATCTTCGAGCTCCTCTCAATTTTTTCCATACTTGCCTATAATAATGACGTTTTTTTGTGCACGGTGACAATCGAACAAGCAGGCAAGCAAACAAGATCATCAGTGTATTATAAGTATACAACAGTGCCCGCGCTGTTAAAAATGAGAGTGAAAATTTTGAGCCAACCTGTCTTCATTTAATATGCTTTTGTCATCAATAGCTAGGTATGCCAACTCAAATTGTCATAAGAGATAAGTGCTCTCTCTTTCAATTCGTCGAAGAACACAATAGTCCCCCACCTTAGATCACACGGAAAAAAAATTTACATTAGCAGGCAGCAGAGTATTACCCAACTTATATAAATTTCCCACCGTGTATCCTACCTACCGAATAAGCCTGCAGTTCATCGAAGATTTTGTGTTGAAGCGAAAACTGCTCCTTCAAAGGAAGAGAGTAAGCTGAAAGAAATATTTATGTCTATTGCCCGTTAAAAATACCACTTCGTCTGCCCTTCGTTGATCAGCTACTGAATTTATAAGTCGTAAACTGAGATCAAACATATGTTTCAATATATGGAGAAAGTTATAAAAATTTTAATGCATGGCTGCGCTAAGAAAATCTGTAATACCTTTGTTTTAATTTCAAAGCGTGTTTCAAGCAAGAAGTGTATTGAGATTAAGGAATAAGGATCGCGCTTTCGCCATCTTCTACAACCCGGTCATCGATCTCCATGAAAACTCAATCGAATATCAAAATCTGCTACCTGGCCTATTTTTCGCCTATCGGTTTCTTTAAGAGCGTAACCTGAAACATACAATTAGATAAATATACAAACAAATAAACACACGACGGTGTTTATTATATTGTTGATAGCTAGATATGATATATATAGATAAATTTTCTTATAATTGCGATAACACGACATGATGCAAAATCGACCCATTAACACAACATTTTGAGAAAAATCCACGGGAAACACTCCGAACATTTAAGTATCTGAAACACTCTACGGATCATTTCAAGCCGTCTTCTCGATAGCAAACGCGCCCTTAGATGCTGTCACACACCACCACCGACCACGACAGAAGTCCTAACCTACAAGGTTGGCGTTGTAATAGCTCATTGTTGGTTAGCTATTCGTGACTTAGCGTCAATCTTTGATTGGCCTTACTTAGCGTCGTCATTAAAGATTAATGCTAAGTAATGCCTATCAAAGATTGACGCTAAGTAAAGCCAATCAAAGCCTGACGCCGACTACAGGGGGCAATTCAATAAGCTACCCAAAATTTTGTCAGCCTAACGGCATTTGGGTAGGCTAACGGGAAAAATTGTCGTCCTAAACTCCAATCTATAAATATATATGTATAGAAATAAATAAGTACTCCTATATAATGAATAAATAAACTGGAATCCTAATGGAAACGCAGTTCGCAACAAAGCCCAAGTTCCAAAACACAGTTATAAGTGGCACTGAAATTCGAACACTGTTCTTCTTGGGTGTGCGGACACACAAGTGCAGCCCTTTCTGTTGTCGATTCAGCACGTCTTTCTATTTGCTTTTGCGGAAACTGTAATGTGCATCTATTATTGCAGTATTTCATATAATAGAGTGAGACATGGTGCTTCTCAATGAACTCTAAATGGCTGTTATCATTACCAGTAGAAGGTGCTAAATTACCTGAAAATCTTAACTTTATTTTTGATTTTTTTTATGTTTGTCAGTCGAAGTTTGTACAAGTAGAAACTTTTATAATCCACTCAGAAGGATTAGGAAGAGCTGTAATCTTGTGTTATTTAAGTTCGCTAATTTTGTGTTAAGGGAGTGCTTTCGTCGCCTAGTCCTTAGTTATGCTTTTACTTCGTAGGCAGTTTACTGCTTCCGATCTACCTACCCCTATTGATGATCGTGTTACCTCCGCATAAGAGGCTTTATTTTTGTCGAGTTGGGCTCTATGTCAGTCTCCCTGTTTATCAGTCTATTTGTCTGTCTGTCACGAAGATAACTCAAAAAGTTATGGACAGATTTTTTTTTAAATTGGCATGAAATATTTGATGTACCACGAAGAGTTAATGACCAAATTTTGAGACGATATATCGATTCACTTGTATGTCTCGATGTGTGATGTTATGCTTCTTAGCAAACTAACTCAAAAAGTTAGGAACAGATCTTCATGACATGTAAAGGAATTGTTAGTAGGCTTAATAGTGAAACACATGCAAGATTAAATTTTGGTAATCGGTGTTTCTGTTTGACTATATGTTTGTCAGAATGTTTGTTAGTACATAGTATAACTCGAAAAGTTGTGGACAGGTCTGCAACAAAATTGCATAAGCTGTTATTACCATTAAAAGTCACGAATTACTAGATTTTAGTGTTGACACAAAAAAAGTATAAAGCTTCAAAACCAATTAAAATTTTTCATTACCTTTGCCTTGCTTGGCGGAGGTATGCTCTCTCGGAGTGTTCCCATTTCGCGCTGTTTTGCTCTATTTCATTTTCGCTTTTCTCATGTATGGTTTCTTGAATTTACTTGACATACAGCATGTTCGTGTTTGTTTCCACTGATTGGAAGGCAGCGAATACATTATTAACCTTGCAACAGTAAAATTATGGGCTATTCATCGTTTTACTTAATATGTTTTTATCTTTGATTCAAGGTACTGATTCATAAATAGGTCACCCAGGCCTAAATCCCATTTTTACGCTGGGTCAAATGCTTCCCATATCTGCATCCAAGGTCAAGGAAAAATAAAAAATTTTGTAATACAATACTGGGAGTAAACACCGTAGACTACTAACCGAAGCTGTGCCACGATCTAGGTCAGGTCCTGGAAGCAACAATTAATGTTCCGCCCGACAATTTTTATTTTTATTGCTGCGATGACGGGAAAGAAGACACGATGCGTTAATTGAGGTCTCACAGCGGCCAAAGCTCCTGGTATATGAAATTTATTAAGGGTTTTTTGTTTCCCGGACACGTTTCGCTTTAGATGCTGAATTGTGTTGCATTGATCAAAGTTAGCGTGGATACCTGAGGGGAGGCTCAATATTATTTTATTCCGGGCGAAATTTTCGATTTAATCCGAAAGCATCTGTGTAGCATTGTTTTTGCTAGGCGTCATGAGTATGTGCTAAACTGGATGATTCCAGTACTTATCTGATATAAAACTATACTAGGATGAATGACTACCTACTGATTTACTCTGCACAAATAATTGTCTTATTAGATCACCGTAGCAAAACTCCACAGCACTGCTATTATAGCACTTCATGCCTGCTGCTGCAGATGTTAAAATGGGACCCTAATAATTACAGCGATAATTTCCTTTCCATAAAGAAATTTTTTATGTTGAGTTGCTCTGAAACAAAATTGAAGTCTTGCGCCGGCTGATGTCTCAGGTCTCCGAAGCTACTTCAATTTGCTTTCTCTGGCACACGTACTTTCTATTTATTTTCTGTAGCAATGGGTTATAGCTGTATTGCAGATACAAAGACGCTCTACTTCCCTTGACATGTTACTCACTATTGCGGTGCTTAAAAAGTTTGTAGGTATAGTAATAGTTTATCGAAATAAATCTTTGTAATTAAAACTACCTCACAAAGTATGTCACACTATATTGAGAAATTTCTGAGAATGACTTCTTTCTTTGTGTTGATAAACTAAGAAAATAATTCTCACTGTGTTATAGAGCTTATAAGTTACTTTAGCCTTCAATAAGCCTCAGGGACGTCGTTTTTTCGTGCCACTTTGCATCCTTTCATTTTCATGCTCCTACTGATAGGTTTAATTTATTGTGTGCTTCCTCTTCATTTCTGCTTTGCTGTGGTCATGCATGTTAACGCAATCCTGCTTGGGAACAGTCTCGTGCAATTAGGGTGCTACGTTTTTCTGGACATCTCTATGTCCCCTCCTTTTCCTCAATGAGGCTTTCATTGCGCTATCTAAGGTGGCTTAAAGCAATCACCCCAAAAAATAATTTGTTCCACATCTTAAGCTAAAAAGATCTATGTCTTTCATGTTCCTATATAATGTTTGTTATTAATAAAGAAATATAATCAAGTTTCCCCTCATGGGGAATAAGATGGTTCATAAGCCATAAGGTTAGATAGGTTTGCCGATCAAAGGGTATGGGGAGCAACGACCACAGATAGACCTTTAGGTTACCTAAGTCCTAGCTGGACCTTCGGGACGTCTTTCCTTGGTGCTCACGGTGCATGCTTCCTTCCGCTTTCTTACTCCTACTGATATGACTTTCTCTGTTCTACTTCCTCCTTCCCGATTTGCTGTCCCCATGCTCATTGATCCTATGTGAGAACACCTTCACGCATGAGCTCCCGATTATTATTGATAATACTAGTGGACTCGTGTGTGAAGAATTCACGCAATAAACTATACGTTTGCCTAATGCCTCTAGGCCGGTTCGGAATCTCCTCTTCTCTTATTTGCTTCTTTATTTTCTTCTTTTCTTCATTGATCCTTTATCGTACTGGCATCCTTAGGTCTTCTATATAGACAGGCAGAAGTAACATCATGAGTAAAATACTCCAACAAACTTAAACAGATAGCAGCTTATTACAATGTGATCGCTCCGTAGCAAAGATACCGTTGATACCGTCTTCCCACCCCAAATATCTGTTTCATTTGAGGTGCTCAAATTTTGACCTATGAAGAGAAAACTGCTTCGTCAGAGGAAAACGGTAAGCTAGAAGAAATAATTGTCTACTGCCCGTGTAAACTTATGTTTCGCCAGTTTCGTTGACAATTGCATCAAAGTGGGAAGAATAGCTCATGCAACGAAATCATCTGTGGGAAGAAACTACGAATCAAGAAGCATGAGAGGGCTAACGGAAGCTTCAGACATCTTCAGTTCTACGATTTCAACTTCGGCATTGCAAGAAATGCATTCAGACATAAGGTCGCCCTATACTTTGCCGTAGATTCGATGTATGGAGAAGCTAATACTCGTACAAATCAGACNAACCCGGCCTATTTTCTGTCTATCACTTTCAATGGAGCTTGAGAGGAGCACCAGAGCCTCCAACCTGGGCTAATTTCCGCCTATCTATTTCGTTAAGAGCGTGACACCAAACATATAAATATATATATACATATAGTATATACATATATATTTATATATAAACACACGACGGTCATTCTAAGTATTAGATTAGATTCAACCTACACCAGCCTGGCGACATCAGAACGGAGGAATCTCCATTAGGTTGTCAACCCCCACGCAACCAGCCCAGCAATAAAAAAAAAAGAGAGAATTAAAGATCACAAAATCTCTTTACAAAGCGTTTACAGCTGTTAATGGCAGCACCAACAACGTCGGAGCCATCAAGATTATTCCAGATTCTCACTCAAGATGGGATTAACGAACTGGAATACTGGTTTGTACGACATCGTACAGGTTCCAAGACATACTCATGAAGAGCACCAGTACGCCGAGTAAGCTGCTCCCGAACAAATGGCTCCGGATGACTACAGCAATTATTTTTTTTTACAGAGAAAGCAAACCCCACCAAGTCTACGACGCTACGCCAGATCACAAGGCACAACATACTGTATGTCTCTTATTTCTTCTATAAGATTACTTTCGTTGTGGAAACGGAGGTTTAAATTAAAGTATTTAGTACATTAATTCAAACAAGTTTGAAGCTAGCGAATTTAACAAACCAACAAGAGACCATTTGAACTTTCATTGATGCCCATAAATCCTAAATCTGCTTCAACTTTCTTAATTAAACTCGTGGCACAATCATCACGATGATTGAACAGCCCCTGACGCTTGATTGGCACAGAGCAGTGACATTAATTAGCTCGACTCCACTTAATACAAAGGAGTCTTTCCTAATGGATTACGGCGGCATAATTACTCCCATTGAATTGCTGTTCAACATGACTTGGCTGATTGCTTCCGAATGATGAATGTTAGTTTTGTATTTGTAGTTATGGCTCGAGGTTGAATACAAGCGTTCATAGTTATGAGGAAAGAGCATGATGCGAGCATTCATAGTTATGAGATCATGACAGGAGCGTTGGCAGTTTGTGTTCATAGTAATCATTGGATGCCATTATTTGAGCTGTCATGCTTAATATCTTATTGAAAAATCAGTACTATATAATAATTCACGTCGTGTTTTTATTTATTTATATATATTTATATCTTTCCTGTCACGCTCTATGGGAATACGATAGGAGAAAATTCAGATTTCAAAATGTAAAAAAAGTGGGGTACCTTGCAAGATTTTTCTTCGGCGAAAAAAAAAGTTGGGTACCTTGCAATCTTTTTCTTCAGTATTAGATAGGGGAAAAATAGAACTAATAAGATAGGAGAAATTTCAGATTTAAAAAGGCGAAAAAAAGTTGGATACCTTGAAATCTTTTTCTTCAGTATTAGATAGGGGAAAAATGAGGAAGCCCAAAAGACGGCGGGGGTTTTGGTGAAGCGTTAATTTTTTGCCGTCATTTATAATGACGGCACGGGCCACTAGTTATTATACATAATTCCCGTTCATTTTTGTCGCATTATCTTCTATGAACCTATTTCTGATGTTTAATATAATGCAGGAGGCTCATGATATACGGGTAGTCTCGAGGTAGTTAAGTTCTTGATGGGAGCACGTCAGTTGATTTGTCAGAAACGGCGCCTAGCGTCAACTGTCGATACAGTGCAGAGCCTAATATAGCGACGGGCTGATGTCCGCTGCAGACGTCTTTTGTCCTGTGTTTTCCCTTAACAGCGTTCGAATATTTTGGACTGTCCTTGCAAACACGACTGTGTCGTCTACTAAAACTTTCGATAAGATATTTACCGTCGAATTCTCTGGGTTAGCCTGTGTCACTAGTGCAGTTTTTTATGTCTGTTTAAAACAAAACTTTAGCGATTGTTGCCTCAAACAGCAGTGCTCTTTTTCTTGTTTACACAAACACAGCAACGCATTCAAACGCTATCGTCTGCAGCGGGTCTTATGGCGATATCACACGCTAGCCAAAAGCTGAGGAAACTCTTGCAAACGCACAATTTTTTTTGCGCAAAAAAGCACATCTCTATTCACATGTGAGAATCGTCCGTTGGTCAAAAAACTTCGAGCTCCTTTCATCCTAATGACGCGACTTTGTCATGGCTACGGACTGAACACTATGATAAAAATACTTCTGACAAGCATAATAGTATAATAGATGCTATCCAATGCCTTCAACAGTAATGCTAAGTACAATTATATGATAGAATATCATGAAAATAATCAACCATTGCGGCTCCGAAAGCGAACTGAACGCCCTACCCTTCGATAGATGTCTCTGGTGGCCAGGAAGCAAAGAGTGTACTGTAAACGCAATACGATATAAATAAATAACACTGAATAAAAGATGGAGAATATGCGCTGAAAATGTTAACCGCTATCTATGGCAATAGCCTCGGCAGTAGTTCTTTGCTTCTTGCTGGTGGCGGTTTGTTTACAGAATTTCGCGCGTTTGACCAGTGAATCGAACGCAAAAGTCCTGCATGCTCTATCACAGAATTTTGCACAAAAGCGGGAGCGTGCAGGTTTTTAGACGTCGATTTCGCGCGCAAAACTCGGATACTCGTTTTGGATAGCGTGTGGCCTCGGCATAAGACCCTCTGCTTCGTCCTACGTTCCTGCGTCTCAGCGTCCGAATGCATTGCAGTGTAGGTTTGAACAACAGAAAACTGCGCAGCTTTTGAGTGCTAATTCACTAAATATTTGAGGAGATGTTAGAAACTTCAGCAGTCGCGTTTGCCGACCCAGCTGACATGCCTGCTAGTACTTCAGTCATATTTTTAACAGGTAAATTCACAGCTGTGTTTACAAGTCGGTGCCTACGGACGCTGAGTATTACGTAAGACAAAGACTGCACGAACGAGTCTAGCAAACACCAAAAGCTACAATACAATTAACTGGAATAGTGTAGGCAAGAGAGAGTGCAACAAAAAGTCCAACATCAGAAAACGAACAAATTTGATACAGACAGTCGCATAGGAGGAAGCAAGAGCGCTCAAAGCAAAAACCCTAATAAGAGGAGGCCAGAAAGACGGGACGGGCGATAATTGAGATGAACTTGACAGATGGAGGCACGATAATGGAGGTCGCCATCCCGAGAGGGCTTCTGGCGACAACAACCTCCCGGAATCCCGTGCCTCTTCGGCCAAACAATCAAATGGTGGAATGAGATTGTTACCAGCTTGATATATATATATGTTAGGACACTATGCACCGTGGCTAAATGTTACGCCGACGACAGCAATAGTTATTATTGCTAATTATTACCTCCACCAAAGCGGCTTTGTATTTGTCGGCGTCTGTCACCATAATATCTTAAAAGTTATGGTTATGGACCGATCTTCATAACATTTACAAGGATTGTCAGGCATGTTAGGAGGAAAAGAAACAGATGATTAACTTTTCATGAAGATCCGTTCAGCCGTTTGTTTTTTCTTGGCAACGTAACTCAGAAAATTATAAATGAATTTTCATGAAATTCGCTGTAAACGTTAGGAATGTTCTGAGGATCGAGCAGATGACCACCTGTTTTATGATGATGAGTGGCTCCGTTTGTCTGTTGATTATACGTTTGTTTTACTGTTTATCCGATGCATAACGCTAAAAATTATGAACGAATCTTCATCAAATTTGAAAGAACTGTTACGATGGTTAAGAGGCACAAATGACCAAATTTGGGGATGATTTATCCTTTCGTTTGTGTGTTTGTGTCTGTATTTGTCTCACTGTCACAATATAACTAAAAAATTATGCACGGACTTCCAAAAAATTTCAAGAACTGCTAGAAATGTTACGAGGAACGAAAAACCCAATTTTGGTGATGATCAGAAGGAACTCTTGGACCAGTCTTTAGTGCCTATTGCAGACCTACGCATACATATGTCGACTTTACATGTAGTGTTATTCCTACAAAATCCTGCTCAATTTAGGCACTAGAGGGCTAAGGACCAATCTAAAAGTTTTATTAAGATTACATTGATTTGCAGAGGTCTGCTCTCTCAAAGTGCTTCTTTAGGACACAAACGCCGTCGTAATTGAAATAGCAAGTGCGGTACATGAATGTTATGTGTTTCAAGCGAAGAGGGAACCATGTTCAGTGGTTGAGCGAACTCGTAGTACGCTTACAACTCCAATCCTATAATCTTTATTCCTTAATTTAATAGTTCTACTTGTGAGTATATACTAAAAGTAATGTTCATATCGGCATTGCTGATTTTATTTATTGTAGAGTTAATCTTGCGCAAGTTAGAGGATGTCATAATGATATTGAGGAGCACTTTTTACCACCGAAAAGTGAAGGAATTTTTAACCTGTTCAGTGTCATCGAGTGGCGGGCGTGACGCAAATACACAGTTAAATGGGTGTAGGAAAAAAGCCGCGGGAGGAAAAATAAAAAAAAAAAACTGTAGGGAAAAATCACTCGGAAAAAGCCCTGGTAGGAAACAAGCCTCTGCCAATATGCTAATGTGCATTTACTACCCGTACTTAGTTTTTATTTGATGCAAGTTATTTTAAAATAAGTTAAATTAGGCTGTACTGCATTTACCTAACCTAACGAAACAAACCCGTAACCTAGTCGAGCTTTTCTAATTGAAGGAAGCCTAATCTAATCATATCTAACTAGACTCAACTTCTGACATAACATTACGTAGCTTCTTCTAATCTAACTTAACCTAACTTCACATAACTTGGCCTAATCTCAGCTAACTCGATCCAAACATTTTTTTTTTTATGAAGGCGATTTAGAGAAAACCAGGTCTCGCCCACCTAACCTTGCGTAACGGTCTGAATCCTTGTGTAATTACCTAACTGTTCGTATACAAGCAATTTTTGCCCGCTAGGCCCCGGAAGCGAAGAGTGTAACGGGAGCACTCAATGGGACTAATATAAAACTTAGCCGTGATCGCATGTAGCCAAATTACGTCACACCGACGAGTCGAAATATTTGAGGGGGACCTCAGCCCTTCGTATGTTGAGTTATTAATCCTAACCAAAAATGTAAGCAGTGTTATATTCTAGACGCGAAAGAAGCCATAGGAATAGTTATTGCTCAAACTTTATGTTCTTGACGACAAAGGCCCTATCTCTGCTACAATATATTTGGGCGTCACGCACCCAAGGTTCCCGAGTGCCTGCTGCGTTAGGTAGGTTTTCTACTTCCCTCTCTCTGTCCCGTGAGGTAGGCTGTCGATCGAAATAACTGATCTGGTACGCGGGACATCTCTAGCCTCTCCCTCTTGTGGAAGGACACAAAAGGGGCCGACCACTTAGTGTCTCCTACTATACTTTGCGCCCTGTTTTCCTGCCCGTAGTAGCGCACCTGGGCACCACGCCTACCCAATGTGCGGTATTTGAATACTGCACAAGTAGTTTCTCTGGTGAAACGCCTCAGTTGCAGCTATGGAGGTTAAACAAAAAATATATATATATAGACTTGACAATCATTGTATTGTGATTTGGGTATGGGCGCAGCTCAAGTAGCTGGCCAGTCAGGAGCGGGAGATTGAATGAATTAAGTCGAAAAAATACGGTGATGCGTTTAAATATGTTTTATGAAGAGCACTGTAACTGAATATGAAGTGTGAATTAGGTTTCATTTCAAAAAAGATAAATCAAGGGTGAGGGGACCATCCCGGTATTGATTTTGCCTCTAGCTCTGGGAAAGTGTTCACCAGCCTCCACTGCAATTTTCTATTGATAATTGTTAAGTGTTCAATTCGTATATATTCCCTTCATTGGTTTATCTACTCAAAGGATTTAATTCGCAATTGACGACGAATTTCCAGGCAAAATTGATTACAATATTCATTGGCTGTTTAGCTGCTCCGGAGCGTTTGTCGATGTGGACTTCATTGATGACGTCACTTATTGATGTTTGTTTCTCATGAGTCCCCCGTCACGCTATTCGCTTCCAGCATAGGGATAAACTGAGATCACGATTTTTGGCCTTAGAACAAGTCCAATATTTAACTAGAACGGCTCTGTGGCGTAAGACCATCACCCGCGGTAGGGGTAAATTCAACGCAGTAATTTTTGATGAACGAGGCTAGGGCACAGCCCCATTCCTTCCCAGAGATTAGCTCTTTAATATTAATATCGGAAAAAATGAAACGACCCGTTCTCCAGCCGATCTGCCGCGGTGGAGGCAAATTTGCCGCGGTGGAGAAAATTCAACGCCGTCATTTTTAATGGCAACTAGGCTAGTTTTTTTGGCATGGGTCACATCTAGGTCAACCCACCAAACTCTCTACATATGGTATGAAGATTGCTCAACTCCTTCGACCTCTTATTGGGTGGACAGACAAATATATATATACAAGTATATATACTTAAATCTTCAACGAAAACATTATCACCTCTCACTTTGTTCGCCGGTGATAAAAATAGGACTCCTATACATTAAGCTCAACCTGACCTCACCTAAGCTGATTTCACCCAAGCTAACCTTGCCTAGCCTAACGTCACCTAACCTAAGCTCACTTAACAAAATCTAACTTATATCAACTTGACATAACTTATTTCAGGGGTTCTTACAACCCACGGTTGCTCGTGCAAATGCTAGGTCAAATTTAGCTCAGCACAATATCGTTTAGTTTACTTAAATATGCTGTATTCAAATAAATGAATAGAGCTCCCAAATATAGCTTCACTTCAAGAGAAAGCGTTTTTTTTTTTCCTACCGGGCCTTTTTCCGGGTGTTTTTTTTTTTTTCCTCCGGGGCTTATTTCCTCCCGGGCTTTTTCCTCCGGGGCTCTTTTCCTCCGGGGCTCTTTTCCTCCGGGGCTCTTTTCGTCCGTGGCTTTTTTCCTCCGGGGCTTTTTCCTACCGATGCTTTGTTTCCTACCGTTTTTTCCGGATACCCAGTTAATTACATCAAAGATGAAATCCACGTCCTATTCTAGGCAATATTAGCCACCGAAGCAAAGCAAAAATGTAACGCTTCAACAAATGTAAAGATGTGCTCCTGGGGAAGCGTTCACGTGAGCTGATGCAGTTGAGTGTGACGGAAAGAATGCAACCCTCACCAAAAATCTAAATACTATATTTACAGGTTACTGTGTGAAACTTTTCAGCCTGGCTTACTGTATACGCTCAGCTTAGTTAATGATTGTTCGTATGAAAATGCTGCCGATGTTAGTGATGTTTCTCTGAAATTGTTCCCGAGTTACCTCGATGCAGCACCTCAACTATGGAATGACTCTGACTGTTAGAACCCTGTGGTGCATAGCACTTTTGAGAAAATAACCGTTTGATGGGAAATTTCAACCGTAGTAATGTCTGACTCTATTTACAATACATGGTATTAACGATAACGTTAAGCAATATCAGCTTAATTTTTCAGATTTTGCGTCGAACCAACAACATTTTCGAATTAGTGACATCTGAAGAGGCGAAAGAATACCACTTGCAGCGACGAGATAAGTCGGAACGACGAAGTTCCGTCACCCTACCAGAAAATGATGAGGAGGAGGACCCGAAAGGTCTCACGCTTAAAGGTACCGTAGCTACTTCTATGTTCCAGTCTTGATGGTGAATAATACGTTATGCCGTACAACAGAGGTACAGCAGTTTTAGCTACCGTATAGCTTAATTAAGTCAACCTTCGGAACATTGTTCGTACAATTATGTTTAATTTTGTTTACATCAAGTTTCATTCTCTAACTAGCAGTCTTTACCTGCTCTTCTTCTACTTCTTGAATTTACTAGTGTTCTCCAAGGTGGCCCTCTGTCTATTGATAGCCATCGTTGAATTAGATTAGATTAGATAGGCGGCAGTAGACGAACCAAGAGGCCCCTTTTCAAAGAGACATCGGGACTAACACCCCGGCCTCTTTAAGCTATTGCCATTATGTTAGTAGGATATAGAGGATTGGGGAAACGAGAGGAGAAAAAACGGAAGACGAAAGAGAAAACAGAGAAAGAGAAAATAAAAAATAAAAAAAACAGAAGGGGAGAAGAATCTCCGCCATGAATGTCCCCAAGCATGATCGATTGCCGCTGATATACGGAGCTTAAATATATAGATGGAGTGGAAGTGAGAAGAAGTCAGCATAAAATGGCCTGGGAAGCTTTGGGCGTTAAGTGTTTGCGACTCG
>LQNS02000210.1:12607567-12619612 GCA_001587735.2 Parhyale hawaiensis
GTAGGATAACATAGTTTTGTATCAACCGCAAATTTACTGATTTTACTACGGATGTTAAGATCGAGATCATTGATGTAAATTGAGAACAGAAGTGGGCCAAGCACGCTACCTTGAGGAACCCCTGATGAAACCTGTGTCCAGTCGCTCGACTCTCCTTCAAGCTTTACTCGCTGCTCCCGACCCGTAAGCCATGCCCTGATCCATCGTAAATAGTCACCCTGGATACCATGGATTTCCAATTTTTTCATTAGCCGGTGATGGGGGACTTTATCGAAAGCCTTTTGGAAGTCTAGATACACAAGGTCTACACCCTTTTCTTCATCTTTAGTATCTGTAACTTTTGAGAAAAAGTCCAATAGGTTTGTTGAGCAGCTTCTTCCATTTCGGAAACCATGTTGAGTGTCGGATATGAGTTGCTGCATCCTCAGGTGATCAGTGATGCGCTTTTTCAACAGGCGTTCGATGATTTTGCTAACGACCAAAGTTAGACTGATTGGTCGATAGTTGCTGGGACTTTTCTTATCCCCTTTCTTATGTATCGGTATTACTTTAGCTAGTTTCCAATCATGCGGAACTTCTCCCGTTCTTAGAGATCGATTAAATATTTCGAGCAGTGGCTTCACGATGACTGGAGCAATTTCCCGTAGTACACGGGGAGTACGATTATCTGGGCCAGTGGATTTGTACACATTTAGGACTTAGGTGGGTGGGTTCTTGAAGGATCTCTTTCTCCGTGAAAACACAGGTGTTAATTGGAACAACTTGCATCGGTGCTGGTTCAGGAATATTCGTAACATTTTCAACAGTAAATACAGAGGTGAAATAGTCGTTCAAGATTGTGGCTTTGTCTCTTAGGCTATTGATGATTTCACCGTCAGGTCGTTTGATCGGACCTAGAGTTTCTTTTTGGAGTCGTCTTTCATTTACATATTTATAGAATGCCTTTGGGCTGCGTTTCGCCATAGCGGTTACGGAAACTTCCTTCTCCCTTTTTGTGGTTCTGACTATTTTCGTTACATCTCGACAAGCTCTTATGTGACTGGACCTGTTCTCCTCTGTTGGATTACGCTTCCAGGCTTTGTAACGCACTTGTCGCCTGGCAATGCAGCGTTTAACTGTCCGATTCATCCAGAGAGGATCATTATTGATACGAACTCGTTTAGTTGGGACGTGTCTTTCAGCTGCTCACAGTATGCTCGTCTTTAAAAGATATGAGCATTGTTCTACACTGGCGTCTCTCAATGGGGTTTTGAAGTCACTTGTTTCTATTTCAGTAGCCATTTCCTGATAATTCGCTCGTCGATAGTCTGGCAGCTTGAGATGACTCTCATTAGTGGTGAATTCATTGCCAGTTTTGAGCGTAAATTCAATCATGTTGTGGTCACCAAGCTGGTCTAGGATGGCTAGGTCAACAATTTCACAATCAGGATTGGAGAATACCAGATCTAGATTATTACCGTATCTCGTAGGTTCATTAACGTGCTGAGTCAAGTGGTGGTGGCTGAGGAGTTCGAGCAGTTTGCTGCCTGGGGCTGGGCAGACCGCAACAGTACTTGACTCTTAGGTCCAATGGGCTAACGCTGGCGGAAAATGGGATTCTCTCAAGAGCTATTATGAATATGTCCAGACACGGTCATGCAGGCAAGAGCCCAAGTGCGTCCCCGCCGCATCCAAGATACCTTTTCCGGAAGAAAAATGTTGGGTACCTAGGAACTTTATTCTTCAGTATTAGATAGAGGGAAAAGAAGAACTGTTGAGATTATCCCATTTTTCCGTTGCCGACTTATGGCCGCCAGCGTCAGACCTAAGAGTCAAGTACTGTTGCGGTCTATGGTTAAATATTTCAAATTTTTGCTGTTTGGTGTAAATATATTCAGCATTTGAAAACTAATTTACTCTGTTCTCACTGCTTTTCAGGTCAAATGATATACATGGAAGACTGGAAGATGATCTTATTCCTATGTACTCCTGTGATGCCCGACCTCGATGCTATGATCTACGCGGGTCTCTACATCAATGACCTCTCCATGCATGACTTTTCCAGGTGAAGTGTTTATGACCAGGCATATAAATTTTAGCAATTTGTTTATATGTTTGTCGTTATTTTTCTTTTAAAACTGTTAGTTCTAATACTTAGGTGACATCGAATGGCGTGGGTAGATCAAGATAAACTTAGGCAAATTGGCTTGAATTATCCATAACTTCAGGCAGGTACGTTGGTTTCACTCTGTTCAATCTAGTTTAAGGCGTTAACCCTGGAAACTCAACTTCAATCCGTAAAATGGAGTTTTCATCCGTCGCAAGTGTAGAGGGTTTCTTGTAACACCTGTAACACGATCTTAAGTTTTGAAACCAACGCTCTTTTCTGACGACCCAGACACGCCAAGCCAATAGGTTTAGTTAAACTCGCCCTCGCCGAGTGAAAAGCTGTTGCTTAAATATCTTGTGTTGTCGTGTAGTTAAATTTTGAGCAATTAAACGTAACTCTTTTTGTTGCTTACTCTTACCAGTTTTGTGTACATACGTGCCGTGATTATATGACACTTTACTTGGGTTGCGGCGCAGGTTGTATCTGATGTAAGCACCTCAACACTTCGTTCATTCGAATACTCAGCGCTATCAACAATTTCCTCCTGAGGCACGTCTCTCATACAGACCATAATACGGTCAAGCACCTCTGTCATCAGACTTGCAAAGTTCAGCAGACTTGTTCCCCTTGGTCCCGAACATCACGCTCATTAATGAAGAAAAGTTTGCTCTCTTAGAGACTGGATGTCAGCCAGAGCTCTCCGAGTGTTTCAAAGTCGTGTTTGCTTGCACTTTGTAATTGCTTCACAAATTCTATCGTATTAAAAGGAAATTTTACTCTCCTCTGACTGCCACTAAGTGTTTCTGAAGTGAATCTTGGACTCAAAGCCACGTTTGCATGCATTGTTATGTTGCGTAGTCTCTCGCGTTCAACAAAATTCTTCACTCAGAGATCTGATGCTGGCCGGAACTCAGCAGTCGGTGGAGCTGAAACTAGCGCTTGATCAAGAGCAGCTGAAAAGTAAAAAACTCGAAGTTTCCATGAAAAAGCTTGATGAAGAAATGAAGCGAACTGACGAATTGCTGTACCAGATGATTCCGAAACAGGTTGGTGTCGTGTTGCTTTTAAGTAGTACGTGTCAAGTACCGTAAGTAACTTCGTAGCTGACTAATTGTATTGTCATCATGGTAACACTTGAAATTTTGTAGGAAAATTGTACAATATAGCACAGATATGCTCTATTTATAACGTAATCCATATGTATTTTGACACTTGAGCTATAAAGTAGTCTTGGAAGTGTGTTCATGCACCAGACGGCCCTTGGATACTAATAAAAATAGCACGAGGCATTATCATTTAATGTTTATTTTACTTAAGGGCACTGTTAAAAAATCATAGTAGTTTGTAACATCTATTTTAGTTTAATATGTTAAGTTTACACTGTAATCGTGCGTACAGGATAAAGGTATTTTTCTCTCGTGTTCCAGTTCACTTTCTCAGTTTTTTGTAATGTTTGCAAAGAAACTGAGCTACAAATATATAACATAAAAAATTTGTGCAGGTGGCCGATCGCTTACGGAAAGGTGAAAATCCCGTGGAAACATGTGAGGTAAGTCGATGTAACACTAATAACTTGTTTCATACATGACGGAAGTTTGGCATGCTCTTTACATGTCATTGCTACACAGTCAGGTTTACGTTTTTGCGCTTCATATCTCGATCAGTATCATTTTATCTACAGTTTTTATTTTGAATGTTGTATCTCATCTTCAGCTTGTGTACAGAAACTTCATCTCTTTGGAGAGTATAAGGAGTTAACATTGAGCGAGCGCAAGCAACATTTTGAAGAAGCGATCCTAATTAAAAAGTTACTCCCACAGACATTCGACTTGGTGACAATCCTCTTCTCCGATGTGGTGACGTTCACCGAGATCTGCTCCCGCATCACACCCATGCAGGTGGTGTCCATGCTCAACGCTATGTACTCCATCTTTGACAACCTCACCGAGAAGCACTCAGTATACAAGGTACTTGTGAGCTTGTTTTTCCTTTATATATTTGGTCTTTTTCTCTTTGACATTTGATAGACAATGCTACGTACTCCATCTTTGATAACATCACCAAGAAGCACTCGGGAGAAGGTGCTTGAAGGGATTTTCTCTTTATTTCCAAATTCAAAGATGAAGGGGAAACTAGAAAAGCTCTAGCATGCTTCTTATGAACCAATCAGGTGGAGACAATTGGTGATGCGTACATGGTGGTGGGCGGAGCGCCTGAGCGGCAGAGCGATCACGGCCAGCTCGTGTGCAACATGGCGCTCGACATGGTGGAAGCCATCACTGATCTAAAGGATCCTAGTACAGGTATATTTTCTAGCACTGTATATTGTATATTAATCATTAGAGTTATGTTCTAATAGAAATACTCTAGTGAAAAGATTAGTCAGCTGCATGATATGTGCATATAGAAGAGAAATAGAGTTTCGCTATGACACCATTTAAGGGCCATAGGCCATAAGTTAGGTTAGTTAGATTCTGGGTTGGCTGGTTTAAACCAAATAAAAAACCATGGTTTAAACCAAACAAAAAACTATGGTTTTTTATTCATTTTTTGTGTTTATTCATAAATATTGCAAAAGAAACAGTTTTACTTCTAAAACGTATCAAATTTTAGTCACACAACTGAGAGGGTGAGTTATTGTGTTTCTTTTCAGGAATCCGTTGACTTTTAGGACAGTTTGAGTCAACTATTGCTAATGTTTATTGAAAACCTATAACCTAATTAAATTTTGTGCTATTTATCTCAGAGATACGTGTCTAATTATATTCTGGTAAGCTAGAAGCTACTGGAAATTAGAAGCAGTAGTTATATTGTTGCTAAGAGATAGTGAGCTCATGAGAAGGATGTAGGCATCTCGCTATTTCACTTTCTTCAGTTCATTACTCTGCTTTTAATTAGCTAGTAGCTAGCTATTTCTATCGAGATGTCTTTGTGCTTTGGAGTGTTTCTAAGGTTTTCAAAGGGTTCATAGCTATTTCACTTTCTTTAGTTCATTACTCTGTTATCAATTAGCTAATAGCTTGCTATTTTTGACAAATTGTATTTGTAACTTGAAGTGTTTTCAAGGTTTTTAAAGGATTTAGTATTGCAATTATAACTCACAACATTTCTGCACTTTGTATAATAAATCTAGTATAGCAAATACAGGTACTCTGCTAACTGTTTTTCGTAACCTTATCTTAAAATAATTTTTGTACAATAGGAACATGCATTGAATTGGCAAGATTCTTGATGATTAGCTAGCTACATGCGTCGACACAGTAGAAAACCCTTTAAATGTTGTATAAAATTCCTAGAACTGGAGAAAAAACAAAAACTATTAAGAAAACAAATAAACCATGGTTTTTGTCAACCTTGGTTTGATTCCTCCTATCCTATTTATAGAGAGGTGCGCTGCCAGAAGACACGATAGGTTAACTCAGCCTTACCTTAGCCTACATGACGTCTTACCTTTATACCCACTTTTCTTCCGTCGATGTTTACATTTTCTCTTACTTGTCCCTTTGTATTCTATTCTTCCCCTTCCTTCCCGACTTGCTGATTTGCTGTACCCGTGTGCATTAATTCTATGTAGGAACACTTTCGTGCATGGGTTCTACGTTTCTCTACATATACTACTTGATCCTTCCCTTTTGCGAGGCGGTATAGCCGTTATTTGCCGGTGCGTCGTTCTAAAAACGGGCAATAACTATAATAATCGATGTAACACCAAGAGAAGCCAGAGCACACTTGAAGGAGAATCCGCCTCCTGAGCTGGACTTTTGTCTCGGTGGACCTGACGACAGTCATTAGATGAGGAGATAAGAGCACAATCGGTGCGTTGCTGCAAGGTTATCATGGCTTTGTTACAGAGAACAATTCACGTCATACAGAAACTAGCTGATAATTAATACATTTTGTGATTCACCTCATGTAATGTGAATTGTTGGAAAATGATGCTGTTTTGTCGCGTCCAAAAGGTAATCATTTACGCATCCGTGTGGGGGTGCACTCGGGCATGGTTGTGGCCGGAGTGGTTGGTATGAAGATGCCTCGCTACTGCCTCTTCGGAGACGCTGTCAACACCGGTGAGTTTTGAGGGACTTTCCACCGATGTAGCTCTGTCGGTCGTCAAATACTACAAAACGTAGTAGCTACACCAATGCTTTTCTGACTTTGATATCTTCTGGTTGTTGCTATATTTTCTTTCAGAATGAGTGAGTACATTTCGTAGAAAGTCCAGGAAGTAACTCAAATCCTCTAGTAAAATCCGTAGACTTTTTATTAATAACCGATTCAGTTGCACACTTTTCGTTCACAGCAGCTATCTAGACCTTATTAGTCAGAGATACAAATGACTTAAATCTACACCAAGATAAGCATAGATCTTCAAAAAGAAGAAAAAGAAAATTCCATCCTGGCCCATGTCCCGCTCCAGCAGGCTTTATGGAGATCTTGAAGATGAAATTTCATTACTAAGGCAGTGAATCAGTTATGGGACAGCTAATAGATAGTCCACTGATGTGTATATGTATTTATTGATGGCTAATACTCATCACTAGGTCAATGCATAAGTTATCTTGTGTTTATGTAGATTTGAATTGTATTTTCTTTTCATTCTAAACGAAATTTCTGTTGAAATCAATAAGACAATAACACCGATAGTTCCTTATCTTTTTCCGTCAGACCATGTTTTAAACAATATTTTAGTACTCATAGCTCTACACAATTTTCATTGCTGTCTTTGAATGATAGTTTCTTATTAAACCCAGTATCAGTCATAATTTCCTAACATTTACTCAGTTTTGTCTTGTCATCATAATAATATACGATAATCTCTATACAGTCTTTATTATTCGTGTATTTCTTATTGTTGATTCGTTTTATCCTTCACCATAAGCCTCCTCTCTACCATCTATGGTATAACGAAGAATGTGGTCTACAAAATTATGTTTTTACCTCTGACTGAAACAAAATTAGCGTAATAATATTATGTGGCACAAATGTTAAAACTACCTATTATATTTGGCAATGCTGTGATTTAACTCAACACAGAATCATGCGGCCCACTTTTCCAGTAGCTTAATATGGCATGCTCATTACAGAACTATTGGTATTTTCAAGTAAACTTATTCGAGATTTCAGCGCCACCTCTTCATATCTGTACTATCAGTGTTCTCGGTCAGATCAAAAGGCTGATTAAAGTGGCTGAGAATAAATGTACTTTATGATTTATCCAGCTAGGATGCCTGTAAAGTGTACAAGCACTGACATCCGGCCCCTCCAAGTAGCTTGTTCATTCGCGTTTTAGACTTCTCCTCCCCCCCCCCCGATAGCATCTGTGCTCCCCTCTTACTGTGACTGAGATAAGAAAAATTTTCTTTCATAGGTGATAGGTATATAAAATTTAATTCTCTGATGATATGGGAGATATTTCCGAAACGTTAATTTTGTGATTAGTCGACATTATGTCATCATTTGACATTACTCTTAGTTTATGGTTTTACAGTAACAGTTATGCCTGTCGTATAGGCAACACTTGTAAGACAAGCGTAAATAAAATTTACTTGTAATGATAATACTTGCATGTACTGTCAGTAAACGCTCACTTTTTCTGCGTCCACAGTAAGATCTAGTATGTCTATTACTCTCGCCCGTCCTATGCTATATGCAGTAGTACCTCCTGGGGATCCCATAGGTTACTTCAGCCGGAGAGAGGCCTTTGGGACGCCTGTTTGTTGTGGTCACTCTTTTGCCTTACATTTTCTTACGTCTGCTTACATTACTTTGATCTATTCTTCCTCTCCTTTCCAAGCTTGCGTTTCCGTACGCGTTGATGTTGTGTGCGAACATTCGCGTGCATAGGGGCATAGGGTTCATTCTTCTGTCAACATACTGCTATAGTCAAACCAGCGTAAAGAGTCCAATGGGCGTGGCTAAGAACGCAAAGCAACTCTGCCAAATCTCACTTAAGCCCGTAGTATAACTTGTCTCAATCGATAAAATTATATTTGTATTCGAATATAAGTATGATTCTATTGATTGAGGCAAGTTATACCACGTGCTTAAGTGAGATTTGGCAAATTTGCGTTGCGTTCTTAGCCACGCCCATCGGACTTCTTACGCTGGTTTGACTGTAGCTCCTATAGTTTCCTCTCTTAGAGCACCGTAGTAGTGTTTAAGAACCTGGAAGAACGTCTGGGCTCACACTCACTCATTCACTCTTTCTCCTGCTGGTACTATTTATTACTCCTTGGCCAGAAAAGTTGCAAAGAAAAGAAAATTTACTGATTAGGTTTCCCCCCAGAAAACAGTTCCGTTCAGGCTCGCAAGGAAAGTTTATGGCTTGCAAAACTCAGTTTAAAACGAAACGCAGCTGGGCATTTTCTGTTTTGAAACAAGCCCAGAAGCAGCTTCCTAATGACGTAACTAACCTAATTTTTGAGCTACGGTGACCTTTTTTTTTTTTTGCAGCTTCGCGGATGGAATCTACGAGCGAGGCCATGAAGATCCACATCTCGGAGTCCACAAAAGAAATCCTGCCGGGCGGCTACAACACAGAGATTCGAGGCGAAATTATGGTGAAGGGCAAAGGTACGACATTGGCTCGGCACACAGCGTCTTGTTTAGAAGGAAGCGAGTTAAGTGCTTTGTACATAGCGCTTGGTTACAAGAAGGGAAACGCTACCTCGATATTGCATTCGTTTGCGAGACTGTTTGGTGAGGCGAGATACAGTGCATTGGGTTACAGTTTATAGTGATGAGATATTGCACCTCCCTTATTTGTGTCACTTTTTGATGGCTTGTGGTGCTAGGTACGATGCAGTTTGTCTTAAATGAATTTAGGTAGAATGTTTACGTACAATGAATGGAACTTTGTTACAGTCTTGATAATTTTACGAACTTTTTGCGCTTTTTTTTCAGTACATCATTCATTGTAAAGTTATTGCCTCCGTCTCTTCTTCATTTTCTAGGTGGTCGTCCGCTCAAAGGCTATAGAGTGGGTCCTAGGGTTAGGTTCGCCTATCCTATACTTTATTATGGGAAGCGAAGACCCCAGAAGGATCCTGTAGGTTATTTTAGCCATAGCTAGGCCTTCAGAACGGTGTTTTCCATGCCCACATTACTTCCTTCCATTTTATGCTCGTACTGATGATGCTTTCTTCTCTTCTTCTCTTCTTCTTCTCTGACTTGTTGCTCATATGCGTGTGGATCCTGTGTGAGAACACCCTCTTACACGGATTCCACGTTTCTGTCGATATACAGTGCGTCCCTATTTTTTAAAAATTCTTTGAGATCGGTTCTAGTGGAAATGAAGGCTGAAACTACTCAACATAACTAACTTTTCAAGGGAAGTCGGTGTGACGTAAGTTTAAAACTTAGATAATGTACAATTTCGCTTGGGCCACACTCTAATATCTCTTAAATATACTTTATCCCCGCATCTTGTGAAAAAAGCACTCTTCCTTATAGTTCATCTTGTACTGCACTTTTTCTCTACAAGATTGTTTCCTCACAGCTTATTATGGTTCCCGTATACCCGTAGCTTTTCCCTTCACGAGAGAGTGGTGTAATTACGAGTGTTCTTTGCCAACCCCGCCGCTTCGCTCACTCGCTCGTTTCCCATCAGGAAACATGAAGACTTATTGGCTGACGAGCAAAGACGGCCGTGAGAGCATCAAAGGTCAGTACAGCCCTCCGCAGTTCTCGACATTGGACAGCACCGAGCGACCTCCATCGGTGGCCTCCCGAACCTACTCCCCCGTGACCATGGAAGAAGTAGCGAGGTAAGCGCCCTAAATTCCCAGACTACAGGTCTCTATTCATAAATATATGAATCCCTATTTCTTTGTATGTTGTACCCGACAAAGCCTCTTAAAAACTAATACTGCTCCAATCAAAAAGAAAACTGCTCTTAACGCAATAGATTCTTCTCTCGTGCCAGAAGGTCTGAGGCAAACTCTGCAGTATCATGCAAGCGAAACAGTGCTCTGGCCGTTCCGCATAATTATTATTATTAAAACTTCATGCTCGGACCGCCACGGATAGGTAGTACAACCCAATTGAAGCAGTTTGCAACACCGGGAAGCCCGAAACGCTGTTAGAGAATATCCAACAAAAAGTAATTTACTGTGACTTAAACGCCTGCAGGCCAACACGACCGAAAGCCGATGCCGACAATGAATTCCAAACCCCAACAGACCAGGGCACAGAGCACCGACTGAACAGACGAGTTTTGCATCTAACAGTCTCTAAAGTGAAAGAGTGAGCATCAACCGCAGCACGTGTAATCCTCCTTGAGACATTGAGGGCTGGAACAGATGAATACAACCAATGTCTTTCTTTGTTGTAAACCTTATCAAACATACAGAGTCCAGCAACCTCTCTCCTATGGGACAGATTCACCAGATATTTTCGCCTCATAGCCTGCTAGCTGAACTAACAAGTCGGTTCAGCAGACGCAAGTGACTGTTAATAGCTGAAGCCCAGACCGGTGAGCAATACTCCAACAGAGGCAGCAAGAAAGCATACAAGCACCTGCTGATAACCTCCCTGTCACCAAACACAGAATTCACCTTACGCAGGAGTCCAATCTTACTGGAAGCAAGTGACGCCAGTCGCATAATATGCTGCTCAAAGGTAAGCTTTTTATCAAAGACAACACCGAGAATCTCCAAGGAGCTAGACTCATAAAGCAAAGTGTCATCTATCTTCACATGTGGATGCTGCGGTAAAGGTGTCTGAGACCGACTGACAGTCATAGACTTGGTCTTACTGGCATTCAGCTTCATACTCCAGGCCGAGCACCATGCACTAATGTGCGACAGATCCATATTCAGAGACTCGGCAACATCATTACGCATGCTGGGTACAGGTATCACTGCCATCAAAGGGGAATCGTCGGTATAGTTGATCATCGTGTTCTCTAGCGACGAGAGCATGTCACTAGTATATAGAATGAACAGCAGCGGGCCAAGTACGTTACCCTGATGGACGCCAGACTCCACTGCGACGGAGGCACTCAAAACGCCGTCAACACACACACACCTACACACACACACACACACACACACACACACACAATCACTCTGCGTTCGCTCAAAAATAAAATCACGAATGATTGAAAGAACCCTTTCACCCACACCAAACGACTCCAACTTGTACAATAGACCCCTGTGGTTGACCATGTCAAACGCCGCGCTGAAGTCTAACTGTACAAGGCGTGCCTCAGACCCACAATCCAGCGCAGACTGCAAATGGTGCGACACCGATAACAGTACGTCACAACAGCCTAAACCAGTTCTGTATGCAAACTGACCAGCAGGCAACAAACCCGTAACCTCAGCAAAATGTTCAAGCTTAGAAGCGACCAATTTTTTGAACACTTCCGACATTATGGGCGTCAGGGTAATAGGTTGGTAGTTGGTGACATGGGCTACACTGGACCCTTGGGAATGGGAGTAATATTCCCAGTACGCCCCAACAACGGGGAAAATCCCTAGTCGTGTCAGACGCCGCAAGATCACTCCAAGCTTAGGGGCGAGAACGTCAAGCTGCTTATAAAACAGAGGGAACATACCCACCGGGTCCACACCTCCATAAGAATCAAGACCCTCAAGCAGCACCGTGATAGTACCAGATCTGAACGCCAAAGAGGTTAAACGAGGGTGACATCCATGAGGCAGTGGCAACACATCTCTGCTCTGCTTCAAATCAAAGTGAGCCGACAAGAGTTCCGCCATAGCCAAGGGATCAGCAATGACCTCCACCGGGACCAACAAGGGGTGGCAACGAAGGTTCAGCACCGGAAACTGAACCCTTAAGCTAACTCCACCAACGATGTGAGTAGTAATACAGATTACGCACTAGAGCACAATCACAACCATCTAGCAAAATATACGCCCTTCCGACAATGACAGCGATAAAACCTCGGTGAAACAGAGCTCTACGGGTAGTTCATTGAATCGCTATAACTT
>LQNS02000210.1:12624314-12638590 GCA_001587735.2 Parhyale hawaiensis
GGTGGTCGAAAAATAAGAGGAATGACAGAGAACAGATCATAGTAAGCATGCCGTAGACTAAATATAACAATTACCTAACAGTAGATGAATGAGTCTCGATAATGACAGCGTAGACTTGCTACAAAAGTGCATGCTGGATCTTCATGGTTTCTGCTTACTGATGATCTAATATCCGGTACTATGGTCTACATTTTACTTAAAGCCCTTTAAGATATTGATGAAAATGCAATCAAATGTTTTCTAACAAACATAGGAATCTCAAACAAGAAGTAAACTGTTAAGGGTGGGGTTAGAAATGCATTTATTAGCAAGAAACACAAATTCTTTGATTAAGGTTTTCGATGGGCGTTAATCATGTGAATCTTAGGACAATAAACTGTCTTAATAATGATCATAATTAATTTTGTCTTCTACTAATGGCGTATGTTCATAAATCTGCGGTTCTTGTAAGTAAATACATTCTTGGCGTCAGCATGAATATTTTTTCTGGGGTTCCTATGTGTGTTAGAAATGATTTTATTAACATTTGCTGAATTAGTCTTAGCACTCATTTGTGATCAGGGGCGTAGACCATGAGCGTACTTCTAAGTTATTAAAATGTTCATTTTTATCAAATAAAAGAAGTGTATGTAAGATACATGTACATGTCACATATACCTGTATACCGCATGTTCTTGCTGAAGATTCATAGCTGCATACATGACGCAGTTCCACTACTTTTTTGATAATTCGAGGTAGATAAAGAGAAACAGCTTACAATAACCGACAGTGTTGACTGGAATACAGGACGTTCAGGTTCCCTAGTTTTGACGAGTAATTATTAGACGTCTGCTGAACAAGGTATGAGTGAGACGAGTGTCGCTCAGACGCTCGAAAGCTCGGTCGATAAACACCTTGCTCAGCAGACGTCTAATAATTACTCGTCAAAAAAATAACCGATAGTGTACTTTTCCAGTTTTCTTCAGAAGCGCATGCTCATGTTTTCACCTTCATTTTGGCATAAAGCTGAGAATTTTACACACTACAAAGTTGAGCCTCTCTCATCTTGATGTAATTTAGTGTGTAGTTAAGAATTTTTTTAGGTAATCAAGAAAGTTCTTGCGAATTCTACGGTGAATTGTTCGAGAGAAAAGGCAAGAACTTTCTGGGTTACCTGCTGGTAGTCGTAACGTCACAGGTACGCTAAGTATAATGTCGAATTCTGACTGGCTGGTGTATACTTCTGTGTAGTTTGTGATTATTAACAGTTTCTTTTGTTTCAGTATCTGGAATTATTCTACTAATAGAAAATTTGTGTTCTCATGCTCGAAATTGATGGTGCCACATAGCTAGATTTTTATTAGCGTTTACCCCGTTGCCTGTAACATAGGTCGGAAAGTGCAATTGACAGCAAAACGGATATTTTCATTCTCATTTATGATTAATTTTAACGTATCATCTTGCATTCAAGCAAAACGAGAGAGCTCGCCTTAAATTTCGAATTTTGAAAATTTGGTGGGTGAGAAACGCGCCGAGTAGCCGGCACCGGGAGCCAGTTTGCAGATCTTTCATAATACCGCTGAAATTTAAGTGTCCTGGGGCTCCTGTGACGGCACAATATGTGGGCACTTGCGGCCGTTTACGGCCCAGCCATGAGAGTAAAAATTACTGAAAGCCACAGCCTCCAGCATCTTGAGTAGCTTAGTACTAGCAGGGCCAACGGACCATTTCCAGAGAGGAGCTGGAGCCCAGATCTCGGGCCTGTCCGAGACCCAATATTGCCGTTATGCCACTATGAAAAATATACGACTGTCTAACGGAGAACAGCGCTCAGTGAGATACCTGTACGGATTTTTTTCCTCAGGAGTCTCCATGATTTTGTGTTGTTGACAATAGCTCATAGAGGACCGGAGCGTAGGTCCCGGCAGCTCTCTGAGAATGGACCTGTTGGTCCGTCTCTGTACTGCCCGCTATATGTCTATTCTATTGTAGTCCGTGGCAGCAGATGGGCGGCGTGTCTGACACATTACGAAGTGTTATAAAGGATATCGATATATTGGAAACTATACCACTGAAGCAGTAAGAGTTGGGAACTGAATGAGGCCTGTGTACTTTGCCGCCACGGTAGCAGCTTGCTTACGTTCGCAGCTCTAACACCTTGTATCGCTCGCAGGTTCGAGGCCAACCCAGGCACGCGAGCTCTTTGCATATCTAAGTGTGATGACTCGCCACTTGTGCGTGCAGAGCGTCCGGGGTG
This sequence comes from Parhyale hawaiensis, assembly GCA_001587735.2. Taxonomy (NCBI): domain Eukaryota; kingdom Metazoa; phylum Arthropoda; class Malacostraca; order Amphipoda; family Hyalidae; genus Parhyale; species Parhyale hawaiensis. Next base: position 12,626,551 of record LQNS02000210.1, read on the forward strand.
GAACTGGCCTTCCTCAGAGATGAGGGGGGTGGGGGAGTCGCAGGTAATTTGAATCTTCTGTCAAATTGGCGCAATAGTTCTTGGTGACCCGTGGTGGACTGCAGCCGCTCTTACTGCTCATGAGCCAGTGGGCCTATATCCGCTGCACAAACCAGTGCGTGTGGGTGTTCCAGCTGAGGGTGCGGTCTGAGTTGACTTTACCTTTATTTTGAGGCTGAGCTGTAAGTGGCTGCAAGGACACTGCTCTGGAAAATCCCACTATTGAGGGAAAGAAATCATTCGTATGACATTCAATCTGAAACCAAAAGACCAACATACGATGTACTGCAATCTTCCTACTGCAATTCCGGCCTATGTTACAGCTGTTGAGAATGCATGGGTTTTCACTAACCGTTTCTCTTTGTGTCGATTTTTACCAATTGACGTGATGAATGATCGGTTTATAGCTATTAACATACTTATCTCACTGTTCATATTTTCATAGGATTGGAGGTTAAAAATGCAGTACGGTTTTAAGCTCCAGTAAAGGAGCCTTGTACCGGCGCGAGATTACCTGCGATATTACATAGTGCCACTCCCTGGTTTTTCTGAAATTGCATAAAATGAACCAATCTGCAAGGTAGCGCACACAGACTCCGTCCGTTTCATTTCATTTCTGTAAAAAAAAAGCTGGTCGAAGTCACCCGCACTACTGGTCGCATGGGCAGTAGCGCTACACACGAGGACCAATAGCGTAGTGCCGAAGCCACACTATACACCCGCAGGAACAACGTGATGTAAGGATGAGAAGCTCGATTAATGTACCGTATCTATGCTCCCGATTTCAAATGTATCTCAGGACGACGGTGTGCTGCTCATCTTCGCTTCCAGTTGTTCGTGCGAATGCATATGTGGCCTCGGCACAGCGTACAAAGCATGGAGCATCTACTGGACTCGTTGGCTCATTGATGACGTCACCGCTGGTCTCATCCTGCAGCGTCCGCCAATTCCTGGAGTACTCCAGTACTGCGCAGCCAATTCCTGAAGTAGTCCAGTACTGCGCAGCCAATTCCTGAAGTAGTCCAGTACTGCGCAGCCAATTCCTGAAGTAGTCTAGTACTGCGCAGCCAATTCCTAGAGTAGTCCAGTACTGCGCAGCCAATTCCTGGAGTAGTCCAGTACTGCGCAGCCAATTCCTGGAGTAGTCCAGTACTGCGCAGCCAATTCCTGGAGTAGTCCAGTACTGCGCAACCAATGGCTTGAGTCGTCCATGCTGTGCTCCGCAGCCAATGGCAGGCTGGTTGAAATTCGAAAGTGATCAGACGTGACGTCATTAATGAGTTGTTTGCTTCAGTTGTTGAGCCTTGCTTCGTTGGCCTGCCCTCGCTCGCACGACCAGCAGACCAACTTGATTAGCATCAGGCGAGCCTTTTACAAAGAACCGTGTACTATTGCGTGACCAAAACAAAGCTCTGCGTGCTGTCACAGCCCGTTGCGGCAAATCGTTCATTAGCAGGTTCCCACCGTAAGACGGGCGAGTATTCGGTTTGCCTGTGACGTCATTCGTGTAATTTTTTTGTCAAGTGAGCCTACATAATTTTTTGTTCTATTTATTCCCGGCCTCAAAGATCCTAGGATTATTGATCTCTTATGTAATTTTATTATTTATGGTAAATACTTTGAACAGCTGAAATATATTATCGAATATCGGCGTAAGGAGAATAATTATATTCGAGTAATTAAAATGTCATATAAAATCTAGAGTGGACCGCTCTAACTCGCTTGTCTCTCTATTGATAATAAAAGAATGGAATTAATATTTGTGAACTGGGACGCGCTTGCCTCTTCGATTCCCTGTGCAGAACCCGTCATAATTATACCGGAACCCAATGAATGATCTTCTAATTACTCAGGTGAGTGTCATCTGTATGCCTATTTCTGCTAAATAAATTGTGAAATAATTAACACAATACACTTAACGCTCCGTAACTGTTGTTGGATGATTTAATTAACGACTTAAATGTTAATTAATAATAATTATAACCTTAACCTTTCCTAAATAGTATTTTTCTGTTTATATACCAATATTTCTCTAATGTTATAGACCGATTCAATATTTGATGTTTATTTGTTAATGAAACTTCATAGCTACATTGTAATGCTTGCTCTAGTATAGTAGTGCTTTTATTGACCACTATACGGCTTCTTCGCACGTTGTCAATGCAGCGTTAATTGTGCGATTATTTTCCAGGTAATATTATACGCTCGGGAAATAATCCTGCAGGGCGTTGCCTATCGTACCTGTCCGTCTATCGTACCTGTCCGGTCTATCTGAAAATCTGGACTGGTCGAAGCGAGTCTGAAGGCCCGAGTTCATTTATGCCTTGACCGTTAGCAGGAGGGTGTCTAGATTTTTCACATTACAGCGAAATGGAAAATATGAACAATGTGTAAATGTGAATGATGAATATTGTCATGACGTGGATACAGTGGTGAAACTAAAAAATTATAATAAAACCAGTTAATATTATCAGTTAAGAAAGCTCGCGTTGCAGAATAGATACATATACGGCCGAAATTTTTCTCATCCTTTAAATTTTTTTTGACAAGTACATGAATTAGTTATTTAATATTTGACTACTTCAACAAATAATTTTTACGGCCGAAATGGTATTCCCGAAAGAAACCCAATAAGAACGTTAATAAAATAACGAACCCTATTTCGTTTCAGTCAGGGATACCCAGATCACTTTTACAATCACTCTCCGTTGGAAAAGTGGAGTGGAGAATGAATAAATTATTCAAATATAAGAAAATACGGGGAAATTAATAATTTCGAGCGTAGCTTTACATAGGCACTCGAATTGACGGTTTCCGCCGGTATAGGTTAAGAGGCATCAGTTACATAAGAGCCACACGCAGTTCTATTGTTTCCAGAGGCCGCTAGTTACTGAAAACCAAGGGGTACAAAAAGGGCAGTAGTTAGTTACATAATTTCAGACAAGTGACAGCCATGATATAGTGACGTAATGTAGTATGCCATGATCGACAGCTCATAATAGCTACAATGCATTTGTAAAGACCGAGACTAGTTTGATTCGTAGAATCATGCATGAAACAGCACAGTTGATGAATTACCGTAGTTGTTTCAACAGATCTGCATGGCCTCACCGTTGACGCGAATATGATAGATGAATTACGCGCAGACTGTCACGCGAAACGATTAGACAACTACTAATGCATTCGCTATACAAAACTAAAATTGAGGTCCTCCAGGGGTTATGAACGTTTTCAGATACTTGATTGATTGCAATAATAAAAATTGATCATAACACAACCTTTTTAATACTGCCGTGAGTATTTTGGTAGTATTGCAGGCAAATGTTTACAACTTTGAATTTTTTTGCATGTAGTCATAAATGCGTCTCAAACATTTAACTTCTTGTAAAGGAACAAAAGCCATCATTAATGGATAAATATATACGGCAAAACATAACTTACGATATTTGACTATGTGCGTTCAACGAAGATAAATTTATATTGTATGTTTAGCGAAAAAAAAATCATAGTTACGCATTGAATTGCTATGGGAACCACCGTTAATCACGCTCTTCAGAGCATAATAATTTGCTCCGAGCAGCCTGTAGCCCCGAGACATTGGAAGCTTTGAGCTTCACTAAAACTTTAATCCGATAATGGTCGGCGTCGCTTCTGAGAGCGTAGAGGATATCCTCGTCGGTTTCTTATTTTGCAACCGCTTCCGGCAGCTTGGAAGTTGTGCAGCACAATTCTGCTTGGGTGTTTGAAGTCCGACTCATCACTTCTATAGCTCTTACGCATTTTCATTACTCTGTGCCGTGGGCTTGGTGCAAGTCGTGATGATACCTACTCCGCCTGATTTAACCGCATATCTTCTGGAGATATTTGTTTTAAACTCCTGTTTACTTTTCGGAAGACATACTACGCAGCCGTATGATGCTGATCGTCATCTAGCGTGCGGCGAACTACCAGGCTATCACTTTAGTAGAGTAGATTTTGCAGTAGAACCATTCGGGGCAAATGGAGATACGGTCATTTTGGCCACGCGCGTTCATTTATTAACTTAGAAAAGCAATAAAAACACTGAAATGACCGCAAATAAATGCTCTAAGAGTTTATGCTCTCATTCCTGTCCACTGTGATTCTAACTGTCCTGAGGCCGAATAATTTTTTACCCCCAAAATGACCTTATCGCCATTTGCCCCGAATGGTTGTATTAATTTCGTAACATTCTCTCCTATTTTGATCTTAGTATATAGCTACAGAGGAAGTATGAAGAGCAGTGAAAAGTATTTTCGGCGTGATTGCGAAGTTCTCGCACGATTATAGTGCCAGCAGGTGAAGGATTAAATGTATCGGAGAGTAGCCTGATTTATATTAAAAGTGCGGCTCTGGCTAGAGCCAGGGACAAAATCCACAATGCAGTGCTGAAGATGGCACGGTTGAAATTCATCTTTAGCTAATCATTTGCTCAATACCCAGCTGTTGCGTAAGCACTGTACCGGGTTTCACTGTTCAAATACAGCTTTTTATATAGTTTTTGCATAGATTTTTACCGGATTTCAGAGAGGCGCTTCTCGAACGCCAGCTTCGGCACCAACGGCAGCATCGGGCCTGGGGACCACCGCCCCTCCATCACCATGAGCACAAGCTCCACGCCTGTGCCGTCGCCGCCTGTGCAGACCAAATCATCCAACTCCTCCCAGGAGATCCCAAGAGGAGTCGCGTCACCAAAGGTTGTTGATTCGCACGCTTCCCAAACCGTCGATGTTTCGCATATTAAATTCACCACGAGCAGCAAAGGTAAAACAATGAAGGTTATAAAACCGACCATGGATCGGTCTCCATCCAGATCGTTTACTTCACCTAACGGCACCAGGATGATAGAACGCTCCACGTCTCCGTTTGGAGGAGAAGAATATCCTGGTGCCAGAATTCACAGCAATGCTTGTGTTCTTCTTTGAGAGATGCTTGAGGATTTCCCGTTGCTTTGTTGTTGACCAAGTCGTTTAGAAAGCACGTATCCACAATGATATTTACCACTTAGACAATAGAGGTAGCCTGAAACTAAGACGGGTGGTAGGACACATGTTCACAAACGCTATTGATGAAGCTAACAGCAGAAAAAGGCCCTGCGCACGAGCGCACAAAATGCCAAACGTTCCTTACAATCCTTTCGATTACGTTGCCGTGCCCACGACTGCAGTTTACTGTGCTGCTCATTTGCTAAATTGCTTCACCCCCCCCAAAAAAAATTGTTCAAGATCACAGCGACCACTCCAGTATTTACGTAGTAACAAGTGTCGATAGCAAAATTTTACGTACTTGAATTGATTTTTGTTTATATTTTAAAATAACGTGTATTTTAGCGAGATGTTCAATCAGGTACAGTTGTAGTCAGGTCATGGAAACTTTTATAGCAAGAACCTGCTTGTGCGTCTCACATTTTGCGGTCTCATGGGCAGCGGCTTTAACAGAATTTTTTACACTTCGTGTTTGCCGCATGAATTGAAACTGAGTTTGAAGCATCGTCAGTGCATGTCAAGGCAAGTTTTTTTTGCTTCATAATAACTTTTTTGATTAGATATTAGAATCTCGTTCAACATATATTGCAATTTCGCTGAAAAGTAGTTTACGTCACTGCATAGTACTTTTTTTTTATAATTTACGAGTGTGTAGGTCGAAATTAAACGCAGCCAATCCATGCTATATCCCGGTCGAATGCACGTTGCGTATTTGGAGCGACCTGCCATTCCCGTTGAGCAATTCTATTCGTTCTATGAATGACATAAGTTATGCTTTTCTTACACTTTGTACATTTCTGAAAAATTACTTCACGAACTTTCTATACATATGCTGCTTTATGATTATTTAAAGTACGGCCGGAAAGCCAACGCTACATCACTTTTCTTAACACGCTGATATCGCATAACTTGAGACCCCACTGTAAATATCATATTGTGTATATGGGCTGCAAAAATTCAATACTGTTATACAGTATGTTGTTCCCGTAGTGCCATTTCCTGAGATATAAACGAACAAAATGTTGTAATATATTCGAACACTTTGCTTCTTGTACGCAAGTTGATCCAAGTTACGTTTGTTATTATGCAGGTCGAATATTCTGTGGATGCTTTAGCAGATCGCCAGTAAAGTAAATTCAGCAGCTATGTTTTAGGAAGTGCTCGAAAGAAAATCTTGTTTACTGACATATTCACTAGGAAAAATACTACAATCGATTTCTCTATTGTTCGAAATTCGCTCAAGATATCTGTGCTCATGGCCATGGAAACTCCATATCGCACAGACACGGGTAACGTTTCAATTTATTTATTATTCAGACAGCTGGCGTTGCTGGTACAACGTTTTATGTCAACTGCCGTGCTTAGTTCTGCTAGAAAGCATTAGCTAGTGATTTTAGATGCGGAATTACCACAACAGTTCATATATATATATTAATGAAAATAAAAAAGACACAACAGGGATCTAGCATCCGTTTGACGAACGTTGTAAAATAGGTCAATGGCTGTTCAAACGAGTCGAAGAATATGTATCCTATTTTTGGAACCATCTGTTGTTTAATTTTTGAATTACGGATGTAAGAAGGAAATCACTGGACCAGCTGCTTAGGTGCATCATTTCTAAGTATATTGCATTTTACGTAGATGATCATCGTATTACATGCGGCAGATTTCACTGAACGCAATCTTGCTTAAAGTTTTATGTTCCGAAGTTGATGATGTCATTTTATTACAGCTTGTTTTTCAAACCGTATTTCACCGAGTACAAAACAAATTAATAACTTCTAGTACGCCATACGAATCTGAAACGAAAACCATAACCCTTAAATTAGGATCTCTATTGGTTCGTGTTCGATGTTTGTTGTACGTACTCACAGGGTAATATTTTGGCGGACCCTACGCCTTGCAGAATATCTGTGTACTACACGCCGGCAAGCGTTAACCCATTGCCTTACCGCGGGAGTTGTTGCATCTGACAACATCTTCTGCTAAAAAGGTTAGGTTCTGTATTGGACCGTCGATGGCAGCGCGGTCAGGGTCCCATGCGGCAGCACTCCTACATGCTTACGGGTGCGTATGGGGAGCGGCACCTCGCAAGAGTACCTATTTCTTCTCTTTCGTTTCTTTGAAAAGCTTTGTGCCTTATTTTACGGCCAGTAATAGCTCACTGGCTGAATTTTTGGGCGAGTTTAGCGTTATAACCTGCGACCTTCTGGCAGAAAGGCGGTGATAGAATATTTGACTTCGGCGAGATGCGGTTAATAGAATCGCTGTGTTAGCAAATCTATTAAAAAAAAATTACTACTAGCCAATAAACCCAACCCACTAATTTTGGAAGTGTCCCGTTTATTTTTGGATGTTCAAAATTTGTACTATTAGAAGAGAAATATATTTTAAAATTGTATTAAAGATTAAATTGGAACGTTTATTAGTTGGTATTGGATGTTTATGGAATGTAAGCAGAGATTAATTAAAAATGGTAGCAAGTAGATAGTAACCTAGGTAATGTGCACTAGTGTGTTATGTAGCCTATAATGTAGGCGGTATGTGTTCGCTGCACAGAGCAACTGTTTAGTAATCCGTACCGTGCATCTAGTCAACAGTGTGCGATTACATGAGATAGCAATTCTTCATAATCAACAACAGTAAATCATAACTGTGGTCAGTATACGTCAGTAGGGGCAGACAACTCCTGTATCTCTCTGCTGCCTTCACTTGTCGATCGAGGAAACATACTTTTCACGAATTAGTTCCAATCAAGTATTTATAGAACGCCACGAATAGTGTTACCTCCTGTGTAATTAAGAACATTTCATATGCACTATAATATTATCAGTATGATTTAATATTCGGGAAGATTAATTACTGTGGGCTACACTGTTATTGTGCTAGTGAAAAGTTAGGCAATTTTTGTTCATTACTGTCAGTGTAAAGCCCGCTGCACACGAGAGTCGAAACTCCAGAACGTCGCGCTCTGCCCTTCTAACTAAGTTTCCGTACGCATGGCTTCGGCTTGCTCTATATTGCAAAACCAGAAAAATTGTTCAACACGTTCGCTACCAGGCAGTGTTCCACAGGACACCCTGGCAAAATTTTGGGCCGCCCCGGAAGCTGTATTGCATGTTCAGCTTCTGTGGCGACCCCAATTTTTAGTATAGGGAAGCCAGTTTAAGCCACCGGTGGCTTATGTGGTAGCTAATGTGCTAAAATCTCAGCTGCCGAAGCAGTTTTTCCATTAAACGACAAATTGCACAGTTTCGGATATACAGTATCTCTCAACCTTAGTGAGTTTAAAATGGCTACGATGCATATTTTGAAGCAGTGACCAAACACATTAAGCAGCAGACACGGTTACAGAAACTTGTACTAAGAACGTAAAACGTTTTGGAGTTTCGGTTCTCGAGTGCTGCGGTGATTACAAATATGGTGCGGATCTCTTCATAGTCTGAAAATCATGCAACAAGTTAAAGTTGCATTTTCACAAGAAGGGTTTTCCAGAGTTTTTCTTCTCTTACGTGTATCCTTACCGCTAATTTACTTTAATTTTCAATTCCTAACGCTCATTTACTTTCTTTTTCAGTTCTTAACGTTAATTTACTTTTTTTCAATTCTTAACGCATAATTTACTGCCATTTTAAATGTTAGAGGGCATCAGGACACACCCATTTAGGTATTGAGATTTCTTCAATGGGGTTTTATGCTCGTACAAGTAATAGTAATTATGTTGCTTCTCACTTGCCCATAATGCTGTCAGCAGCGATATTCCTACGACAAAGAGTTCATGTTATTTATTTTAGACTTGGTAGCTATAAACTTTGGCTCCAGCCCTTTATGAGCTATTACTGAATAGAACTACTAAAGCAATGTTTAAAAGAGCCACTGCATAGCCTACAGGGTAGGGTAGAGGCACTGTACAATTGATTCAAAGTGTTGCATGCTCTATCGGTAGCTACGTCATTGTGAACTCTGTCCGTCGGTCATCTGTCTTGCTTTGGTTTCTACTCTGACCGACACAGACCCACTTTCGCCCGTCCGAGTGTCTGTCTTCTTTCAAGCAAAAGGCAGTTATTTTATAAGACGCAGAATACGTTCGTTGTTTTCCATTTGACGCTGAAAGTTGACCACGAGGACACAAAGTTTAACCCTTTTTCTACTGATGGTCTCGGCTCGATACCTGCGTCTATTTTATGCTTCAAATCCAGAAATTTTTTTTTCAACACTTTAACAACATCCTCAATAATGAACAGAAAGAATTGTTAAATTTTGCAAGACATGAACCCATTGACCGCTGCATGAGTTTCGGGATCGGATATTGCTGTAATTCGCAGTTAATGGGTTAAGATAAGAGTGGTCTTGCCTAATATGAGTTACTTTTTGCACGTTTTTCTACGAAATAAACTCTTGCAAGACCAGAGTCTCCCGAGTGAAAGAGAGAGAATTAATGTAGCCGCGCCCTCCATAAACATCCGCAGTTACATTGGTGCTGTGAATTCATCAGTAAACATAAACTGGTGTAATTTCGCATGCAGTATCAGCTTATTCGTAATGAACATGTCAATGCGTAGGGTTAAAGCACTGCAAGTGTAGTCGCAGTTAGAAGTATCCATGCAGATTTGTTCATGCAAAGGCTTTCTCTATATACGTTTGTGACTAATCTGTCAGAGTTAAGTTTCTTTAACTTTGAAAATTGTTGGTGATCTGGATAATAATTTACTTATGGAGGTTTAAACATTGTTCCCACCAACCGTAGATTTTATGGGATGCAATATTCCCAGTCATTTGAGCAGATATATTCGCCATTTACAGTTTTAGAATCTCATAGCCTTTATTTTTTACAATATACAGCTTGTTTGTTCTTAAATGTATGCGAGCAAAACTCACGAGCGACCGTAGAGTCTCAAGTCCTTTATGAAGGGCAAGGATATGGAACTGAAGTAGTATAGACAAAGGCCACTTAGTTATAAAAATATGTAATCAGCAAACGCGATAGCATCAAAATTCACAAAAATACAGGATGCTGAAACTCTAAAGTTACAACCTGTTGGAAGAAAATATATTTTATACAATAAGCGAAAGTACCAAAGAATATAAATATATATAATTGTGATATAAAAGGGACTTTTTTTACCAACTCTGTCAGGGGAAACGCATGTTGAGCCAGGACGATTTTCTAATACTGTCCCCGAACAGTTGGAATGCTCGTGGAATCTTTAAAAAGTTCTCTGAACATGCGGAATGCTCTCGAAGCTTCTGGAACATTCTAGAACCTTCTTGAATGACCTAGAGACAAATGGAAAGAAGCGTCTTTCGACCTTCTAGAAAGTTCACAAACTGTAAAGCACGATTTAGAAAAATCTTGAACCTTCTAGAAAACTTCTCTCTCTATTCTATTACCTCAAGACAATTTGGAACATTCTACAATGTTTTAAACTTGTATTACTGTTTCACAGAAGAAACTGAGGGTACAGAACTGTTCAAGTCCAGTCCGTGCTTGTTCTGAAAACTTGCACACAGCGGTGTCTTCCGGTAACAATTGCTGCTTGTTCTGACACTGATGAAATAAGAAAAATCTTCTTCATATAATTCTGTTCCAACTAACAATAGTGTCGACCTAAAAAGTAAAAACATTGACGTTTCGGGATCAGATTCCCATCTTCAGAACTAAGAGTATTGAAGCAGTTCTTCTCACTACAATCCGCAACGGACGTTTTTTCCCCCCGACTGTACAGCCCTGCCGCCAACAACGTTGCCTGACTGCCCGACTGTACCGGCACTCCCACACGATAGCACCTCTGTCCCCAGCTAGTATATGAAAATAAATTTCTAGTTTTAAACTTTCACATCCTTGTATTTAGAATTTAAGTTTCTTAGTTCTGAAGATGGGAATCTAATCCCGAAACGTCAATGTTTTTAGGTCGACACTTTTGTTAGTTTGAATATTCTTAGTTTAACTCTGTTCCATAGGCATTACTGCGTGTTAATGTTCTACAGAATATTAATAAAGTATTTTGAGAAAGCCTGTGAAGCAATTTCCACCAACAGTAGAAAGAAAAATACTGCATCACTGGCTTTCTCAAAATACATTAATATTCTGTGGAATATCAACAATTATTAATGCCTATGGGACAAAATGAAACGCTTAGCTAATAGCGTATGAACGAATCCGTGTCTCGAGGAAACAGTGAAGTATACAAGTTAAAATTCCAATCTAAAATTTCACTGACGAATGTTCGTAAGCTAGCACACCTCGCCGTGCACCAACGCATACGAGAACAAAGTCTGTACTACACGAGCGCGCTACGGCAGGCGTTTTTCGTCGGTACACGGGAAGGCGTGCTGATTTTGAGACGGCACGTTTTCCCAGGTTTAAGACCAACCCTAAAACAAAAAAAAATGATTCTCGTAAGAATAACCTATTTTAGAAAAGTTACGGAAGTTTGCACTAGGAGATACAGATTAAGCATAGTGGAAAATGGAATCGATCCAACAACTGAATATTTGGCAGTAAGACCCAACGCACCGCATCATTGTTGTCCAAAAAAATACAAAATGGACTTGGACGACGCCGTACACATTTCACCATCACAATACAAAAATCAACAACACACCGGCACACGTAACTGAAGCGACAAAATATATTTACAAGCTATTCGCAAAGAGAAGGATACAAAAATATGTCAAGCTGTACAAAAATAAACTATTTATAAATACGCACAAGAGGCATGTATTGAGTCACGTTGTAGGTACAAGAATAAAATCTAAACCAAAATATTTATGCAGCTATATGCATTTCATGGAAAAATAGTTCGTAGAAAAGCGCAATGAATAAATTAGTGCATGTACGGAAACTCCTACAACGAGAGATCTGACACAAGTCTGACAACGAATCAGGAGCACTGCAGGTGATCCTCGAGTTATACGACAGGTTAGGACCACATAACTTCAAAGATTAAATATTTTTCTAAGTCATCAATACTACCAGTCGGAACGCTGCTCTTAGC